>JAODKC010000028.1:4231644-4244767 GCA_026777985.1 Mormyrops attenuatus | reverse complement strand
GCAGATAATTTGCTATATTTTGAATTAAATTGTTTTTATTTGGCCTGGCTCTGATTTAACTCACCCTATGACTATTTTTTTTGCGCCCCCCCCCCCCCGTTCCCTTAAAGGACTGTACAGTGACTTTGTGTAAAAATCATTTTGTGGAACTTGGACCAGGCAGGGGATCCATATTTCGAGGGGCCCCGACCCCCTGTATGCAGTCTTTAGTCCAGCTGTGCTGTAAAGTTAATGTAATGGAATGCAGTGTGGGTTTATTTCAGACTGAGAAACCGGCCTGCACTTCGGTCAGATGTCTTCCGTTCCAGCTCAGTGTCGCCCATTAAACCAAATGCCCTCCAGTTTTCTAACTGTTGGAGGTTGGAGTTCTGCAAAGTAATTTTCCGGCTAGAAGGACATCCATCTTAAAACAAAAATGATATATATAAAGCTGAGTAAGAACTATGTAATGCAGCTTTGCTTCAGCCTCCCCCTCGGATGCAGTCACTCCATCGCAGACAGCCTGATCCCGTTTCTCAGGAAAGCAGGAAACTCCCGTGTCGCCTGGACTTACTGGAATGGGTCAGTGCCTCTAGCAGGAAGAGCTCATTACACACCTACCTATAAGGGCACATCCTGGTGCGCGCGCGCTCTTCCCCTGAGGCCACGCTGCGTGGGGGTGCTGCCTGAACTCGGAGAATTATGGGGAAAGGTACTGCCCGGGGGAGCGGCTCCGCTCTCCATGTAAGAAGAGGCGCCAAAGCTGCGGCAACGCAGACACGGAACTCTCAACAAATCTGCGTGTTCCGGAGCATTCCATAATTCATTTGGAGAGTTCATAATTCATCATTGTCTTCTGTTTCATCTTCCTGCTAATGTTTGCTCTTGAGGTCTTCCTCCGTCCAGAGACTTGTTTCATGCTGATTTTCTGACATCTAAATTACGTTTCTCCCTTTAATTTTTTCCACATATCTGGCTTGCTTTAACATTCATAATGTCTAGATTTATTTTTTCTCTTGTTCTTGAATCTTTTTGTCTTTTTGGATTGTGAAATGTAACATCATACTTCAGTGAACGTTTATTCTTATGCCCAAACTATTGATACATACTATGAAGTACACCCAGGACACTGGACACCATTCCAGCCTCCTGATATTTTCCTGCTTGATATTCTTTCAGTGCCTGTATTGTGTTTCTGCTTTGAAAATTGCTTCGTCTTCCACCTAATGTTGACACATTGCTGTGAGGGTTCCAGAATAGTTCTGTGTGTATGTGTATATATATGTATGTATGTGTGTATGTGTGTGTGTGTGGACCAGTTCTGGAAAAAATTAAGCAAAATTTTCAGTTTCAGTCATTTCTCAATTTAGTGTATGCGCCTGGGTAAAATATACATTTTACTCCAGCCTGGCTCTTCCTTGCTTCTCATTAATGAAGGGCTTCTTTCTTGCTTTATGGGTCTTCAGTCCTGCTTCTAGTAGCATGTTATGAATTGTCCTAGCAGTGCACCACACACGTGCACACTTAATGCTTTCCATTCGTTTTGAAGATCACTTGAGGTCATCCTCCGATTTATGAGGCACTGCCGGGTAAGTTGACAGTCATCTCTGCCATTAGAAAGTTGTTTCTGTCCTCCACCTGGCTGGTTTTTGGTCATTGCCAGTGTCTCCTGCTTCTCCTTGTTCTTGTGTGCTGCTGTCTTAGAAACTTTGAGCCTGGAAGCAGCCTGCCTCGCAGTGTAGGCTAATGCCAGCAGAACCAGATTAATCCAGGATTTAAAAATGCAGATTCTTTACAAACATATAGTGGCCTATTAATTTTTCCAGAGCTGTATATAAAATCTCCGTGTCTGAATTGTTTTTAATTGCACCTCATAACACTAAAATTAAATTAAATATATTGTTGTCCATTATTCAAACATTTTTATAAGTAATAAGTATTGTAATAGTAATAATCTCCTAATATTTTGCAATTGTTCATAGTTACGCATGTAAAGAACATGAAGTCACTAGACAGATTTCTATACCATATGCTCTCTGTGTGTGGCCTACAATGCAGTCTGGCATGTAGTGATCTATGTGTAACTTTAGAAGGATACCTGAGGACACATCTTTGCCTTTTTCAGTGTCTGTCATGCCAGCGGCATCAGTGACATTAAATCCAGAAGCAGGATTATAAATACTTCATTATGAAGTTCATGGAGTCAGTTGTAAGATATGGAGAAGGTGACTTCAATTTAATTGGGCCGTGCAGATGAAGATTGCTTGTCGTGTGGCTGGTATATGGTAGCAGAACATGGGGAGTTTCTAGATCTGAATATTAATCAAATGTGAAGATGCCCATCTCTTTAGAAGTAGCTTTGAGTACATATGACTCCAAAGAATAGGCTGGGCTAGCTTCTGCTGCAAGATCACATGCCTGGCAATTTAATGAACAGATAAAGTGCAGCGAGGATTTTCACGCAGCATGAAGTGATTCCCTCAGTGCTGAGAAATTATCAACAAACAAGATTGTGCTCTTGATCATAGCTGTTCAGCAGATGCTGGCGCTCGTGTGAATCAAGGTGTGACGTTCCTCAGTGGAACTCCATTGTCACAAAGGCCACCTGATGTCACAGTTCACATGCCAAATAAAGATCCATTGTTCACATTTCACATAATTGAGTTTCATATAAGCTGTACATGATACAAATATATTGTAGCTTATCACTTACAGCAGCTAGGGAAAGCCTTCTGATTGCAGCACTTGGTGTAGTAAGTGTGAATGGTATACTACTTTTGACTGTATAAGTTGTAAATCCTCTGCCATGAGGTCGGGCTTGGATTTAAACTCAATGTAATGTCAAGCTTAGCTCTGTGCACAAGTGTTATTCTCGTTTAGGATTAGGTGAAGTGAGTTATTGGTGGATATTTTAAAACTCAGTTGTCATGCTTGAATCACCAGTCAAGCTCCCTTGTACATAAAGCCTAAATGCTTTAATATGTCGGACGAAAAATTTGTTTTCATGAATTTTACAAAATAAGGCCCATCTTATTCCATACCTGCTGTATATCATAACGATGCACTCTAGAAGTTATCCATCCATCCATCCATCTTCTGTAACCAGTTATCATATTCAAGGTCACAGGGGGTCCAGATCCTATGTGTGCAAGGTAGGGAACAACCCAGGATGGGGCACCAACCCATCACAAGGCCCACTCACAGCAATTTGTTAAATCCAAATAACCTCAGCATGTTTTGGGATTTGCCGGGGGATACCGGAGTACCTGGAGAAAATCCCACAACAACATGGGGAGAACATGCAAACGCCACACACACAGAGCCAGGGCAGAGACTTGAACCAGTGCTAACCACTGCACCAGCATGGCACCCCTGCAAGAGCTGTCACCGATTGCGTTTTTATTTATTTAGCAGACGCCTTTATCCAAAGCGATGTACAGTTGAGAAACCTGGGTCAGTTCCTGGAGAATTTGGGGTTAGGGGCCTTGCTTTCTCTGCTGACCATGGGATTTAAACCCGAGGCATTTCGATCACAGCTTAACCCATGGAGCTACACCACCCCAACAGCAGTGTGCTTCCACTTGGTTTGGACCCAAGGACCTTTCGCGTGTGAGGTGAATGTGATAAGTACTAGAGTGTGTCCCTATTTGACATCCATCAACATCCAGCAGGCCTCTCTCAGGCTTATTGGTATATTTCTGCCTGGTTGGACAGCTGTCAGTTGCATTTTGGCACCTAGAAACATGCACTTCCCCGTCAGGGCCGTCTATGCTTAGCAGAAGAGCTGTATTGATTTTGAGTGTCTCATCTGATTAAATGAACAGTGATTTCCAAAAATAAATAATTAAATGAATAAATAAATACAGCCTGGATGGTGTCAGGTGTGGCAGACAGTTTGATGAAGGGGTGAAAAAGAGCATTTTTTTCCCAGAGTAAAGAAGGTGAAAGGTGATATTTTCTGAAGACAGCACATATTGCGTGGAGAGATGATAACCAGGGCCGTGTGAAGGTGAAGCTGTCAAATGAAACCCAACACAACATCTTATAAACTCTGTAAGTCTCAAGTTAACTTGAGATGCAAAGAGCAACTAAATTTAAATGGAACATTTATTGTGTGTTGAACAAATGAGTGTAATTTGTTTAAAATATTTTTAATACAGAAAATGGATTTAGCACATGTAAAATACCATTTTCCAAAATAAGCTATGTTTAAATATAAATGTGTGATTTGCTTTGGCCCCTTAACATGGCCCTGTGACCTGCTAGATAACTGGTTGGAGGGTGTATGAATGGATTGATGGGTGACATCATCATGGTGCTTTTTGTGGGTCACGGTGGCAACATGCTGAGCCGGTCAGGTGAGGCCATTCTCTCTGAGACCACACAGTCACATTTGTTCTGGGGGGATCTGCAGATGTTCCCAAGTCTGCTGGGAGATATAAACACTCAGGTCTGTCCTGGGACTTGCTTGAAGCAGCTCTCTTGGGAGCTGACCCAGTGGCATGCTTGTGAGATGCCCCGAGCCAGCTGACTCCTGTCGATCTCCTTGAGCATCCCTTCAGCCCTCCTCCCTCTGCTATAGGGCGCCAGACCAGCTGACCCTGCAGACAAGCCTTATTTCAGCCCCCTTTTTCCATTATTACCCACAGTTCAGGGCCATAGGTGAAGATTAGGAAATAAATTGACCAGTAATCCGTGAGTCTCGCCTAATGACTAGGTTCACACTTCAGCACTACAGACCTGCTCCCGTTCATTTGTTAACCTGACATTCCCTCGTACCATCACTCAGGAGTAAGATCCCGAGGTGCTTAAACTCCTTCACAAAGGGCAGATCTCCCCCTTCACGTATTCAGAGCAATCCACTCTCTACTGAAGGAGCACCATGAGCTGATTCTCCTCCCCGTAGCGTCTCGCTTGGCATCAAACTGCTGAAGTTGTGCTGGAGGTGCAGTTCAGAAGAAGTCAAAAGAGCAACATTATCTGAAGATAACAGGAATGCCCTGCCCCCGTCTCCATACCAGATGCCCTTCCAGCCAAGATCATGGCTCAGTGTCATCCAGCGGGACACCGTCCAGTCACAGACAGGATGGATAATTTAACTGATGCATTTTCAGGTAGTTTTAAAATGCATATCAGTTTTTTTCCTTATCCGAGGCAAAGTCTTTTTTTTTCTCTTCAAGAAAATTGAGTTGGCAGACTTTCCTTGAATTTGTAACAATTAGATTTATTTAGGAATTATTTTTTGTGGGAGTCTGCATCTGTCCTGTAAGTGATTTTAATTAATACTTCCGTAGATTTGCACTGTAAAATTTGTGGAATCTGGCTTCTCTTTGGAGAATTTGTTGGAAACCACTTGTTCTGCCAGTTGTTTATCATAAGCGTACTTCTGCACGGATTTCACCGACTCGGGTTTAATGTTGAAGTAAATGTAGCGAAATAAATAAATAAAAATAAAACTTAATTCCTCTACAAAGCATTTTATATAGAGTACGCTTATACGTCCATGTGGCTTCCAGGTGCACTTTTTCACTTATTATAAATGATTTAGTGGAAGATCACAACGACCCTTCTAGCCCGAGGACCGTCAGCTCACCGTAAAATGTCACCAGCCTTCTGATACATCGCGAGTTTCAATTTGTGGCTGAGTGGCAATGTTCTGGAGAGTTCGAAGAAATGGCCATTACTCCTGGGTGATGTTACTGGATGTAACCACACATCTCTGAACAGAAACAACCTATAGCTGTTGCATTTCCCCGGTCAGTTTGGAAAGAGTGTCATTATTTCTGGAAAATGGCGGTGAGTCATGTTCCTGTGCAGTTTTCAGACAGCTTGACCTTAATTTTTAGCGTATTGTAAAGTGTGTCTGCAGGACAACACCGGTGTAATAATTGATGTAAATTCACAATTTATATCATAATCATCAGAAAGTTTACACCGCGGTCAGCCACGGCCACGAACAATTTAACAATTAATAATACAAAATAACACACAGTCACAGGGAAACTTGAGTTATACACCGATCAGGGCGCCGAAGCTGTTTTTATCTATTAGGCTAATATACACGCTGAATCATTGCATTATGTTGTCGCAATGATTAATCTGGAAAATATTCACAAAGTTACTGTAATCTATTTGGCGAATTTAAATATTCCTGATGTAAACATTAGAACCGAGTATACTTTTTGAAAATCTGATTTTAACTCCCAGTTTTGCAATTTGAAGTCAGGCTTGGCTTTTCCTCGATATTTTCAACACACGACTACATTTTTGGTTAAATTAACGCCTACATGTCGAATTCGTTTCTTTTTGCCACTATATTCCGACTTAAGTTTGTTACAACAATAGTAAACTGTTAAGGCGAGCCAGATAATACAATTACTATTGAATTTATCACCAAATGCTCACCATAATAAGGCCTGAATAATTTTATCAACTACCATTATGACCTTAAAATGCCAAGCCGAGTGCAAGTGCTAAAAATCATCGCATTAATCTCAAGACCAATATAATAATCCAAAGGCTGGAAATAAACGGCAAAACTAAAAGAAGACAGCAAAGCTTTATAGTATCTCGCACGTATTTCCCAGTGGATTTTATTTATACTTAAGACAATTTTACTTTGTTTGTAAATATGTCAAAACCGACCTTCAGAAGCTAGTTTTAATCGTACGTTCTTTGATATAACCTAGGCACTGCTTATCGAAGGATCTCCTTTTGTCTCCACATTTAAGTCCCTCTGGAAGGATTTACATTCACTATCTATTTAGGTGAGCCCAGAATAGCGTCTTGTAGGCCTACTTCTTATCTACCGCAATATCCAATAAACTATCAAGTGAACATATCATGCAGTTCAAAAAAGTTAACACCACTTGTCATTTTAATATATTATCAAGTTTTATTTTCGGGTTTTACAAATTTGTCATAGCAAAGGTGTTTCGATTGCATTGCAAGTGATTTTTGAGATGTATTAAATATGGGCTGCAGTGTGTAGCGCACCGGTCGCTTTTCCAGTAAACTAATGTATTCCGACTTACCTTTTTCCACTGCTAATGCTACCTGTGTATATTAAAGAACAACTTTTAAATTACGTTTTTTCCCCGATTGCAGCGCAAAATATTAATATTCTTTAACTTTAAAGATGCGGACGTTGTGGCAATAGTATGTGTACTTTCTAGATTGCTAAGGCCTATTTTAATACCCCGCTTTATGTGATATAGTAATAGAACTGTCACTTCATTGAAGTTATATGGTCGGCTACTGTTTTACTTCTAATTTTGAATCTCTCAAGTTCTTTTTTTATTACAAGAGTCTAACTGTTTTAAACTGTACAACCCAACAAATTGAAAGGTTGTCCCATTATTTCTTTCATTCAATTGCCGAACTCTGTCCTGCGTATTATTCTTTTTTTTTCTATAAAAATTTAATTGTCGGCCAGGCGTATTTGTGAATTCTACCACAATGTAATACCTGGTCTTTTTGCGTAGCCTGTCCACGTTTCAGTCATATTCTGATCGTCACCAGCATCCCAGTTTTGGGGGAAATGTAATTGTTATTCCGACAGTGTTTACCTTTGATGAAATATTAATGTGAATATAGGAATCTTTCTAAACACGTACATTGGAATATATCTTTTGAGTTTTGAACATTCTTTTCTAAATAACGAACGATAACAAATAAAATTGGTAGCTGTTCAGTTGTCTGTAGTGTTTGTAGGATGGAATGAGTGGTATATGTATTGGTATATATGTCGCATTCAGTATGTATCTGTTACATATGCAAATGAAACAAATTTAGGGGTGTGGACTCATAGTTTAGAAAATACGGGGCTATCAGAGTACAGTCTGGAGATAAACGTCCATAATCCCATGATTTGTGTTCCGCTAATGTTTAATCTATTGATTATTGGATTTCTGAACTGTATGATCGCGGTGCACTTCGGCTGTATTCTGTTGTTATATATAAACAGAGAATGGGTTAGTGAGTTATTGGCATTCCATGCACTTAATGATATTTGTGGATCAAACCAAGTACCCACTTTTTATAACCTGTCTCTATTGAGTTCTTGTTTAAATTGAGGTAGTATGAAGACATGGGCGAGCAGATCTTCATCATGCGTCGTCTTTAAGAGACGGTGGATAGAACACGGGATAGCTTTGGGAGGAGGGTGAATTCTGAAATAACTTGTATTAAAAAGAAGCAAAAGAAGTATGAGCGTTTGTTTTGATTGGACGATGGGGGTGTCAGATAGGGCGCGCCTGCGTCGCAATTGGCTGACATTAAGTTTTATTAAAAGCGGAGCAGTTCCGATTGGAGCCGAATCAGGAAGAAGGTCTCGAGCTGCCTGCTGTGCTTCTCGGCTGCACGCAACTTTCGGCTTAATATTGACATAAAACGTATCAATTCAGCCGCCTCGCCAAGTTTTTCCTCCTTGATGGACGGAGTAAGTTTGCACGTTTTGAAAATCGCCTGTTTGAGATCATGGATCCGGGCAGCGCTCGTCATGTAGCACAGGAAATTCCGATGTTCAAGGGGAATGCAAAATATTTTTTTCGGAAGGTAGCTAACGTTTTAGCTTAGCTAGCCAATGGATATGAAACGGGCAAGTCGCTGGTGAGATTTAATGGAGACAGCAACGTGATTAAAGCAGATGCTCAGACGTATCTCGTCTTTGACGTCTCGAATGCGTGGCCAGCCATCGTGTCCCGTGTTGCATGATTTTAGTCGCTCATGATAAAATATAAAGGCTGCAACCTCGCCAATACAGCGCGTGAATATTATCTTCAGCATGCTACTTCGGAAGTAGGTCACCGTTTTAACATGTCTTCTTGTCAGTTGTGAGATTTTTTTTCGACGCTAGTTAATGTCACGGTAAATCTGTCACGATGAAGAGTATCCCGTCAGCAGCTTTTATTCCCCGATGCGAACTTCCGCAGGTTGATTTTTTTTTTTATTGTTATTCCCTTGACGTGGGGGAGGTAGTTGATGATCGCGATCGGGTTAGATTGATGCTTTTTTGACTTTTCAGTGTCATTGTCAGAAAGTAAAAGGCGTTGGGTGATGCATAGCATTAATTCGCGGTAATGCATATACACCTCAACGACGTGGATCGAGTTACTTTAAATATTTTATCTTGGTATAAGAGCTGCGCTTGCATCAGCTTGTGGCCGACTTTAGACTCAGGGAATGTTGCTCAGCAACATCGAAATGATGGGTAACTACCTCTCTTCCCAGAACTGAAATCCTGCTAGTTGAATGGGCAGTAAAAGAAAACGATTTGGGTTTTTTTTTTTAATGAAGGGGATAATCGCATTGACAATACGAATGCAACTGATTTCTGTAACTTAGTGGTGTATTGTAAACGCACGTTTATGATCCCGGTTTATTTTTTATTTCCTTACGTATGGGTATTCCTGTGCTTTGGGGTGAATAGCAGTCTGTACATGTACACGGGCTGGACATTTCCCCCGGATCGTTTCCCAACCCCCCCCCCATCGCTGGGACTCGAGCCTCCCACCTACTGAGTAAAAGGACGACACTAAGCACATGCGTATTGCTGCTCAGAGGCGATTAGTTATTCATTCCAATGGCTTATGTGAAGGCGCAGAAATTGTCTAATCGGCTTCTTTCTGTAGCTAATGCATTCTTTTTTTACGGGAAAAGACGGTGTTTTGGGTGTGCCATTGTTATTAAATATGATGTTGCATTATTGCACAGATTTTCTTATAACTTATTGTTGGACTAGTTTATTTTTATGTAATCGGCTGGGTAAAGGCGTTCAACCTATATTTGAATCGATCAATAAATATTATCCGCCAATTGAAATTAAGCTTGTATGATTATTCTTTACTTTTTCGGCTTCAAAGAGTGAACAATGTAAAGTTGTTGAATTTTTGGTGTAGTATTTTCCTCTTAACGTTTGTCCCTTGAATTTTCCCTTGTTTTTGTTTTTTGACTTAAAAAGGGTCGCCGTTGTAGGAGGCATAGTGCTATACCTGTGAATGTCAGTAACCCATGTCCATATTGGTGATTATTATTATTATTTTATTGATGGAATAAATGAGGCGTTAATGATTCAGCGGTCTGAAGCGGAATAGTTTGATTTGCAGCGTTAGTTTTGTTACTCTTATTTAGAGAATTCGTTTTGGTAGGGTTTAAGCGGTTAGGACCGATTTTTTACGATTATTACTTAACTTCTTATGTAAGCTTCCACTTATTTTTTCGTACTTTTTCATAGTTACCACAAATTTAAAGTGTGTTCAGTTAAATGCCATGTCATTTAGCAGAATTTTGTCTTGTTGCGGTGAAACAGCTCGCTTTGGTATTTCCATATAGAAAACATTGCATTTGGCTTGTCTTTAACCATCATTAATTACAAATGTGCCTTTACTTTTTCAGTCTTGTTTTTATGCTTCATTAAGCCAACATTTCTAAATACAATGGGGCATTAAAATCTGACTAAATTCCACAAATTTCCAAGCCAAATATTGTTTGGCTGGTTACTTTTGTTGCATGATCCCTATATGAATGAAAATCAAGAATGTACATTCAGAGGGACCTTTCAAAAGCAAATGTGTCTTAACTTCTGAAAAGTTTTCGACACTTGTTTGTTTATATTTTATCAAGGGCGTAGTGACAGTGGTCGATAGATAACAATCCACACAGAAACAAGTTCACATTCCAGATTAAGTGAAGAATGGGTATGATTGAAACATTTCAAATAACTTTTCAAGTGAATAGCAGGGCAGATCAGCTAGCGGGTTTGAATAGAAAATAAAAGGTAAAAACATTACAAGCAGTTCAGGTTACAGTCACGTCTGCTTTTCTATTGATGGGTGGGTGGGTGTGATTTAATTGTGGAGGTGATTCTGCTGTTGGTAGAAGATACTTAATCATTTTATGTAGATGTTCTCTGCTAGTTAGTGTCATATAAAACCAGAATCTCCTGGTTTTTATTTCCGCGCTGCGCAACTTTCAGCTGGTGCGTATTGTAAATGATTTATTTACATGGTGGCGCGGTGAGAATTTTCCCTTTAGAAACCATGAATTGGGTTTGTTAAGGTATTTAAACTCCATCTTCCTCTTTCCCTCTTCAGTCATGATAGATTCTTTTTTTTCCCAAGCACCTCTTTAAGAAGCGTACCATTCAGGATCTGTCCGGGGCTCTGAAAGCGCAGTTGAGACATGTTACAGAGCAGTGTGTTTCGCTTCAGTCATTTTGAAGTTTGTCACCACTGGGGAGAGAGGGCGAGGGAGAGCAAGTGAGGGGGAGAGAGATTCTGTTCTGTAGTGGAGGTTTTGACACAGCTGGTGGCACCAGCATGAGGCACCACTAGGTGCTTCCATGGCTGTTGGGTGGAAGTGCTGAGTTTCTATGCTTAGACATGGAAATTTCACTTCTAAATCACAATGTGTGGAATGACCAAACAAATAGAATGATCTGTAACTACGGTGACACTGTGTGCCTCTTGGTGCCCCTGCTTCTTGAGTATTGGTATAGGCGCTGGTACCTTCCGCAAATGCTAAGCTCGGATTGCAAATTACACTCCAATCCAGCCCAGAAACCACAGTATGTTTAATATTGCTTATAGTTCCTATTGCTCTGATTCAGTATTTTATTTAATTTTAAATAAAATTTTATTTAATTTTATTTAAGCAGACACCACAGTATACGGTAGACTTAATTTCCTCAATGCTGAATTATCTGTGCAGCTGTTTGCTGCCCTTGTAAAATGGGAATCAGGCAACTGGTCCCCCCCAGCAATGTGGTACTGATGACATAAGCACTGTTCCTGCAACTGTCCACTTGGCAATAAACTGATACCTCCGCTGAAAGCACGACTCTTCCGGGAGTTTGAATTGTTCGAGTGGCCAAGTCCTAGTGGTGAGAAGGAAAAGCCGAACTTGTCCAGATGCTTATCAGGCTCTGCTGTAAACTTCTCTGGAAATGCGAGATGTTCAGAATAAGAGACATTTTCCTCTGAAGTCTTTTTTTTTTTTTCTTTTCTTTTCTTTTGTTAATGTGAAAGTTCTCATGGAAGTTTTGTGTGAGTCAGTTCTGCTAGCAGACCATATTTATCATGATCATTGCTATTATTGTGTTCCATTATCTTTTTAACTTTAAGCTCAGCATTGTGCTGAGTGACATAGTCCTACTTCCACATATATCGTTATATTTTCCACTGAAACTCAGAATGAAGCAAATTAGTGAACCAGTCACTGCAGGTGGAGCGTCATAGTGACTGTGTGGCATTCCTTGTTTCCTCACACCTTCAGGGGATAGGGTTAGGGTTGTGTGAGCATGTAGGATTTCTATGTTCTCCCCTTGTTATGTGGGTTTTCTCCAGATGCCCTGGATTCCAGAGTCCAGGCTAGTTGGTGTTGTTAGATTGTGTGGGTGTGAGTGTGCCTATGATGGACTGGCATCCTGACCAGGGTGTGCCCTGTACCCTGTGCTGCCTGGGACAGACTCCAGATCCCTGTGAATCTGCCCAGGATAAACAGTCAGTAGATGGATGGATGGATGGCTGGATGGATAACTCATAGGTTTAAAAAAGAAAAGCAAGTCACCTTTGTGCTGAATGAAAGCCCCTGGATTTTCATCCACGGCGATTCTGATTCCATGCGGGCTCCTCCCTCCTCGATGCACCCGCACCTTTCCCAGGGGCCCTGAGGACAGGGTGTGTTTTCCCGCAGGTCTGAGTCGTGCATTGTTTACACATTCCCGAAGGTGGGACTCTTAAGCGAGCTTCCACAGAAGGTCAGTTGCGGCGTTTCCGCACAGCAGCGCAGCCCCGACTTCACCTCCCGCGCCGAATCGACGTCGGGTGTTCGCTGTGCTTTCCACCACGGCCAAGGAGTGACGCTAGATGGAGGAATCCGCACGCGTGGGGGTGGGGGGGGGCTGCAGTCACTTGCTGAGCTCGTAATTAGAACAAATCTGCATAATTTCATTTGGCTTTATCTCGTAGAAACAGATGGGAGGAAATATGTGATGTACAGGTTTTTCTGGAAAAAAAATAGTTGGTTGGCCTGCACTCTTGAAGGGAGTGAATTGCGCAGCCGTCATGTAAATGCACTGGGAGCCTTGTATTTCATATAGGTCCAAGACAGTGCTTGGAAGGGGGGGGGGGGGGGCAAATAGCAG
>JAODKC010000028.1:4220541-4231544 GCA_026777985.1 Mormyrops attenuatus | reverse complement strand
CCCCCCCCCCCCCCCCCCCCCCCCCCCCCCCCCCCCCCCCCCCCCCCCCCCCCCCCCAAATAGCATGTACAAATATTTGAGCAGATACTGTAAAGACTGACATGAGTCTGCAAAATACCACAACTTTCTTTTTACATCACTGGCTAGTATTTCATGTTACCAAATACATACTTTCCAGAGAGAAACTGAAAGTAAATTAATGAAAAATAACTGACTGACCCCTTTAAATGAAGCTAACCAACTCATTTTTAGTGTTGTAGTATTCATTAATTATTACAGCTCACATGAGCATATATGATAGAGAGAGAGCAGCAACATCGGATGCTGTAAGTAAACAGCAACACCTATTAAGTATTATGTTTTTGATATATTTGATGCAGTATCTATATGTAATATAATCCAAGGGATACTGGGCGAGATGTCTGTAACAGGCAAAATATATTGCATAGCAGGTAATTTCCCCTTGAGCTTTACCGTAGAGAAGTGGAGATTATCTGTAGTTAACCCAGACAGCCCTCGTCATTACGTGCTGAATCCTGGCGGTCAGGCGTCGAACGCCTCCCGTTCCGCTGGCTTCCCAAGCCTTCAGCTGTCTTTATTCATTTAGTGCTGGGGTGTAATGAAAGTTAGTGATTTTTGAAAGCGATTTCGTTGAATGCTAACAAATGTAATTTTTTTTTTATAATTAAAATGGTTTAATGAGACTCTGGTTTCTCTGTGGCTGTGTTTCAATTTCAGTTTTAGCAGGGATGCCCAGCATGGGCTGGGTATCAGAGAAGTTGGTAAAATCCTTAGTAGTTCTGGGTAAACGTATCGGCTGAGCAAAATAAACAGAATAAAATTAATATTTGAAATGTGGGAAATGGTTCTGAGTTCTGTTGTAAATTTCGGATTTGGTGAATGTTAAAGTTGCAAAAATCTGTCTTTTTACTGAGGTACCAGTTCCACTTGTGATGTCTGTTTGATTTCTGTCTAGGAGGTTAATACGGTTTGTTTGCATACTAAATGACATGCCGAGTGTCTCATTTGTTGTTTTTCTTTTAGATTAGCCTGCTGTATTGATTTCAGTCTTCCCTTTAACGAAACGCTGCGCTTGGGTGTAGTCAGTCTTCCTGGTGAGTACAGACTGTTCGCTGTTGCTGGCCCGGTATAACGATACGCATCTGCCCGCTGTCGTTCGGCCGTCTGCAGCCAGCTCCGTCTCCCGGGCCTTCCCCGCCGGCCCTCGTTATCCCACACTAACGAGCACAGCGGCGCTTATTCCGCTGCATGCCGTCGCCTTCGCTGGAGATCCATCTTTCCCGCGGCATGCGAATGGGAGCCTTACAGGTTGGGACCAGAAGCTAAATAGTGGCTTAAGATCGTATGAAAGTCGCACCCTTTTTATTCCCAGTAGCGAAATGACTCTGGGTGGAGTCGTCATGGAGTCTCGTGAAGTTGCCCGTGGCAACTGGGGTGGCCATTATGCGCTCTTTCTCTACCCCAAAAAAGGGCATTCAGTCCAATCCGACAGCTTGGTTTCTTAAAAAACCCCCCCCCCCCCCCCCGTTAATTTCACGGGCTTCCTGTAGGCCCTCACGTCGTGGGCCTCTGCACCGTAAAACGAATGCAAGCACTGCACCCCATGGAAAATCGGCCTCTTTGTCAGACGGCTCCTCCTGGCACTGGGCTCTCCGTCGGCGCAGCCAGACAGTCGGGCTTTGTGTGCCGCCGTTTGCAGCCATGGGCTGCGCCGTAGCTCCCTTTTTTATTTATTTTTTTTTTGGGCAAATGGGGTATCCTCCAGTCCTCCAGCACTTGGTATTCACACAACAGCATGAGCTGGGGGGGGGGTTCTGTTGTTCTAACCCACAAGGGGGGCCTCGGGTGAGGGGTCAACAGCACCACACCCGAGAGGGGTGCCTGGGTGGGGTGAGGCTTTGCGATGGTCTGTGGGTGGCGGGGGTGCGGTTTGGGTGGGAGGGGTACGTTTTTCTGCTGCCTTTGAGGATGCGACCTGGCATTTTAATGGGATCAGCGCTAAGGTTTCCCGCGGTGTCAGGTGGGGTTGGACCAGGGTTCTTTTCTCCGCCATGGCACTATCTGTGTGGAGATTGCATGTTATCCTCGTGTCATCGTGGGGTTTCCTCCGGGGACTCCAGTTCCCCCTTCAGTCCAAAAACCATGCTGAGGTTAATTGGTCTTACCGAATTGCCTGTAGGTATGCATGTGAGAATGAATGGCGTGTAAGTGTGCCCTGTGATAGGTTGTTCCCTGCCTTGCGCCCATAGTTTCCGGGATAGACAAGCGGGTACAGAAAATGGATGGATTCTGATTGGATGTGAATTTACTAAGTACAAATCACAGGCGAGCTTGTTTATCTCACAGTCCAATCAGCAAACTCATGGCCACAGTGTTAAGGCGTCATGTTTGCTAATTGTGGTTTTCTGACCACAGGGCGCTCGCTCTTGCGCAGTGGCACAGTGAACCATCCCTCACAAGTGGCCCCCGTGTGACACTTGAGGGGGGACACCTGGCCCTAAGGTGGCGGTTATCATGCCGGATCTCCAAAGCTGTTCTCCGCTGGGTGATAAAAGCCCTCCGGGAGCCGTCAGGTGCAGCATTTGCTCTTCAGACCTTGACGGGCTGCTGTGCCTGAAACCACAGGTTCTTGGGTGTGAGACCTTTGACATTATTCTCCTTGAAGTGTATTTTAAAGTTTGATTTGAATTTGATACCTGCATATATTTCTTTAAATAGAAGAGTAAGAATATAGTTCAGGATAAATGTGGGTCTGCGGTATTCTTGTCTATCCGTCATCATTAAATTGCGTAATCCCTTACCGCCCTGCCTCTATGATAATTTTACCCACTCTTCAGTATGATGGTATGTTAAAAAAACACGCAGTTTAATGGTATATTTAGAAAGTCAGCAGTTTTTAATGCTTTATGCCAGAGAGTTTCCCAGTACTGTCTTGTGTTGTGTCTACCAGACATCCGCGTGGCTTTGAGGTGGTAATGTTCCAGAACATGGTGACAGGATCTGCAAGATGGCTCACACTGCTCATCCTCTATCCGTTGTTGATGTACATGGTGTCACAGTTGGCGATATGTCGACCTATTTTATTTATTTATTTTTTTGGAATGGGACCTCTGACAGATCCCTCCCCCCACCCATAAGGATGTGGACGTCACTCACCTATTTTCCAGAATCGCTCCTCTGAATATTTGTGAGTGTTCTCCACGTCAGCCCGGCTGCTTGCTGGAGGTGCAGCTGCTCGCTGCCCACTTGCGTGGAAGACACGCGTTAGAGGGGTTGCTAGGAGACACGGCGCCTGGAACGGCTGCCGGCGTGCGACGGAGAGGATGACGGCATGTTAGAACTGCCCGTCTAAATCATCGCACCGCATTTCAGGTTCGAGATGAATGTTAAGCTAAATGTCACGTGGTGGTTAGAGCGGTTAGATCAAGCACCCTGCACATTTAGATGTGCCTTTCAACACTTTCATCAAAGTGCTTTGTGTTTTTGTGGCATTGTGATGGCTGGTGGTGCAGTAGCACGTCGGTTAGTGCTGTAACCTCACACTTCCAGGTTTGAGGGTTCTGTTCTTACAGTCTGTGTGTGGAATCTGCATGTTCTCCCGTGTTCTGGATCCTCTGCCTCAAAAGCATACTGCCAGCCAAGCGGATGTTTCTAAATTGGCAGTATCATGTGACTTGGCAGTATCATGTGACTCTGCGCTCTGTGATGGGCTGGCTTCCCATCCAGGGCGTCCCCTGCCTCGTGCCCTGTGCTTCCTGGGATGGGCTCCAGGCTCGCCATGATGCTGCTTGGATAAGCGGTCATGGATAACGGTTGGATGAATTCTTTGGTAGCGGGAACTGCATTTGGTTGCTGTGTTTGGGCGTTGCGTTTGGTTGCTGTATTGTGATGCTAAGAGAGGTGTCGGATTCTCGTGATAACGATTGAGACAAGACTAGCTTCAGAGTGCCACCCGTTCTTGACAGTGTCGATCTCCCCACTCTGCCGTGACAAATTACGCTGCATCTCACGACTCGTGATTGTGTCTGATAGGATCACATGCGTGATCGGTGGCCTTCCCGGCCCGCGGTGCCCCCCAGAGGAACTTCGTCTCTGTCTGTATGTCCATCTCACAGAGGAATCGGAGACTGGATGAGGGTGTTTGTGTGTTTGGAAATTTATATTATGTAGGAATAATTCAGGGATGTCTCTTACTATGGGGTAACATTTACGTAAAAATCATAAGTTGTTTAATAGATCTCTGCTTAAATGAATGCCGAAGGCCTAGTCTAAGATGAAGTCGTAGAAACGCCCACGCACCAGAGTTTAATTGCTGTTCTGTTTCTCTCTGCAGGCTCCGTGTGGAATTATGTGATGACCCACGCGAGGCAAAAAGATTCCCTGAGCCAGTACCAGAGCGAAGCCCGGGACCAGGTGGGGGGCGGGCCGCATGGTGAGACAATGGGCGGAGCGTGGCCAGAGTGCCCTGTACGAGGCAGCAGGACCAAGCAGGGTGCGGCCAAGAGAGGCGGGGCTAAGGATGTCAAGGATCAGAGTGTAGACAAAGACAGGAAGCTGTACCCGCTCAGGGGCAGGATGGGTATGCCCGAGGTGGGCACCCGGAACTGCCACGTGCTGCTCACCCGCCTGGAATCTGAAGGTGCGGTGCAGAGCGACGAGGAGCAGGAGGTGGGTCACATGACTCCACCAAGCAGCGCGGAGGAGCGGGGGTGCCGGCCCGGCCAGCGGAGGATGGGGCATCAGGGCTGTGGCAAAAGCTCGGGGCGAGCCCCACCCCCGGCACCAGAGTCCAGAGCCAAGGCAGAGGAATCGGACCACAGCCCCAAGCCCCGAAAGCGCAGGGTGGCCTCGCTGAACGCAGAGGCGGTCAACAGCCTGCTCCTGGAGGATCCACAGCAGGCTGCCCGTAATGCTAAAAAGCAGCTGCAGCAGAGCCAGCGGCACACCGGGGAAAGCGGGGGCCCCTCCGAGCCGGCGAGGGACGAGGGGGGCCCCCGCAAGGGCCATGACAGCCACAGGGGCCCCCAGAAAGCTGAGCGGAGTGGGAGCCCCAAGCCGGCCAAGAAGGCCAGAGTGGATGGTGACGGTCCGGCGGGGCTCAGCCTGGACGAGCCGGCCCCCAGGCGTCTGGCGGGGCTCAACGCTGCTGCCCTGCTGAAGCTGACAAGCACCTCCGCGGGCGGCAAGCGGAGGCTAAAGGCTGACTGCAGGGAGGCATGCAGGGGCACCCGGGGCAAGCTGCTCCACCCTAAATCGCGCAAGCAGCGGCCCCGGCCGCATCTGCACCCGCACCCGCAGCCAGCACTGCCGGGGGGAGGATGTGCGCTCTGCAGCCGTGAGGTCCTACAGCCCGAGGCGGAGTGGGCGGGGACCACAGTGGGTGGCGGCTTCCCCAAGCCGGGCTACCAGTGCCGGACGGTTCTCGGCTACCCCATGAAGGCTGTCAAGGAGGAGCAGACGGAGACGGAGGTGATCCCCTACTACTGCTGCACCCAGGAGAAGATCATGGAGTACCACAGATTGGCTTTGTTCCTGGGCCCGCAGGCCTACGGTGAACCTGAGGAGCGCTCCACCTCTTCCGTCAAGCAGGAGTTCCGCCCCCGGCACCACCCCCTGGCGCACACAGCCTTCGCGACCGATGGCCATTCCTACCCCTGCCTCTCCTGCTTCTACGTCCACATCCCGCATCAGGGGGCTTCGCTGACCCCCATTAGCACTAGCCCCATCCCATACCCGGCCCCGACAATGCCGCCCATCAAGCTGTGCCCCAGCGGGGTGCCCAGCCCCCACCCCTCAGGAATCCCCCACCCAGCCTTCTGTGGCTCCGTCGCATCGCCCTGCTTCGGCGAGGCCTGCGGAGTCGGCGGCTATGCCTACAGGGCAGTTCAGCCTCTTGCCAGTAGGAGGTGCTCCTACAGCTCTAGTTGCTCAGGGTGCGCCCACAAAATAAAAACAGGTAAGCTGTCTTGCAGAGGACACTCATGTTTGTTCCATGTGATTTTGTGGCTAAGTGGTTTTTGACTCGAGTTTGCATGCGTGCATGTGGGGAAATGTTTTTTTTTTTTTTTTTTTTTTAATATGTTAAATCCCTGGAAGGGGAACTCCTTCTCATCATCCTGTATTTTCATTACAGTAGGAATCTTCCCACCGTATGGGAGGTACATAGATATAATCATAAATCTACAATAATAAACCAAATCTGAAATGCCCCCAGATGACATCAGAGGCCAACACATTTACTTAGAAAACAAGGCGTAAGGTCTCGCTTGTCGGTGTGTGTAATGGAATTCCCTCAGGATGTGTCCGGGCAGTGGCTGCTGGTGACAGATGGACAGAGTTATCTTATGTTTGAATCGGCCTCCCCTTACAGCCACGTTTAGCACAACTGACAGCCAAAATATTTTAAACTTTTTTTTTTTTTTAAATTGACTTACTCAAGCCGTACTGGATGGTGCACAGACGTTGTCAGACATGTTTGTGATGCACAGCTGTATGCCAGTCGTCAGCGCGTTTGACACCTCTAAAGCTTACAGGATTTATGATCTGCCTGGTAACCTACCTTCCTCTTCTGTGGCTCTGCTGCTGTACGTCCTGTTTTCCCTGTAACTTCCAGTCGTTCCCCATTTGATTGTATGGCTGCTGTGTTCAGATGCTTCTGTTGTGGTCACTAATTTATCCATTGGTTGTTTGTGCACCTTTTGAATAATCTCGCCATACGATCAGACATTTTGTCTGCCCGTTAAACCTGCCACAATGTAAAAAGACTAAATGAAAATCTCACTGCTAATTAAACGGCTCATAGACAATTGGGTAAATGGTTACACTTTGTTCGGCCGGTTACCATTTAAAATCTGACTGTTTGTCAATGGGACAAAGCGAATAAAGAAATAGCTTTAGACAGATGGCTGCAGTGTAGCGCGATGGCTAATAACTGCCATATGAAAAGCACTTTGAAGCGAATGATTCCAGCGCTGAGACGTCCCATGAATATGAGATACCAGCTACCCGTTTGATTTAATGGGTGTTTAATGAGTGTCGGATGGGCAGCTGGTACAATGTTGGTTAAAGACCTGGGGGACTTTCATGGGGCGTGCACTCGCCCCAGGGGGGAGGGGGGGGGGTCCTGCTGCAAGGCCATTTAACCTGAGCCTTCCCGGTATAATGTCAGATAAATGGGCGAAGCTGTAAGTCTCTTTGGGTCGACATGTCAGCTAGGCAGCTGGATTTAGCCTGCAGTGAGGGTGATTCCATCTGGGGCTGATCAACTAAGGAAAGTTGACAAATGGCAGTTCCGCCTTTCTGTGTGTTTTGTGTCGAAGCATCAGTTCATCTCAAATGTAGGAATGATTATAGTTATTTAAAAAACGACTTTTGAAGGACAGATCATTCACCGATTACACTAACAGATGATGGACAGAAACAGGGTTGCAATATTCTGGGAATTTTCCCATTAATTCCCATATATTCCTGTTAATTCCCATGGAAAGTTTCCAACTTGGGACATTTCCAAAATTCTCCAGCTTAACTTCCCACGGAATGGAAAGTTTCTGGCAATTTTCCACCCCCTTGCAACTCGGAAAACACTTTACACATGGCAAGAGGCAATTGTATGTCGTTGCTGCTTTACTTGGGCACACCCACCGGATTCTCAGCCTGCATTTTGGGGATGTTAAAATGCCGAGTAGGTTCTGAAGGATCGTGGAATTCTTCGCTGCATTCACGCTGGACTGGTCCTTTAATCTACTCCACTAACAATGTCAGAATTGTAAACCTTTTACCAAAATCGTACAAGGAGTGGAATTTACATAGAGGGAGAAGGCAGTAACGAGATTCATCGCGAGAGGAAGTGAAGTGACTCTAAGCTACATATTATGGCTGCGACTACCTGGGCTGGGGGAAAATGATCTTTGCATGGTGAAATGCTTTCACTGTCTCGTGCTCGGAGTAATAAAACAGGCTGAACTCCCCATGAGAGGATTTGGCTTCAGTAAATTATGGCTGATGATTTGCGACCGCTAAATCTTCTTTATTAGCTCCATGCGCTTTAAATGCAATGGGATCCTCCGGTAGAATGAAACCTTGCCCTGACAAAAACAAGGTGTTTCAGTTTGTAAGTTTATAACTAGGAGTAAGGAAGTAATGCTTAGATACCTTTGATCAACTAGCTAATTTTTTTCTTAATAATTGACTGACCAGCTCTTACTCCATTTATCCAACACAAGCATTGCTTATCTTGTTGTTTTCCGCCTGTAGAACTGCTAGGTGTAGCTGACCAGGCAGTGAATTCTGATTGTGTGAAACTGCTGTTTCCTTCCTTAGATCAGTTTTTTTCTCAGGAGTCATTCTTGGACATTGTGGTTCCACATGAAGCTAGATTTTTTTGACTGGCATGGTTTTAAGCCTGAAATACCCCCCCCCCCCCCCCAGACACACACACACAATGCCTTGTTAACAATTCAAGCAAATGAGCTCTTCTAACTTCTAAGACCATTGAGTTTTGTTAGCCTTACTGTATGAAGTGGCCTTTTAATTGAAAGTGTCGCCTTTGATGACTTTGCAGCAGCCTGATTATCAGTGTTTATTTTTAAGATTTGATTACTTTGAGCGTTATAGGAAGACTATTAAATGTTCATGGTATGGCGACTTAGGTCACCAGGTGATGTCACATGTCGGCACAACATGCCACGCAATCAGCTGTTGTCCTGGGAGATGGTGTCTTCAGCACTGTGGCATCGCAGCTTCACTGGATGGCAGTGACAATTCTGCTAAAATCCTCTTCTTTTTGGACCAAAAAATGGATCTGGGACATTATTGAAATGTTAGCCTTAAATGAGGCATCAAGTTTGTAGATCACCATTCCATGAGTCTTTCAGGATGGAGGACCAATGATCTGACGACGTTTCACCACAGTTGCATAGTGCATGAGCTCTGCTTGTGGTATCACTTAGACTCATGGTGCTGGGTGCTGCACATTTAACCTTTTGATGTTAGACCAGCATTTTTCAACTGGTATCTCATGGCACGCGTTGAAATACGCTGCCTTAATTATGGAATGTGCGCCATTGCAGAAAAAAGATTGAGAAAAGCTGCATTAGATGGCGCTGCTTTCTGTGTGTAGGTCTTCTAGCCTCGAACTGCATCAAACGCTTCGGGTGGCGTGAGTGTTCTGGACTGTTCTCTGAGCAGCCTGCATACTCCGACACGCTTGGTAGGGAGGACCGAGTGAGAAGCTGTATCGTAGGATGACTGTTTGTAACGTCGAGACCTACGTCGGACCGCTACAAAGGAGAGCAGATGGGGAGGTGCCGGGGCTGGATTCTGCCACTCGGGCTGTGGTGTGAATCGGGGTCGTGTCGTCTGCCGACGCCGCCTGGAAGCCCCCAGCGGTGCAACAAATTGGCTTCGATCCACAAAGGTGGTGGCGGGTCCGAGGGGCAGGGGATGGCGCCTGCCCCAGGTTTGGCTTGCGCTGCCTTTGCTCTGCGTCGGTGGTCTGTGGGACTCATGTGTGAGGTACTGGTTGCCAGTGGTGAGGGGCGAATCATTCTTCCAAGCCAACACTTGCAAGCCCCCCCACGCGCACACGAGCTTAGCAGGATGTGAAGTAGGGGACCGCATGCCGGCCGCTTTTGGCCTTCCTGGCAGCAATGCGGGTGGTAGTAAGCTGCCAAGTCTAGGTGACAGATTGTACTTATCTGAAATGGGGGGGCTGGGAATTGAGTAAGTCTCCGAAAGCTGCAGTTCACATTTTCTCTGGTTGCCCTTAGCTAACGAGCGATGTATCGTATATACGTTGAGTATGTGTGGCATGCAGCTGTGTATGAATTTATACACCAAACGAAACTGTAACTTGTGCCTGTTAATTGCAGACTTGGCTGGCTACGTTTCTAGCTTCTGTGACAACTGTCTAGCCGGTGTGGAAGTTGAGCATTTGCGCGTCCCTGTTTTTTTTTCCAATTTACAGAACAGTCTACTGTACCCAAATGCTGCCCTGCTATTAATGAAAATCTCATTGGTCTGTTTCCAGCAGGCCACTGACATAATTGGTGTGTCTATGAAAGAATACAAAAGGCTGGGTTTCTATTAAAGATACTTACATAGTAAGTGTAAGAAGTAAACGGTGCAATCTGTGAGCTACATTTTTTTTTTTTTTTGTCATGATATTGGCTCATTTAAAAACATCGAACAGAATCTGTCAAGTGGCCTATTTTATAAGTGACTGATTTGCTTGATATATCTAGAAATGTTTGTACGGCTCTTGTGTCTTTTGACAATTTTAATTAAGATATTTAATGCAGGGGTGGGGGAATTTATGAAGACTCCATTTTTAAACAACCCAAATACTGTAAAACAGCCTATAAAAAACATTTAAATTTATATAATAGCCCTATCTTTTTAAAATCAGCATATGGGAAATTTATTTTTTATGCCATTTATCAGTTTGATTTGGCGAGTCTATACAGTCAAACCAACATATTTGCAGGTTTCGTATCCATGGATTCAACCAACCACAGATATTAAAATTTTCAAGTAAAAAAAAAAAAAAAAAATCCAGATAAGTTCCAAAAAAGCAAAAGTTGAGTTTGCTACGTGCCGAGCACAAAGCCGAATCCTCACAAATGTAGTGATGTATAGTTTTGGGTGTTTGGTGAGTGCTAAAACTGTGCGTGTGAGTGAATGGTCCCCACAGAGATATAGATACCTAATCTGTGTGTGTGTGAGAGAGAGAGAGAGAGAAATTGTGTTTTCTCTATTCATAATTATATATTTTTAATATGTACTGTGTTGGTTGTGTCTATAGGGATGGTAATATTCATCAAATCACATCAGTGCACCAGCATAAAAGTGTGAACTTGGGATCTTTGCATCGGTAAAGATTTATTATAAATAATGATAAAATTAGTAGTAGAAGCCCTGTGCCTTTATTATTTAGAAATGTGACCAATTAGTGCTGACCAATAATTTTATATGTCGATTGGTGG
>JAODKC010000028.1:4203983-4220484 GCA_026777985.1 Mormyrops attenuatus | reverse complement strand
CAGCTCGTCACAAGTCTCTCGTTGTGTCAGTTGCAGGTGTGTCCGGCGAGGCATGGCGCTGTATAGCGATGACTCGTACTCCATTGCAAGAAGGGTGAATGATATCTATTACATTAGTAGTTGCTTTGTATTTGTGCTGTAACTCTCAATTATATCCGTAATCAAGCAATTTACCGATTTTAATCTGATGATTCATCAAGTAATTGTTTATATTTAATATAATATAATGTAGTTATGTTATATGGCAATTGATGCTAGGAAAGAAATATCGCAGGGTGCACACTCAGCCACACATATGGTCAGCTAAGGCACTCCAGTTCATTTAAGTTACATGTTTCTGGACAGTGGAAGGAAACTAGAGAATCTGCCAAAAAGCCCGGGGTGAACATGCAGCCTCCGCACTCTGTGGCGGTGTGTGACGGCAGCTCTAGCCACTATGACACTGCCGCCCTCAATATACTAAGCTTGCACAAAGTGCGATGTTAAAATTGACATGGCATTTCATGCACGTGGATTTGCCACATTGAAAGGACCGTGAACCCAGCAGACTATCACTTCAAATCATCAATAAGTTGCGCTAAAACGTTTTTGGTCATAGGAAACAAAATTTAGAAAGGTTAGTAATTTTATTGATGGATCCTTTTCAGCATTATCTGTTATGTGGTAAAAGAAGATCAGTCTACAGTTTACCGCTTTTGCATGAGCTTTGAATGCGCTCTCTGAGACGAAATTAATCATTCTCATCCTTGCTGGTGGACTCACTCATGGACCGTGTGGCACCTTTGTGAACAATTAAACGAAAATGAGCAAGCGGGAGCTAAGCAAAAAAGAACCGATCCCGAAAAGACATTCGTCTTCACCGGTATTGAAATACTTTGTATTTCTCCGAGACAGTATTGAGCAAAAGCAAGTGATTTGTCGGCACTGCTTTGTGTTAGGGCTGCACGCTCCTGAAAAAAAATGTGAATTTTCTTTTTGCTTAGAATTGAGATCATGATTTTCAAACAATTGTTTTTTTTTTTCTCAAATTCAAATGTTTGTTGCACTCAAACTGCAAAAGTAAACACAACAATCATGATTATGCCAAACACGTGATTGATCCAGGGCGGCATATCCGTTTCTAACAGAAACAAAATGCTCAATTGGCCATTAAGTTAGGGTAACCAAAACGGCCACACCAAAAGTTTCAGTAACATGAGCCAGTGGGGTAATTTATTAGTACTTTGGGGTGGGACTTGAAATGCTTTCTTTGTAAATTGCTTATGCAAATAACCTGCTTCTAAAACGTGATACAACCGCCATCTTGAACGCACTTGCGAACTCAGAAAACAACTTTAAACAAGATAAAAAAAAATATATATTTATAAAGAAAATAATGGATTTGTGGACAAATGACGTGACCAAGCTTTAACTGTCATCTGGTCGGAAGAAGCGGAGATCAGGATAGCATACAAAGAAATAAAGTATTTTGTATAATATACTATGACAGAGCGGTATTGGAAAGATTTTAAAGTATTGCAATGTCATTGTGTTGTAATAAATATTGGGGTATTTATAAAACCAAAAAAGCAGTTCAGCATAAATTTCTCACAAACCCGTCTAGGAGGGATTTAAATGGCAAGGATGAAAATGATTATGATTGTCTTGGAGAACACATGAAAAAGCAGCGGTTGTAAACTTTAAACTGATTTTTAAACATATACCATCTAAACTGAATAATCATTAAAAATGCAAAACTTGGTAAGTAAAATGACAGTAAAAAAGTTTTAGTGAAACCTCTCCTCCCTGTGCTATAATTTCCGTACCGAATTTAACGTAAGAAAAGCCTGATCTAAATCTAGCTGACTAGCGATGTAAGAACTGCATGTGCACAACATGCGATGTTGGTATTAATACTGCATATCGTGCAGCCCTATAATATACTACAGCCATTTTTCGGATTCAGTAGAAAATACCCAGCCTCGTGCTGTGATGTCATTCAGTGCTGGTACCAGTATTTACACTAGTGGAAAACTAACACCTTGAAGTACCATACTTTTGGTACTTTCTTGAAGCACCAAAAGTTAGGCACCTGATGCTGTGGAAAAGCACCCTTTAAAGAGAGTGCAGAATTCTGGGATGCTTGAGACTTTCTGGGGAAGAATGTAGGAGTGCTTGTTTTGATCCAGCTGATGTAATACAATGCAGATGAACCGTTGTAATTTAGAAATGAGACTGCATAGAGATGCAGCCCTACTTTGTGTCTGCCGCAACTAACGGCAATACCACCAACTTACTTGACAGACTTTGCTGGTAGATAAGTTCTATTTGGCTATATAGTTAATTTTCAACTCTTAAATATTGAAAAAACTTTAAATATCACAGTGTAAACTTTTCCCAGTATTGTTCAGCCCTATTCAAAAACACAATACACTCAAAAATATTATATGGTTATGTTCCGAATTATGTAAGATGATGCGGCTAAGTGACAGGGCTGTAAGCTTTATTTTTAGCAGTGATTATTTTGACCTACAGGAATCATAATAAGCAAAATAATTTAAGTGAAAGTGATGACAAAGACGGGCTAGGCTACTCCGAGAGGCTAAATGACACATCTGCGGTTAACCTCACATTATTGGGTGAGTCCTTTGACCCTGAATGTCTTCATTTAAGGTGTATTTGCATTGCAGTCATGCTGTGCTGTTATTTATTTAAGTTCTGTGTTGCAATAGTGACAGACGACTGCATTTTCATTGACTTTTAATGTGAAGCGCTTCTTTACAAATGATGTTTTCGCTCATCTGGACCCTTCCGCCATATTGCCGAGTAATCAATCAGGAAAATTTGAAGCAGTGCTTTTTAATAATCAAGTAATTGCGTTTAATCGAGTAATCACGACAGCCCTACTTTATATGTATCTCTAATGTATCAGATTGTTACCAATACATCAAGATCAGTGATGGAGATCCACATCCCTAGTCTGTACTGAACGTCTACATACTTTTTTCTTGTTGTTATGGATTGTGGATCCAGATATCCTGAGTCGACGAAAACACAGGTTGACAATTTATTGATATCTGCATAGCTGTGTGTTGCTTGTTTAGTTATCAATGGCGCAGTTTGATGGAAAAATAACAACATATTTTCTGATGGAAGATTTTGACTGTTCTTTTCTACGATACGCGCTGTGGAAGGTCATGAAACTGATCCGCCGAACACTAAAAAAAATGGTTGTTACACAAAGAATTCTCGTTACATTAATAAAAATTATTATACTATTAGGGCTGCACTATATCATATCACGGTACAATCCCGATTCTATGACACATGTGCAACAATCTCCAGGGCTTTAGATGACGAGTGTAAACATTTGTCCAGAAGCTGGCTTTTTGGTACTATACGGATGTTTACTCAGTTCCATAATTTGGTAAGCAGATTAATAATACACCTAAAATATTAATGAGAGGTATATTGTGATGGCTAAAAGTTAGTAATCTGTATAAATTGGACACATTCTTCTGTTTGTTAAATTCGGATAGCAGAGCACGCCACATAATTCTGCTTTTGTATACCATGGAAGCGATAAGCACTGAAGTGGCAGTGAAGAAAGGGACAGATCAGCAGCCACGACATCTTTTGAAAGAGGAGATATTGTGGATAAACAAGGTAAGAAGAAGATGGTAGTGGTGTGCCGCTACTTTTTGCCAATTAAAGTCCAACAGTTTATTAAAGATGCCGAATTTATACAGATTACTAACTTTTTTTTGGGCGTACCAAAAAGTCGGCGTCCGGACAAATGTTTACGCCGGGCATCTAAAACCCTAGTTATCACTGGACTTGTGCCATGTAATTTCAATGTGATATGCAGCCATATTTTGTGCCCAGTCATGGGTTAGTTCCAGAATTTTCTAAAATCAAACTTTGCTAAAAGGTAACAGAGCAAGTTATAAATTTTACAATATAGTTATAATGCTGTTGTAAGCAACATCTGGCATTTCACAGCAGTGGACCCTGTGCATGTATTTATATAAATTCAGCTATCTCTGAACAGTGTTACATTCCTGTGACCCATTCTCTGGAGCTAGCTTTTGTTCCAGAAAATGCAAGGCAGCTGTTTTCTTTGTGTATTATAAGAAAATGTTGTCATTATCTTTTCGCTACTTTTTATGGTAATTATAGCTACCAGAAATGTAACAGTCACTCCTCCATTTTATGTGTTAATGTTTTGGAATTTAGTGAGATTTCTCAGGGGAAAATTGCGCTCACTTTTAGCGTGTTTTTGCAGTGGTTGTTTCATGGTATTTAGATTGACAGCCTTGTTGAGATGCAAATGGTAATTTAAGTAATCAGCAAGGGTGGTGGTTTGGTTTTCAGAAATGAACTCTCCTGCTTGGATGCTGTCACAATAAGGCTGGGCAGTTAATTGAAAATTAATTTTTAATTCTGTTAATGCTTTAAAAAAATTTATTAATACGTTCCCCAGTGTGTCTTCATGTAGTGTCCTCTTACAAACACACTATAACGTGTTGTCACGTGACTCCAGGCCATTCAGTCTGCAACATGGAAGCAACATGGAGGAGAACAACATTGAGCCAACTGAGCAACTCGGGCAGCTTGTATCAAAGAAAAATGGTGTGTGTCATTTGGACACATTGTGGCTTTAGTGAAGACGACACTGAACAGAAAGAGGTTAAATGTACACACTGCGGAAAAAGAGCTTCGGCTGCCACACCACCAATTGGTTTCGGCACTAGCAATATTTAAAATACAGTGGAGATTGCTTAAAGTGATGATGGTTATAGTGATCAACCACTTATATGGATCAAAAAGCTTTGGACAGAATCATTCCTGTACAAATACTGTTTAAATAATTCAGTTATAGTAATCAAGTAGTCAGTTTTCAGTGTAAAATTTGGTCGTTTTGTACATAAAAACATGGGAAAAATATAATTATGGTAATTCTTTTTTTTCTTGCTTGTCTACTTTGCCTTGCAGTAACCCGTCTGTTTCTGGCTAGCTACCTGAGGCTAATGCTGCGTGTACAGAAAACTTGACTGGAAAAAGAATTTCCTCTCAATTACGAATATAGACTCGTCAAAGTTTACAATAAACTGCCAAAAACGAGCCAACGAGATGCAGTAGCAAAACTGCAATGAGCTATATTTTATATACAGTACTGTACTGTATTGTCATGTATTTGAATTATACTCAGTTCAGTAATTTAATATGTGCAGTACTGTAATTTGAAAAGCGTTTGAAAATGCTATACTGTATTTTGAAAGTCAGCTTATTGCCTTTATAGTCATGTAATAAATATCCAAATGTCAGTTTAGATGGTAATCTGCCTGAGACATAAAGAAAAAGAAAAAAATGTCATAATGATCAATTTCACACAGACAGACGTGATCACTATAAATGGTTTATTTTGTTTGCATGAAATAAACTTGCTTTAACATTATAACTAAAATGTTACCTTTTTCATAAGGCGTTCGATTTCTGTTTTGATTTCAGTTGTTCAAAATATTCGATAAATAACCATAAATGGTTCATCTGTGTGTTTCCTTCAATTATTTTAAAACCATAAAGATATAGTCTTTCATTAGAAAAAATATCCCAGCTTTAATCTTCAAACCTTGTCAACAAAAACAAAAGAATCATTCATTAATCTTAATTAAGGTAAAATGTTCAATTAATCATGATATTGATTTGAGGTCGTATTGCCCAGCCCTACATCACAAGTATGTCTTTTGGGAAGCGAAAGACAAATCAAAGGCCAGAATGGAGGATGGTTCCTGCCTGTGCATGACGGGTTGGCCCTTTGTTACTATCGTTTACATTTCTCAAGTACACACTGAGTGGTCCTCCAGGCCGCAGCTGCTGTCTGTCGTTTTTGTTTTTGACTCCAAGCTTGGTCATCCTTACTTTACTAGAGAGTAAAATACAGTTAAGTGGTTAAAAATGACAAAAGTGTAGTGTCCGTAATGGGATTGTATCAGTCGGGTTATACAGATAAGCTGTTACAAGTCTGTGATTAGTTATCTGGCGAGGGCGATACCAAGATCACGAAGGGGGCTCACCCAGGGTCAGGCTCAGCCTTTGCACTGTAGCTATGCTGACCTCTGCGTATTCCTCAAATGTGGGAATCTCGACTGCATAATTTCTGGTAATGGGAGACTGTGTTCGCGCTCTCCTCTGATGTTCTTTTATTATTTCAAATTATTTTTTGTTAAGGGGCCAGTTTGTGGCGTGGTGGGCTGTTCCCCTCTGCCTGTGGTTGGAAGGTCCCTGGTTTGAGCCCAGCTTCGACAGAATAATCATGTCTGCGGGCCCTTTAGCAAGGTCCTTAACCCTCAGGTCCATGTTAGTTGCTGCCAAACTTGCTTTCGCCAAAATATGTGCCTGTGTGTCTTGGAGAGCAAGATGGGGCATTCGATTTCATCACAAGGGATCAATATAGTGTGATTATTATCATGGTGTGTGTGTGTGTGTGTATCCAGCCGCGGAAAACACTGAGACCACAGCTCACTCATTTCTGAATTTAAGGGTATGCGTCTGTGAATAATATTTTTTTCTTTTTTCTTTTTTTTTTTTTTTGCAAAACCCAGCCTGGTTCTTCTGTTTCTCATTAATGAAGGGCTTCTTCCTTGCTTTATGGGACTTCAGTCCTGCTTCTAGGAGCCTGATACACTTTCCTCGCAGTGTACTTCACACCTGCACTTAATGTTTCCTATTCCTTTTGAAGGTCAATTGATGTCGTCCTCTGATTCATGAGAAAATCTCAGATACGCTAATGGTCATCTCCGGCATTAGAAAGTTGCTTCTGCCCTCTGCCTGGCTGGTTTCTGGTCGTTCTCAGGGTCTCCTGCTTCACCTCATTCTTCTGTACTGCTGTCTTAGAAATTGTGAACCTGGAAGCAAGCTGCTGCTCAGCATAGCCTTCTGCCAGCAGAACCACGATTAAACTGGGATTTAAAAATGGAGATTTGTTTAAAAATATACAGGTATCTCTTAATTTTTTCCATGGCTGTGTGTGTGTCTGTGTGTGTGCGCATGCATAAATATATAATATGCACGCACACACACTGATAACATTCAGTGCTTGAGTCGGCATGTTGAATGCAGAAGAGATGGGCAGGTATATAGATCTGAGTGACTTTGCCAAGGGCCAAATAATTACGGTCAGAATACTGTGCCAGAGCATCTCTGAAATGGCATGATTTGTGAGGTGCTCATGGTCAGCTATGGTGAGCACCCACTGAGAGTGGTGCAAGGAGGGAAAAATCACAAACTGCACACAGGGTGTTGGGCGGATAGGACTCGTCAGTGTGGGATGTGAATGCCGTCTGGTACGAATGAACAGAAGGGATACTGTGGGACGGAGGGCTGATAATTTTGATGATTATCACAGGAGTAACGCGCTACGACACACAGCACAAGGAGCCTTGCTGCGTATGAGGCTGTGTGGTCCTGGATCAGACTTCTTGGTCCAAACATCCCACAGATGCTTAACACTTACTTGCCCGTCCACATGATGCAATAACAAACAGGATTCATAAAACAAGGCGACCTTCTCCCTTGGCTCCAAGGTCCAGTTCTGATGCTCGCATGCCCAGTGTAGGTGGTACTGATAGTAGATCGGAGTCAGCATGGGCACTCTGACTGGCCTGTGGTTGCATAACCCCATATGTAGTACCGCTCAGTGCCCTGTGTGCTGTGACACATTACTCCCATTATCACCATCAAGATTATCTGCCATTTGTGCCATCAGTGCATTAATTTTAAAAGCATAACGCATTATTTCTTGCTTTAATGCATATGTTACCACATGCAGTCATTTCAAACTGTGAATTGTAAGAGCAAAGATTCTTTTATCGATACCAATTCCAGAACATCGAGTATGCCGATCCCGATCAACTAAATCAACTAGGCTGTCAATAGCACATGACGCTCAAACAATCAACCAAATATTCTGCTTCCCTAAAGGAAGAAATACGGTCCATAGCCTGACTCAGTTATGTAATCACTGCTGATCCTTCTTAACATTCTCTAGGCTTTTCAAAATGAACTCGCGCACTTGCCCGTGTTTGGAATCGCCGTTTCAGAGAAAAAGTGCAGGTTCGAAAATGTGTAGCGGGGCTCCAAATGTTCCATTAAGTGTGAGAAACCTGTATTTCCCACAACAGAAAGGGGTTGGTCAGCCAGCACTATGGATTCAGCAACTTTCTGTGTAATCCGCATGGCTTTGTCGCTGTTCGAAGGCAATGTTTGTTGCTTCGGAAACGGAATCGTTTTGTTCTTGGCCGACGGGATCTGTATAAATTCGGCATATTCTTTTGCATGATATTTCTGTTAGTGTTTAATCAAATTTCTAACGCTACTGCCACCCCTCGAAATGCTCCGAATGCATATAGTGCACATGGCAGTTCGGCTTTTTTCTTCCGCGAGTTTAAAGTGTGCCCATACCGCGGACATGCTGGAAACACGCTTAGAGTGCGACGTTGTACCGACGTACATCACGTGACACGCCGCTCGTATGATACGGTCGCCTTTACTACGTATCGTTCAGCTAAGTTCAACTAAGCATTTACATGACGCGCTAATGGATCAGATGGGATACTCCTAGTTTATTTTTCCAGTATCCAATCCAGTAATTTTGGCCAATATCGGGTCGATACTGCAGATCGGATCGGTCCATCCCTAGTGGTGACATTGCACAATCCAAGACTTCACAGCTACAATCAAAACATTTAGTCAGCATCTCATGGGAAGTTGATGGAGGGGAAAGACACGTTTTTGATTGGTTGCAGCTTCTGGAAATTGGATTGCAGTGATGAAATATTACATTTAACTTTTCGACAATTGTTTGACTGATAGAATGCAAGGGTCTTGGTTTAAAAAACTATTATGAAGTCAATTTTTATTGTTTTATTGAAGGCTAATACTTTAAAATGTGGATCTTTCCAGTTATTAAATGCACTTTCAGTGGTTGCCAGGTTTCTGCTGTCAGAGCCAAATACGATTTAGATTTAGATTGATTGTTTGGATCCTAAACATTCACTTTTGGTTTGTGAGCCGTGTCATAAACTGAGGGGAAAAATATCTGTTGGTGTACGTAGTGAAACAGCCCAAGCTGCTTTGATTTTGAATGAAGAAGTTTTAGTTAAGAATTTACGGGCTATAAAATCTTTTGGATACTATTATAACATGCTTGTATATCTGGCTAATCATGATTCAAAATGTTTCACAGCCCTAATATACAAAACATAAAGACTGCTGGGTAATGTAGTGATAAGGTAAAGGACCCATGTACTGGCATAGTATCCATGAGCTGGGTGCTCATCCTGGATCTCTCCGGTAGAGTATTCCGCTATATAAATGGTTAAAAGTTGCTTTGGATAAAACTGTCAGCTAAGAAACGGGGGGGGGGGATGGATGCGTCTCAAGTGGCCTTGCTACCTTGTTTTCCAGTCTTTCATCCTACATTTTTCATTTTGATCCGTTTACCCAGCTGGGTATTTTCCTTCTATTGATTTAGTTCTCTTGAACCCTCAGCACAACAGTTCTTCATCCTGCACTCGAACCGCTCGTCCGTCGTGCCGCCCCCCTTGGCGGAGATTCCCGTCTGGCACCAGGGTCTTTCAGACTGTGCCGTGGGACTTCCTAAAGAACCTTTCTGGAAGAGCACTCCGCCGATGCCTCATGTGAGGACCTGCTCATAGAACCATGGAGATGAATTGGCTGCTTTGGAAATGGCTACATTTTGTATGCGAATAAAGGCAGAGTGCTCTGGGGCTGAAGTCTGTAGCTGCTGATTTTATGAGACTGAGACTTCAGCCTGGCTTCCAGTGTGACGATATAACCATGCCCTGCACCCCCCCAGGCTGATGTTCCACATGCTGTTAGCGTCAGACAGGAATGTTACAGTTCCCTCCTGAAAGCCCAGTCACCGAGCCGTGGAGAGCCTGGCCTCATGGGGTTGTTGCAGGAAGTGTCCAGCCACAGCTTACGGCAGATTAAACTCTGTTTGCCCAGACCTCTGGCTCTCCTCATCTCCAGAGTCTGCGCACTGACACATCGAATGAGACTTTTAAGTCTGGTGTCCCAGAGGTTATGTAGAGGTTGCTGCGTTCAACTGCCTTCTGGCTTGTGGTTGACTCCTCAAACTGGGGTTACCTGATAGGCTGACTTCTCGGTCCGGAGTCCGTGATAGGCTGACTTCTCGGTCCGGAGTCCGTGATAGGCTGACTTCTCGGTCCGGAGTCCGTGATAGGCTGAGTTTCCTGATAACATTCATTACAATTCAACTTGAAAACGACTTTTGAGTCTGATCCGTCTTAGGTTGTGCTGATCAGAAGTCGCAAGAGAAGCAACAGTCCAGGGAAGAAGAGTGCATGAATGTCTGAACTGAGCTGCTGATTTTTCTGCCTGTCCTACTTGTACCACACTCACCTTTTGTGTGTCCAGCACACCAGTATTTTTCCTGGACATTAACATCTGTGATTAGCATTCTCTTACCAAAGCCGCTTCCTTCTGGTTGTTCATCTGCTACTGCCCCCTGCTGGCTGGAGGACATTAAGACAGTGGTGGAAGTGTGTGAAACCTGACCAGGGGAGGGGAGAGGAGAGTGTGGGCTCTGCTCATTTCTCTCTTCTTGCCCGTGGCAGCAGGCCGGCTCAGTGGGGCCAGAATCCACTCTCAGGCTGGTCCGGTTATTATGAACCCCCTTCCGCTCGATTAATGTGTCCCTGTGGGGGGGTTCAAAGGGCTGTTGTAGCGAGAAGCTCCACCTTCTGCAGGTCTTTGGCAGTCGTCCAGCACTTCCCTCCGAGCAGTCTGCTGTAAACACAGTCCCCTCCACTGGCTCGGGGTGTGTGTGTGTGTGTGTCTGTGTATGCACTGGTGTGTACATGCTTGTGTCTATGTGTGTAGTTGCTCTGTTTTTGCTCCTCACCTGACCTTTGGTCCTAAGCCCTCTAATCCAAAGCCAAACTGTGAAGCACTGGACCTCTGTCATGGCAGCTCAAAATAAAAAATAAAATGACCCCCTCCCCACTGTGCTGACATAGCTAATGTTCATCCAGAGACATTCTCTCTGACATAGCCCAGCTATAAACGAGAGCGCCGAGTTCTGACAGCCAGTCTGCTGATTTTGTAGAGACATGGGTTTTCCTTGCCAGTGCGCAGGTTCCCCGTTTATTCATTAACACGCCACCTTTATGAATCACCGCGGGAATTTGCAGGCTAGTTTCACATCTCAGAGCTTCCCATAGGGTTCCTTCTATTATCCCGGTAACTGATATTCTTCTGAGATGCTTCAGACTAGAGGTCGACCGATATGGGTTTGTCAACAGCCGATGCTGATATTTAGGAGTCAGGGTCAGCCGATGGCCGATTATATGCTGGCGATTTTTTTTTTTTTGGCCGATAATCGGACGTTTTCCCCTCTATTTGCATGGTAAAATATCACACTAATAATAAACGATACACAAAATTTCTCAACTTAGCATTTATTGAATACTGACTTGTGTAAATTTAAATATAAACTTAACAAAAACACAATATAACTTGTAAACAATAAAAATAGCAGCATCAGAATCTCTTTTAGTGCACGTGCGCAATATAGCAGCAAACTCCTTATTTCTGAGGGATGGAAAATTTGTAAACAATCCAAAAAGGAATGTGCGTGTTATCTTCAGTTATAATCCCACTTCCAGAAATGCTGCCATACAGGATTAGATTTTTGTTCAGCCATCACACAGCAATTACTAAAACAGAAGAAAAAATGCAAGGTTAGCATTTTTATTATAGTGCCTTCATCTTCAATTCATTCTACAATTCCAGTATTCCATGCACATTAAAACAATTACACTCTAATACATTTGAAAAGAAAAAAAACACTAGTAGCTAAGTGCATCATGGTATGATGAGTAGTGTACAAGGCCCAAAACCTTTCACTAACATGTTGTTTATGCTGTTAGCAGACAGATAGCTTACAAGCCAAATTCACAATCAGAATCTAGCGATCGCATAAAATAAAATAACTTCGTTGTATTGCACAGCCTTGTATGCAAGGACAACGTAAGCCCCTAGTGATTGTGACGTTGTCGACGGATAAGCCCGTATAAAGGATAGACATGTTTAATGAGGAAACTAACTGCACAAAGCCGTGCATTTTTTATCTAGACGTCTGACAAATTGTTCGAATCTCCGCTCAGAAGGACCACTGTCAGCATCAGCTCAAGTGAATGGTAACCACGTTTTCGAACAAACTGTTTTCTCCGCCATGCATTGTTCTTAGCAGCTCTGTGTCTCTGAGGTTGGTGCTGTCTGTGATCGGGGCAGAGTAACGCAACTCTCACACACGCTGCAGTGTTTGAGCGAGCTGCCTGCTCCGCCCCACACACACAGAGTGAAACTCTCCGACACAAGAAAAAAAAAAACAGAACTGATAACATTGGGCTGATATGGTGGTAATTAAAATTCTAGCAATTAAAATGATTTTTAACGATTAAAAAAAAAAACAAGCACACAAAACGAACTCTGTCAGAATCAATGATCCTTAACGTTACCTGTAAGCTACAGTTGGTTGAAGGCTCATTATCATCACGCCAGGTCCCGACAATGTAATTCGCGTTCTCTTTCAAAAGCACTCGCATTTTCTTCTAAAGTAACATTTCATAGCAAACCAGTTAAATAAATAGGTCTTTGAAAGGTCAGAATTTAAGCCTTACCGTTTTCTCCCAGGATTCTTCCAAAACTTCTGGCTGGGGTCCTGCACAAGGCAGCATGGGTCACGAGTTCCACAGCAACAATAACACTGGGCTGCCCGCAGACGTGCCTGTCTGTAAATCGGCATACTATACTCGGATATCGGCCAATGCCGATACATTAAAAAGTGCCAAATATCGGCCGGACTCTATTTCAGATTGCTGTCGCTTCCCACTAGGTGCCTGGCCCAGAGCTGCTTATCTTATTCCCCTTAAAGCTCACCAATGGTGGGCTTTCCTGGGGAGACTGCGAGGTATTCTTTTTCCGTAATAGCTATGCCTAGTTGGCAATGCTGTTCCTCGTGTGTGCCATCCTCATGTTTGACTCCCATGCTCTCTTACAGAGGACTGCTCTTCCCTGGGGGAGCACAGCCCTACCATCCCTGTGTCGCCGGCCCCGCCCCTCTCTGGCTGCCCCGTTCCCAGCGTGCCTCCGGCCGCCCAGTCGGTTCCGCACCTGCAAACTCTGCTGTCGGACCCCAGCCAGCCGCAGGTGCAGCTCCGGGTGGCTCGGGAGTGTCCCCAGAGCGCCAAGGCCCCCAGCGGCTCGCGGTCCGGCGTCCGCAGCTCTGCCAGCTGCCCCCACGTCGCCGACAGCCAGCTGGCCCCAAGCCGCGCCGGCAGCGCCGGCAAGCAGCAGAGGGTGACGAGACGCCGGGCCACAAACGGCTGGCTGCCGGTGGGGACGCCCACCGAAAAGGAGGTCTTCATCGTGGTGAGTAGCAGCGGCCATGACGTCTCTCTGGCATTCCTGCGCCGTGTTTGCCTCGTTCAACTCGTCTGCGGCACGAGAGGCCGGGGAGCCAGCTGTCGTTTTGGCAGGCAGTCTCCGTTATTTCCCTGATTTATTGGGAGACCGTGGGGGGGGCGGGGCATTCAGGCTTTTTGAGCGGTCGCACTGCCCGCAGGCCCTGGCCTTTCGTTCAGCATAGTGGCCAAACCCACGGCTGGATGGGCAGCCGAGCCTGTCTGGTTACGGTCGTAATAAACAGCTGCTCAGAGGAGAGGGCCAGTGTTTTTGGCCCATATCAGCTGCATGGTTGCCCAGCGGTGCTTAAGAAACGTGACATTAAACTCTATATTAAACACCCTAAGAAGAACTCCTCCGTGTCATAAACACATTCCACCCATTTCACAGGTGCTCTGTTTATTGATTAGACAACTGCAGTTTTTAACATGGAGGGTGGCTTTTTTTCCCCCCTGCAGGGGGAGCACCTGACAGCCCTCCGACGCTGTTACGAGGGTGTCCAGCGGGACGGGGAGGTGATCCGGGTCCGAGACACCGTGCTGCTGCGTTCCGGGCCCAGGAAGAAATCCCTGCCCTACGTTGCCAAGATCTCCGCCCTCTGGGAGCACCCCGAGACTGGTGAGCAATAGAAAAACCAGACCGGTGTAGCTTCAAGGACTCCTATCTAAATGCCACATGGCTATTACGCTAGATCAATGTTTCCCCAGTCGGTCCATGTTTTTGCTCCTTCCTGGCTCCCTGCCAGACAGTCCACATTTTTGCTCCCTTCTACCTCCTAGCAAAACGTGGACTGTCTGTAGGTCCCTGAGGACCAGATTGGGAAACGTTGGGCTAGATGATAAATAAATGGACGCTTAATCTGAAGGTTGTTGGGTCGGATCCCAGGAGAGCTCTGCTGTTGTACCTTTAAGTGCGGAACTTAACCTGAATTGTACCACAAAAATATACAGCTCCATAAATGGGTAACAAAATTGGATGATAATGTCAGATAGGCAACTAAATACATTAAAACCATTTTCACAAGCAATGAATATAGATTTAACTTTTGATATATTAATGTGCCTATAGCAATACAGTGGCGATTTTTTAAAATATTGCAAGGAAAATGTGATACGAATTTCATACGAGTATTTTCTAAGAGGTTTGCATCCCGTGCCGCTTTGATTGCAATCAGCGCGGCTGGAGTGCAGCCTTGAGGTTACTCTTACACAGTTCAGGGAGGGCGAGAGTGTGCTTGATTTGCGATTTGCTTTTTATAAGTATCGTCGGGGCGGGTTTTGAATGGACTGAAGTGTAACGTTAATATGATGCTGAGTCTTCGGCACAGGAATCATTCACCTGAGTTCAGGTAATAGGGCAAATGTGAAGCGGGAAAGAAAGGTTATATGAGAATCTATTTTTATCTCTGAAATTCTTCTTGGATATATTTCCCGGATAAGAAAGTCCCATTTGCCGCTGTTACTCCAACTGTGCCTTTTAAAGGCAGGGAGTGCTCGTAATTCACGTGTCCCCGATTGCTTTCGAGGACGGAGATTTCTCACTGCTGGAGACAGAAAAGGGCCAGAGAGGGATGGCAGCGCTGCAGGAGGCCGCCTCCTTTGTGTGGGGCGCCGCGTGGCTCATTTTTATCTGTGCCACACAAACATGAGGCCCCTAGGTTGTTTCCTGTTTTTGTTGAGGGTCTGCCACACCCGCACGCACCTGACTTTACGCATCAGGTAACTGTGAAGCCTTTGATTAGCTGGTTCAGGCATGCGTGTGGATTATAGGAGCTCAGGACTGTTGTCTGGTGGGTCAGTGCACGCTCGTCCCAATTAAAGTGGGAAAATGAGAAGTGTGTGGCCAAATGATTGCAGGGCTGCTTCTTTATGATGGGTGTGACCGTGTGTTTGTGTCTCCAGGGGAAATGATGATGAGTCTGTTCTGGTACTACCGGCCTGAGCACACGCAGGGCGGGCGGAATCCCAGCATGCACTGTGAGGTGAGTTTCCGAGGCCGGAAAGATAAACACGGACTTGCTTTACGTGCTCCAGGAAAAGATGGAGCATTGAGGCAGCATGGATCGCTCTTCCGGCTGCAGCCTCGTCCTCTCTGCAGCCCCCCCCCCAATCCGGGCACAGATAGGTGTCGCGGCTGTAAATGAGAACATAAGGATGTCCTGAGAGTAGATCCCCCTCCTGAGCAAACTGGCGTCTGGCATCCCGTACACCGCGATGGCATTCGTAGGGAGCTGCACTCGCCTTGCTCTTCCTACCTTGCCAAAACGTTGGTGACGAGCCACATGCCCCCCTCCCCACTCACCCCACCCCCACTCCATTTTTTTCTTTCCAGAATGAGATTTTTGCCTCCCGGCATCAGGATGAAAACAGCGTGGCCTGCATTGAAGACAAGTGCTACGTCCTGACGTTAGCGCAGTACTGTAGGTAAGCAGAGGGTGGGGGTTAGGGTTAGCCTATCGGTTTCCATGGCGATCTGTCCATGGGATCGGTGTTATTCGGTCATCTGGCCGTTGGATAGACGCACACAGGCGGTGTTTCTATCTGGCTGTGGCATGAATGGTTTCCTCGACCTCCCCTTTCAGATTTTGTGCCTTGGTGAAGCGCCGTGGGGAGGGTCTCCCCGAGAGTGCCCCCATGGTGCCGCCCTCGCCCGAGTACGCCATCCCTGCCCACCGCCGCGTGCCCACCGACATCGACCCTGACCTGGTGTTCCTCTGCCGCCACGTCTACGACTTTCGCTACGGCCGCATCCTGAAGAACCTGCAGTAGCGGATGGCGTCACCCACAGGAAGCAAAAGGAATTGCACACCGTGGGAGGGGCCCAGGCGGACATGAACCAATCAGTTTTTTTTTTTCCTTAACAAAATGAGCCAGCAGGCAGGTGCCAAAACGGGTGGAGGTTGTGTGTGTGGGTGAGCGTGTGTAGGGAGTGGGCTCAGCCATTTATAATTTTTTTGTTTGGTTTTTTTGGGGGGGGGGGGGGCATGGGAGCATGTCTACCCCCATGT
>JAODKC010000028.1:4150663-4161044 GCA_026777985.1 Mormyrops attenuatus | reverse complement strand
AGTAGAAATCCAGACCAAGCTTTTGTTTCAACCAACCAGTTCAGTATAAAGAGTCCCAGAGTACTCAATCAGTTGGTTGAAACAAAATCTTGGTCTGGATTTCTACTTTCTGGACCTGAACTTTCTACCTCTGGAAAGCATACAGTGGATTTGGGAACTTTTTTCTCAACAAATACAAGAACAAAGACAAAAGCATTTTGAAACATGGGGCCTTTAGGCATGAATTAGGGCTTCGGATCTCCTTCCTCTGTGGGGGTAGAATTTGCATTTCGTCATGTCAAGTCGAATCCCTCTGGGTGCTCCATTTTCCTCCTCCTACAGGCCAAAGATGTGCTATTAGGCTAATTAATGTCACTAAATAGTCCAGAGAGCTTGATTGCATGTGTGCATGTTTGTGTCCTGCAATGGACTGGTGTCTCCTGCTTCGTGCCCTGTGCTGGTGTAGGCTGTTGTCCCCTCCCCCGTGACCCTGACCAGGATAATTGGTTGGAAGATGAAAGAATGTCATACAATTTTGTATTTCAGTAAAATTCCTAAATACTGAGTTAACTAAGGGGTGACACGGTGGCTTGGTGGACAGCTAATTGGCATCTCTAATTTGCCCCTAATGTGTCATTTTATGGGTGTGTGTTTGTGCACCAACTCACCTACCTGTTTGTTTTCGGACTGCAGATGGAAACCCACATAGTCACGGGGAGAACATGCAGATTCACACAGGGCTGGGGGTCGGAACTGAATCTCTGCACCACAAGCATGATGCTGCAGTGGTGCCCAATGGACCAAAAGGATTTAAGAAATCCAAAGTTTGCAGAGAGGCAGATCATTTTATAGAATTTTGAATGTTATTGTGTAAATAAAGCTCAACTTTGCAGATTAAACAAATATCCAGAAGATAAATAGAGGAGAAGTGAATGTCTCTGGGAGTCCAAGGTTAACTGCATTTCCAGCATCAGTGAACATGCTGTTGCTATACAGGTCAGAATGAAGCGTGTCATTGTCCTTTGAAGAGTGTTGAACGGTGCTGTCCATGTGAGACTCTCCGAGGTCAGTCAGGGATGGTCGGTCAGGGATGGTCGGCCAGGGATGGTCAGCCAGGGCTCTGTCAGAGGTGTGGAGATGGGTGAGGTGTTTACCTCAGACAGTACATGCCACACTTCTTGGCAAGTGTTTGTATTGCTTGCAAAGTTGTGTAAATATAATTGGACATTGACAAGTTTGACATGTGCCGGGATAAAACTGAGTGGCGAAACTCAATCATATTCACTTAAATTAGCATGTCTCTGTGCCTCTGATCAGAAGATCACTGGCTCAAGTCCTGGCCTCTACATATTAGTTAGGTGTCTGAGGGCCCTTCTGCAAAGCTTTTAGCCCCCAGTTTCAGGGCCACTGTACATGGGCTGATCCTGCACTGTGACCTCCAAGTTATGGAGAATAAGATGGGGTAGACAAAGAGAATCATTCCAATGTACATTTGTGAATAAAGGATTTATCATTGATGTATTAAAATTTGTTAACTGTTATTTTTCAATCAAAAAATGAATATGTAATTTGTATATAATATCTATTCTAGTACCCTTTCCTGTCCTGGCTGGGGTAGTATTGTGATACACTATGCTCCTTGAATTTCCACTGACAATGACTTTGCCCCCCTCTCCCCCTCCCAATCTGCTTTGAATTAACAAGCCAGATCTGTTTTGTTTGCATGTGTCCTGATTATGTCCCTTGACAGAGGCTGTCCAGTTAATGAGCTATTTCGTAGGATCCAATGCCACACCGAGTGGCTATGATTTATAGCAGTGTTAGCTGATTAATGGCCTCATGGAGATTCTTCCACGTGGCTTGTGCATAATGACGTTTTCATGACTTTTACTTTGGGTTTGGTGTGAACATGAGCCAGGACCACTTGTGAATTCGAGCTGGGCCAGTTTATGCATATTAGCTAAACCTGTCACATTCATGAGTACTGTACTTATGTAACAATGCAGTTATTTGTGGAAATGTGTTTTGAGGTTGAATGATATGGAGCATCACTCTGTGTGCGTGTGCTGTGAGTGTTTGCCATGCAATGGACTGCCATCCTGTGCCCCCCCCTCTCGACTCGAAACATGCTGGGACTTCTTATGGCACAAAAGGCAGAAACAGCAGAGTAGTTGAGGTCATGTCTACAGATATCCAGGGTTCGAGGCAGTTATCATGCTCTTTTTTCAGACTACATTTAAAAGCGACTCATGCAGAAAAGACACAACAAGGTACTGACCAGGCTTGCCAAGTCCCATTGGCTGATTTTCAAAAATCAAGATATGTTAAATAGGTGAATTTCATTGGTAGATTTTCAAATAGGATTACTGCTACTAAAAGCACTGTATTTATGGTTAAGTTATTCAAGAGCAAAAGTTATTATATGCAGTAGTTCCGGCAAGATGGCTCGGAGATAGCGGAGCCCAGTAACAGCGCGGAACATGCCGGGAGATATGTGTAAATAGCCCTTTGTCTGTGTTATTGTAAATACTTGTTGTGTTCTTGATTGTCGTGTGTGCCCTTCCAGTGTCATGCGTGAATCCTGTCTGATCCTTGCGTGTCTTTAGCTATTGCATAACTACCCACTGTGTGTGTGCCTTACCGTCCGGCGTCAGACCTCCCTGCATTTATGCGTCGCGTTGTTGAAGCGAGGATGTTGCTTGTGGGCGGGACTTTTAGGATCTATAAGAAAAGAAGCCGATTTGTTAGAACCGTCTCTCTGTGTTTCATTGCTGTTGTCATGATGCTTGAGTTTGTTAAGCGCTACAATACTGATTACTCACAATTATTACATTTGTAGTGTTTCAGGTATTTTGCACTGTGTAGTTCAGAAGTGTGTAATATATACATAATTTTTCTTTTTTGGTTATGTTTGATTGACTTCAACGATTTTCTAGTTGTCTCTTGAGGAGTTTTTTCCTACAAATACCCTTGTTATGTAAGTCTGGCATTATGAGAACAAAACAGTTTTTTTTAATTAATCCCGAATAAGAAAGAGCTCTAATTTGAATTTTACATGCAGAAGATTATTGGATAAAACCCACCTAAACAGGGTAAACAGCTTCCTACAGGCAAAGGTGCAGCAAGATTGAACATTACAGTAGTGGAGTTTTGAGTACAGAAGCAAATTCACTGTGTTCGCAGCAGAAATACAGGCAGAAAAATAATCCACCAAAATTGTTGACTACATCGGAATATGAACGATATAAATGGTATTTTACATCCAGGTTAAACACATAAGAAAAAAATTCAGAAAGCATTATATGTGTCGTGCCCTGCCTGTCTGATCCTCCTGTGTGCCATGCCCCCCTTACTACCTCGTGTGGATGATCCCAGGTGCCTCTCGTCTGCTCCTGATCTGTGGTGTATATAGTGCCTCCTCGTCCTGAACTCCCCAGTCCGGTCGTTGTATTGTTGTGTGTGCGAGATCCTGCTGCCTGCCTGGGCTACCCCTTTGGTTACTCAGTGCCCTGTGTTTCCCCCTGATCTCCCAGCCTTGTTTTGACCCCTTACGGTCTGGTTTCTTTGCCTTTTTGTATAGCGTTTTGGTTGAATAAAACCCCTTCCATTTTCCCCGATGCCTGCCTTTGCCTCCGTCCTTCCTAGCACGTATTACAATATGTATAGCTGTCAGCTCTTCGCTCAATTATCCCAATTGCAACAAGAATACACTCCGAAGGATAGCTGTAAATTATGCATTGTTATCTAAATTAGGAAGTGTAGAGATAATTACCCTACTAAAGATCTATGAAGTATTACCTTTGATACCACTGACCATGCCCTTCCTTGAAAATTACAATTGAAAAAAGTGAAGAACAGAGGAGAAAAGCAGTCTATTGTTATCAGCCCTGTATTTTTTACTTTTTTAAAAGTTAGATCTGTCCTTTAATATTCACAAAATTCCTTGCCCAAGAAATTAATTCAATGCAAAAATATTGCAGAACTAAGGTAATTTTTTACAGTTTACTGTAGTGAAAAATCTGTATCTTCCTTTATATTGTAAATAGGGTTCCAGATTTTTCACTGAGGTTTGTAACTGAAATGAGAAAATGTAATTCTATTGGGTTTATGTCTAGTTCAGGGCAAGTTTTAAAATTCTTCTTAGGAAGCACTGAAATGATTTACTTCTGCAACATAAATGATTAACATGTAACTCCTGGAACACACTCACAGATGGGGGAATTCCTTAAACAGTTCTGATTGTAGTAGCTAGGTATGTTTTTTGTACAGTATGAGAGATGCTGTTTCATCATTACAGTCTGGATTGAGGACGTTTTTGTACTGTGGCTTTCTCAGTCCCAATCTACATTATTATCTAATTTGCATATGAATTAATTGCATTACGTTAGTTATCATATTACGTGCATGAGACTTGTAAGCCTATGGAAATGACCTCTGCTTAGATTTCATGCTACCATTCCCTGATTCTCTCTGCACCACCAAAAACTGACCTAGCCGACCAGTGATGAGAAGTTCACCTCACTGCTCCTTAATTTGTTCACACAAACCTTCTTACTTATTGTAGAAGATTAGTGTGAGAACCTTAAAAGCCCAGATCTCTCTGCTTTTTGCTTTTGTCCAAAGTAGCAGACAACCTGGGGTCAGAGAGCAAGGTCCACTCTCTGCTTCTCTGAAGCAGCTGGCCCAGGTGACTCCGCTAGGCCACAACATTAGAACCTACGAGCAACAGAGCCACATACTGTACTGTGTTTTTACAGATCTTGATTTTTTTTCTTTTCTCCTAATCCCTAACCTCCCCAACCCTCATTTTCTCAATTCCTTTTCATAGTGTGAATCACTTTGAAATCTATTAGACATGCATGCTAATGCTTATTTGCTTTTGATACGTTGGTGCATCTATGCTAATTATGAAAGTGGGTAGTCATATTGGGAAGGGAATCATACTGAAATAATGAATTAAAGTGCAATGCCGAGAGGTACTGTATGTAATATTGAAGAGTGTTTTTTTCTTTATCAGTGAAACTAAGAAGACAATTGCCTCTTTGGTTTTTGTACTAATCGTTATAGTGATGCTTTGATTTTTGGTCTGCTCAATCATATTTATCAGCATAAATGTGGAAAAGTTTTGTCTACACCTGGTTTTGATCAGCAACGGAAAGATAATACAACTGAAGGTGACACTGAAAGATAATTCCTGCAAGAAAGCTTGAAGTGCATGGTCCATGCAGGTTAAAACATTTTCAAAAACCATACATGCACTAATCATAATTATCAAAACACAACATTAAAAAAGCAAAAACAAAATGACAAACCATTCAAGCTTGTTTCATACTGATGTGGAAATAATGAGTGTTCATTGTGTACCAAGGTAAACAAATTGCTTGCACATAAACAGGGTGTCCAAATGACTTTCTGCGTGTTTTGCTTTCTAGCTTGACTTCCAGATAAAATACAAACTATTTAACAGCCATGTAAGAAAATTCTAACAAAAATAACATTGAGATTACGTCCATTTCACCAAGATAACAATCGTTGGTGAACATGCTGTAGCCCAGTAATAGATGCTAACTGTAAATATAGAGTTTAATTTCATATTGACATTGAGTTAAATTCTATCCTCTGTTTTATGAATTGTCTTTGAATCATGATGGAAAAACTGAAAGTCTTTCTCTTCAGCCTAAAAAACTGTACACTGTTGTTTTTATATTTCAGCATAATCTGAATGTGCCCGTGAATTTATTAATCAGGTCATTCAAAGTTGACCAACAAAGTGTTAGTTCTGTGGTTATAGGGGAGAGCTGGACCGGCTGAGGGGTTATAGGGGAGTTAGCATGATGTCATTTCTGCGGCTTTTACCCAATTCTCTTTGACTCCTTGTCTGAGCCGCGCGGCTGTTTACACTTGACATTGTATAAATGGGAGCAGGTGCGTTTTAAGTACACAGCTGGAACGTTCGCGTTTGAAGTTTCACTCACAACAGTCGATCCGTCTATTTAATGCTGTGCTTCATTGGTTATTTTGACAGCATTTTCATATGAAGACAAAAAATCTGCATTAAGTACTCTGCTTTAGTTTATGTACTTTCAATTGATCACAATCAAAGTGGTGTTTAAAAGTTACAAAATGATGTTTAAATATTATTAATTATTTTTTTTCTGAAGTATAACAATATATATAGTTTACAGGACATATATAATAGTTAGCACTGGTGCCTCACACCTCTGGGACCAGGGTTCAAGTCTCTGCCCTGTGTGGAGTTTGCAGGTTCTCCCCGTGTTGTCTTGGGGTTTCCTCCAGTTACTCCGGTTTCCTCTGCAGTCCAAAAGCATGCTGAGGTTAACTGGAGTTACCAAATTGCCCATAGGTGTGCATGTGTGAGTAAATGGTATGTGAGTGTACCCTGCGAGAGATTGGTGCCCCATCTTGGGCTGTTTCCTGCCTTGCACCCATAGCCCTGGGGACCGGCTCTGGTCCCCCGCGATGGTAAGGTCAGAATTTGGCATAAACAACATGAAAGCATGGATCCATCCAACCTTGTATCAACAATTCAGGCTGGTGGTGGTGGTGATGTAATGGTGTGGGGGATATTTTCTTGGCACACTTTGGGCCCCTTATTACTGATTTAGCATTGTTTAAATGCCACAGTCGACCTGAGTTTTGTTTTTGACCATGTCCATCCCATTAATCTCTCTCGTCTCTCTCATTTCTCATTTTTTTCACTTTCAACATCATGCACCTTATTGCCTCTGTATTTAAAGTCATATATTATTGTTCATAGTTCATTGTGCAATACACAGAATATGCATACGTATACAGATATGTAATCTCAATACAGTTGCACCTTGTGCAAGTCACTATCTCACCCCTTTTTGATCACTGCTTGTTCTTTGCTAAAAAAATATGTCTGTTATTGTGTGTCATCTGTTGTGTGAAATGTCACAACTGTTATGTGTGTGCGCTGCTTCTCTATGCCTTTTAAATTGCCCCTCGGGGACAAATAAAGTTTTTTGAAATTGAAATTATGAACACAGTGTACCCAGCTTCTAATGGCTACTTCCAACAGGATAACACAGCATATCACAAAGCTCATACAGTACCATCTCAGCCTGGGTTCCTGAACATGGCAATGCGTTCACTGTACTCAGATGGCCTCCACAGTCACCAGGTCTCAATCCAATAGAGCACCTATGGCAGGGGTGGCCAATCTTATCCGCAAAGGGCCAGTGTGTATGCAGGGTTTTGGGATAACCTTTAGGTCAGCTGTTCAAACCCAGGAGCGAGGACTCTTCAGCCAATCAGTCCTCTAATTAGTAACCTAATTAGGGAGTTGCAGCGAAAACCTCCATACAGTGGCTCTTTCTGAATAAGATTGCCCACCCCTGAGCTATGGGATGTGGTGGAACAGGAGATTTGCTTCATGAAGATACAGCTGACAAATCTGCAGCAACGGTGTCTGCTATCATGTGAACATGGACCAAAGTCCCTGAGGAATGCTTCAAGCACCTTGTTGAATCTATGCCACGAAAAATTAAGGTCATTCTGAAGGAAAAGGGAGGTCCAACTGCTACTGGTTATAACCTCTTTGGCCTTTAAGTGAAGGAGTCCCCAGTATCTTTGTTGGTTCCATTTTTTATCTGATTCAGTGCTTAATGGGTAAAGTCATAGTGTTCACAGTTATATGATGACTTCTTACAAAGTTCGATAACATTTCCTGCAAAATTAGCAGCATCTGTTAAAATACATTCACACACCTGTCTTTTTATTCTCCAGTAATCGCTACTTAATTTACTGGATAATGTGCAATAAACAAGTTAGCTTTCAAACAGGGTTGAAGGACCCCTGCAGTATTTAGGATGCCTGACGAGTGTTATTCCTAATTGCATGACTATGCATTAAGCAATTACAGATGACTGAGTGGTGCTTTGGCTTAAAAATCTATTTTCTATGCTAATAAATGACTCAGACTTTAATTAACAACAACAGTCAGTCATTCTTCCATCAGGCCTGGAAAGACTATGGACAACTTAAATGTATGGATAGTGAGTGAACTTTTATAAGGTCTGGTTTAGAAGCCTCAGAACCGGTTAGGATGTACTCCATGGTAAAACATGCACTTACATTAAAGTGCAGATTAAATACTCCATCATTTTGGGGCAAAGTGAGATGCAGTGCAATTTTTTTCCATTTACACAGCTGGGTAATTTTAGGCAATTACTTTGCTCAAAGCCACAACTGTTAGAGCCAAGTTTATATTCTTACCCTTTACTTCTGCTGTGACAAATGTCACCCAGGGCTGACTGACTATCTGCAACAGGTTTTCAACCTATCAGGACAGCTGATCTGTGTTCCCCGAGCCAGAAGTTGCACAGCATCAGGGAGCGTGATGCTATTATTGTCATTAGCGGCCGACGACGCCCAAGTCCCAGTAGCACCACATCTCATTGAAAAGAGACCATTTGTGTTCTGGTGCTCCAGGCTGTTTGAAAATCAAGAAATGGTAGAAAACCGAGCGGCAATGCTCAGCCTCCAGGTTGTGCATGTGATGTTCATGAAGGTAACGTCCCATGAAGGACCATGAGCATTGCAAAACCAAGACCTAGAGGGAGCCATATTTCTGCACCATTGCGTGTGCATGTGCTACAGTGCTGTGTCATGAATGTGGATGTGGTCCCCTCGCTGCCTTGGGCTGATATGGAGATTTAAGTCAAGCTGTTGCTGAAATAAAAGTCAAAAGGAATTACCAACAAAAAAGGGAGTCAAAGACACAACCCAGTAAAAGCCCTCAAAAAATAAAAAAAATGTTAATGCTGAGTTCAAAGGTTTCAGAAAATTGTTTGCACCATAAAAATGGTTCCTAGGTTATACCTCATCTAAAATGTATTTAATACCTCATAGTATGCAGAACATTTCTTATATGTTACTTTGTTGGATGGAAATATGCAATAAAATTCAGTCATGGTATTGTAAACAGCTAACAGATGTCACACATTTATAGAGCTGAAGGCTTTAATGGTGCAAATGAGGTTAACCTCCTGACTCAAGGGTACAACAGGTTTCCCTGATCCAACAACTGTCGACATACAAGGCCGTGGCCTTAGCTGCTACCCGCCACCTTTAATTTTCACTTAATGTGACTATGAACCTTTAGCTGAATTATGGGTGGGCTCAGATCAGTGAGGATCAAAGGGCCAGGAAAGTGCATCAATCGGAGAGACAGAAGAGGGAAAGCAGCCGACAGCCTTTGGCGTCGCTATCGGCGATCTGTGACGGCTTATTCCACGATCTGATAGGATCCATTATGTTCCATCATGTTTCATCATGGAGCATCGGCTCATACATCAATTGAAATTCTTCTGGCCATTATCTTTATGGGGAGCTTTTTATTATTCCTGTAAAGTTTTGTTGCAGATCCTTTAAAGGGTGATAAAACCCTAACCTCACCCAGAAAACCAATGCATGAATCAACTGGCTTACAAGAGAGATGCCGTTTTAACAGGAACACATTCTATGAACGCCACAACTATAAGAATCTAATTCATTATAATGCATTCATAAAGCATTATAAATATGGCTATAAATATGTATCGAAAGGCAAAACACATTATAGCCATGTTTATTATGCATTATGACTGCCTTATGAAGCTCTCATCTATAATGCACTATATATAATTTTTAATGCATTATGAAGGCATCTATAGTGTATTATAGATGACTGCTGTAAGTAAAGTGTTACCATTTTATCTTAATTGTGAGGCTTTTTGGACTTACAGTACATTTTACAACATGAAACAAAATTAGGAAAAGGGCCAGAAACTTTATGAACTACTTCCTAATTACAAACCTATTATTATTTAAGTTTTATTTTTAAATAGTGTGCTTTGTTCCAGTATTTTCGCTTGTATAGTGCTGTTATTTAGGACCACTCATGCATGAAATGTGTTTTTATGCAGCTTTGTCAATGTCTGCTAGCCCTTTTCCTAAACCTTACAATTAAAATAGTGTTGCTAAGGGGCGTTAAGCGATTGCTAATGCAGTTTAGAGGTGCTGTCTTGTGGAACCGTACCAGTGCTATTATAATACCTAGATAATAGCTGTTATTTATATTTACACATATCACAGCACACATGCTAAATTAGCAACTAGCCATATTTGCTATTTTTGCTTCATTTGTACTTGTAATTTGTACCTTACAGCTGCGTGCTCATCATACTACTCTACTCTTATTAACAGTGCTTCAAGCCGACATAGAACGCTCTTTTCTACAGTAAATAAGCTATGTCAGTCTCCAGTTAAAACTACCATTGCTTCTGATGAGCGCTGTAACTTATTTTCAGTCTAAAATTGAAACTTTGTATAATTCATTTTCTGCAACCCCTCACCCACCTCCATCAACCACCATCAT
>JAODKC010000028.1:4139400-4150563 GCA_026777985.1 Mormyrops attenuatus | reverse complement strand
GAGATACAGTCTCTTACCATTTTCAAGCTCCAGTTGAAGACCCATTTATTCCACAAATGCTATAATGTAACTGCTACTACGTGACACTCCTGTTGTTGTTCTGTTGTTATTGTTGCTGTTGCGTGTCCATTGTTTTCTGTATCATTGTATGCATTGTAAAGCGTCCTTGAGTGTGAGAAAGGTGCTATATAAATAAAACTTATTATTATTATTATTATTATTATTATTATTATTAGAGAGATTTTCGTAAAGGTAGCCGGCAGGTGCAAATAATGAGAAGCTGCTTGTTGAGGTCTGAACCGTATGAGTTTTATCTCAGAGTCTGTACTTCATTTACATAACCAAAGTAAACTTTGCCGCTTGTTTTAATGATAGAGGAAAGGGCTATTGTATTATATATTCGCATTCCTTGGTGAGCGCAGCGAGGTATGTTTGTTTATTTAATTATGATTTGCCACTTGTATTTATGTATGTTTGAGATGCATAACGTGGGAACTAGATTGTTGAATGTCTGTCTGTGTGTCTTGATGCAGTTTTCACGGTGCTATAAGGTTGAAGATGAAATGGATTAAGTTGCCATAACGTTAAATAAAGGAAACCTTAAGCATCCGTCGAGACTCTCTCTTTGTGATCCAAGGGCTGCTACATTATTAATAATGTCCATAAAATCATACCTTGGATTCCAGGAAATGCTTTATGAGTTATTAGAATGATTGGACTATAAGGCTTATGGTAGATACTGAGATAAATCCTGATGAATCTGTCATTCTCAAGCAGCAGGTTCTGTTTCCTGCTCATGCGATGCAGTCTCCATAGGAGGGATAATATTCTATGTGCATGAGATATAATCAGTTTAATTAACCAGGGCCATTGCAGTAAGCAGATATGATTTTTTTTCTTCCAATAAACATGCAGGATTCTTCTCGGAACCCTTTACCAAAAGAGGGCATGGTGACGCAATAGCAGAGCCAGTAAGATTTTCATGAAATGGACGGGGGGGTCCTGTGGACCTCGATCCAGCATCACTTGTCATCAGAGGGGAGAGTGGTAGTCAGGCTTCATCAATACACTCATCTCTCATCTATCATCTCCCAACAATTTATCCCAATCAGGATTCCAGCTAACACCTTTTCATTAAAAAGAAGGGCATTTATTTTTGCCCATATTATGCAATTATGGGCTTGATTGTACAGCTTAATCCATTAATTAATTACATTTTTCTACAAGTTTCCTTTTCTATTAATACGCCAAAAATGGCAGACCGTTTTTCATGTCATGAAGCGTGCGCTCAAGGTGAGCATTCAGCTAAAAAGTAAAAATAATACTTGCTCTTCTGCTTCTTAGGACACACACACACGCACGCACGCACGCATGCACGCACGCACACACACACACACACACACACACACCCCCATCCTGTGGAGCCATCAGAAAGCCATCAGAATATCCAGCATGGATTTTTCCATACAGCTGCAGTGTCAGGATCCTTTATCGCTTTGCAATCAAAATCTGGTTTCCACTGCTGTTTCTGTCAACACTGGTTACTGTCTGGAAGGATGTTAAAAATTCAATATTCAGAAATGTACTGGAATATGAGCCTGCATATAACAATACATTTATTATTTTTTCTGTTTATCTGCTGTCATTCTCCGTTATATCTGTCCTTATCTATGTACTGATGCTTCATGCACCGTGAATCATTCTGGTTTGACTGTGTTACTCTGAAGGGCACTGGGCCACCCAAAACTGTTTGTCTTGGTGAAAGTTTCTTGGTACTTCAAAGGATGACCACATGGCTTTCAGAAGTCATATGGACAGACTGGGATTGAAACACTGGATTCATCAAATTTGTGTGTCACCCATCCATCTTGGACCTATAGCATATCCCAGAATGCACAGGGGAACACCATAGATGCAAAGCTAGCTTGTTGCTATTTTGAGATGCCAGTTTGCTGAACTGCATGTTTTTGGACAGCAGGATGAAATATACAACAGCTGTTGAGCTTGCAAACTCCACAAACACAACCCCAGTCCCCCAGATAGGAGGCAGTGGAGCTGCCCTCCCACCAACAGTGCTGCACCATTTCATGCGGCAGACAAGTATACAATCACTTTTGATTAGTTTCATCTCAATTCAAGAAAGAGGCCGTAAACATGCATATGTAGACGAGAAGTAGAGCATTATTTTGAAAGAGATTTCTACATAATGATGTTCAGCTTACCCTGACTAGACTTTTAGAGATGATCAGGGCTGGCTAATTTTATGTAAGCAAAAGGACTTAAGAATCGTGTATGTACATTCAGTTTATTTGTAGTGGCTTAGTAACATTCATTACTCAGATTTCCTTATTGCAGTGTGTCAGTTTTCAGTTTGTTTGTGTTTATGGCACTGAGAGTTTCCATCCATGTTTTAAGGAGTTCTTGTTGCCTGTATACCAATTCGCGACCGATGTATTTGTGAAAGTATGCCGAAATTTGAAAGCGTCTTTCTGTGTCGAATTCTCCTTGAATTTCATAGAGTATAACCTAAAGAAGGAGGAATGCTGCAGGATAGTAAGGATGCATCTTACTGGTATTTTCTAAAGCATCTTCTATCCATCCATCCATTTTCCGTATCATTTAGCATGAATCTTGGAGCTTATCTCAGGAGGCACGGGAAATGAGGCAGGGGACACCGTGTGTGGGACGCCAGTCCATCACAAAGCACTGACTCGCATGCAATATGGCCAATTCAGAGACACCGATTCACATAACTGCATGTTTTTGCTCTGTGGGAGAAAAGCAGAGCACTCAGAGAAAACCTACTTGGATGTGCAGAAAACATGCAAACTCCACACACAGAGTCAGGGGTGGGAGGCCACAGTGTTACCCTCTGAACGACCATATTTCCTGAAGAACAGTGTGGAGGGCTATTACATTCCAATCCTCAGTGACTTGCCATCACATGACTGGCTAAAAGTGTGGTGCACTTCAAAGAGCTACCAAAAGTCAGTCCTACCATGTGATCTGCATCTAAATGATGTCATTTATGCTATTAGTATCACCTGTTATAGATGTGTTTCGCACTTCCAGTTACAGGTTAAGTCGCTACAGCCTGGATTCTGAATTCTGTGGTTTGTAATGACATTTTTGTAATGATGATTGCTCTTTGCAATTTCAGTAAGCTATTTATTTATTCAAAGATGTCCGTGAGCATACCTCTTGACACACTGCCCCCTTTTCCATTTTCTCCATGGAGCAGCAGTTCCTTTAGTTGCAGAAGTGCGCGACTTCTCTCCTGCTGGGTAGTGCCAGTAATTTTCTGTTTCTGGTTATTTCTGCTGTAGGATCCCTTGTTCCTAACTCATTCCAAGCTGCTAACGATATGAAATTTGCTTTTGAAAATCCTTTTCTACGTTTTTTTTTGTTGTAAAAATTGTATCCTTATTATACAAGTTTGTCTCAAAATGTAACTGGACATCCCTTTAAAAAAAAACCCTAATCAAATTATTCTGGTTTTTGCATCAAGCTTGAAATGAGCAAATTCTAATGTTTAGAATCAGAACTATGCAATTGCTTAAATCTACAATAAGAGCTATAATCTGCAACAAAATAAGGAAAATTTATATCAATAATAAGTTCCCAAAACATGAAAAGCCATTCATCTTCCATATTCGCTTATGGGCAGACATAACGCGTTACTTTAAGATGGAGTTTAGTGGTTTTGCTAAACAGAAGCAGCTTCAGCAACAACAGAAACAGGGCTGGAGTAAACACAGAGTCCAAGAGCAAAAATCGCAGCTTAACTCTGAACATGGGTCATTTTCATAGGCAGAATGGCAAAGGTACAGGTGGGAAAGGCAGAATCGGGGTCAGGAGGCTGACAAACCGAGAAGTGGTAACACACAGCATACTGTAGAAATCCCAATCGTAATCTTAGTGGCAAAAACTGGACAGAGAAACATGGCTGGAAACCAGCCCTCAAACACAACAAGAACAGACGCATGCAAGCAGTAAACCAGACATAAAATCTCACAAGCAGCTGAAGGTAAGGTAGGTAATTGATCTACAGGTGCTATGATGAGTGTGTCCACTCAGAAAGTCCGGTTTTCCAGCCCCCTGTCTGAGCTGCTGTTGGGTCTCCTCCTTTTAGACCGTTATCTTCCATTTAGCCCCCTTGTCCTCCTTTTTCCTTCCCCCAGTGCACAGGAAACACATGTGCACACATACTACGGAATAACTACATTTTTTATGCCATTCTCCCGAGATAATGAGATAATTATTGCAACAGATATGCCCTTCTCTTCTTCATGGTTACTGCCTAGGGTGACCACCTAATCCATGTCAGGAGGGACACTATGAACCATGACAGGGTTTGTCAACTACCATCTCAATTATAAAGAACTGGATTTCACTCCAGCACTGAGTGCTTGCTGTGTACTTATTGGTCAGTCTCCTATGATCATGTATGGGTCACTAATGTTAATGTGAAACAGCTGGATGAATCTTTCAACCAACAAAACAAATCAGTAAAAGTGCAACATGGACCAAACAATTTAGCCAAGCATGGAAGCCTTTCAAAGTAGTTTTAAAGTAGTTTGTAAAACCTGAAATAGCTCATAGTGTCCTTCCTGACATGGATTAGGTGGTCACCCTATCACCCCCACAGCTTTTCATGAGTGTCCTCCTTTTTGAGCCTTAGCCCTCCTTTTTCGACACAGGTGCCCTCCTTTCTAGTGTCCTGCTGGTCGTCACACTAGCTTTGATTGATTTCCCAGTTGAATGATTCGAATGACTGCAGTGGCGATGGAGAAGCCATCTTGAAAATAAAGCAGGAATTATGGGAATTGTAGTCCACTAAAACCAATCCCTGACACAATCACAATGGGTCTATCAAAGGAAACAGCGGCTTGGTGCATTACAGGGGACACGCGATCAGACAGTAAACAATTAAGAAATGCCAATCAACTTTATTGGATAGTTTTGAAATGCAGGAGGAAACCTATACAAATACCAGGAAGACAAGACAGCTCTCCATACACAGGGCGAAAGGTTTGATTTGAAACCCCATTGTTGGAAGTACAAGGGTCCAGTAGTAACCAATGCCCCCCCCCAAAAAAAAAATACTATGAGAATTGAAATTCACAACATGAACAGCCAATACAGTCAAATCCTGTAGTATGATGCGAAGCATGTCTTCATTATTGTCTACCTTGAGAGGGACAGCTGAGGTCAACATAAACCACATCAACACATGGTGGTGGAAATGAATGCTTAGCATTTCCAGTTTCCCCACCATAATGGAAGGTCTCTGGGTTCTGCAGGATCCTGCCAATCCATTGGGTCACTGTGTTGGGTCATCCTGTCCTAGAACTCTTTCTAAGTTCCATGACGGCATATTTTAATTACAAAACCAGGTCAGCCTTAACTCTGTGGTATGTTCAATTAATACTTCAATCAAGCCTAATTAATTAAGAGCTTGCTTGTACTGAAAACCAGCATAGACCGTAAGTGGCAATTACCCGGAACTGGAAGCACAGCTTCAAAAATATTTTCCAGTTTGTCCTTGTGATTTGTAGCTACCAGTAATTCTTAGGGAAATAACATTCCTGTTTACATGGCATTAGCACATCCTGTGCTTTTTGGTGGCTTCCTTGTTAATGACTCCAGTTAAAATGTAATCAGTGATGTAACATACTTTTGTCATTTATTATTAATCGTGCCAACTTTGCTCTAGCTGTGATTTAATTGGTCCAAGTAAGTCACACAATGAGTGCTAAACAAATCTGTCATGGTTTATGTCTGCCCCATAGTTCTTGATTCATCAGTCATTTTCGCATTATTTTAAAAACATTGTCCTGATGCCTAAAGTAAACATGCTGAGACCAAATGGCTGAAACAGCCGAAATAAATTAAAACGACCCTCCAGAATTGCTTGTGCATCCATGGTGCGCCTACATCCAGACACCCTCCTACCTGCTCCTACAGTACAAAGATTATCTATTTATTTTCTTTTAAGATTGGGATCAATGGTGCTTTGGTGCAGGGTGTGGGCAGCTTCAGGTAACTTGGCATTTTCATAACCGAAGACCTGATCTGGTACCTTCCACACTAGAGCTTCGTCCCATTTGCCCCACCAAGTACACACTTGCACACTACCACACTTGGCAGGCGCATTCATGCACTTAGCACAAGTATCCAAGGGTGTCCTGTCCCTCAGATAAGCTAAGTACAGCATGCTTAACGTGCACTTAATCCACACTTTGGCAAATACCACATGTAAGTGGTGTTCAGCTAAGAATATGGATCACAATGCATCGAACACTAGGAAGTCTGTCTGCTTTTCAGAGTCCCAAATGCCTCCAAAGGAATTTCAGTTCAAGTGTGCAAGGTTGTATAATGAATATTTACATAGCGTAGACTTCAGTAAAGGTCAAACCCAAATGCAACTAACACAAATGATAATATAGTTGTAGCATGTCTCTTGTTTACCTCTTCAGGTTTCAAGTGTGTCCCATTGCTTGTGCGCACTTGGGCTCTTCACATACAGTACACTTGCATACTTTGTGTCTTACGTCAATATACGTCACCAAAGTGTGTAGTGTCTCAGCGAACTTGCACTTCAGTGGGGGAAATGGGACAAAGCCTGACTCTTTAGTGAGGAAGACTTACTATACCTGTACCAACTTAGGCCTTTCAGAGATCTCTGGCTGCCCCTCCCAACACTATATTTCTAAACAGCCCCCACAGAACGCAGCCCGACAGGGAGCATCACTGCCAGGTTCGGGAGCTGAACACTGCGGAACCGTGAGTCTGCGCAGAGAGTTGTGTGGCAGGCTACATGTACAATTGGACATCTGCTTCCCATCCTCCAGGACATTTACAGCAGACGATACAGGACAGGGCTATAAAGATCATTAAGGACCCCAGCCATCCCATAAGGGCCTCCTCTCTGTGCTGAGGTCAGGGAAACACTCCCGCTGCCTGAAGACCAGCACAGGAAGGCTGAAGAGGAGCTATTTTCTACAGGCAATATGGAACCGTAATGAGGACAGTGTTTAGGACAGGGCTGCCCAACCCTGCTCCTGGAGATGTACCACCCTAATTTAACACACCTGATACAGATTATCAGGCCCTATCAGATTATCAGGCCCTTCAGTAGTATCTCAGTATTAGAGCCAGCTATGTTGAAGCAAGCTGCGATGCACTGTATGTTCTGACACCTTTCTATCATAGTCAGCATTAACTTTTTCATCAGTTTGTGCTACAGTAGCTCTCCTGTGGGATTGGATCGGATGGGCTACCCTTCACTCTCCCATTAACAGGTCACCATTTGGCCTTCCTTGAACCACTTTACGTAGCTGATGACCACCGTACACCAGGAACACCCCACGAGACCTGTCGTATTGGATATGATTACTGAGTAGTCTAGCCATCACACTTTGGCCCTTGTCAAAGTTACTCAGATCAGTAAGTCTGTTCATTTTTCCTGCTTCCAACAGACATTCTAGAACTGTCTGTTCATTTACCTGATATATGATGGCTATTATAATAAGATAATCGATGTTATTCACTTCACCTGTCAGAGGATTTAATGTTATTGTTGATCAGTGTATGTAAATATTTATGCTTTGACTCTTGCGCTACCTGCCACTTTATAACCAACTGCACTATGGATATTTCGAATTATTGTCGAGTCATTGCGAGAGTGGCGAATGAGGAGGAGACTTGCTTGCTGGGAAGAACAGGCTATTTTATTATAGCCCTTTTTATTATAGCCCTAAGAGCTATAACAGGTACCCAACGAGCACCAAACTAAACATAATAGGGAAACACAGGGAGGTCAGATGCTGATCTATAAGGTACACACATGGTGGGTACAAAGCTATGGACACCTGAGGATCGGACAGGGTGCACATAAGACACAAGCAAACATACATGCCACAATTGGGAAATACAACTATTACCAACAACAGAACAATAAGGGGCTATTTACAATTACTCACAGGGCATGCTGGGACATGCACAACCCAGCAGTGCTACACTGCCCCCTCCTCAGAGGTCAACTGTCCCCACGACCACCACCACCAGTGATGGGGACCATTAGCCCCCTGAGAGCAAGCGTGGCTAATTGGTGGAGGGCACTGGTGTGACAGATCCCCCCCGCTACCTTAGGGTCCTCCTGGCCGGAGAACACGACACGCAGCGACTCCCACAGCCAAGCCCGCTTCTCTGGAGACAGCCAGCTCATGGAGCAGCTAGTCAGTAGTCATGCGGCCTCCTCCTTGCCCTAGCCCTTCTTTCCCTCCTGCTTGGTGGGGCCAGTGTATAGTTGTGTTGTGTGGCAGGCTGGTTCTGCTGCAAGGTCTCCTGTTTGCAGGGTCGGGCAGCCCTGCACGACCGCTTGTGCTCCTGCAGGAAGTGAGCATGTTGCTCTAGCGCGCTGCGGTCCAAAGCCAGCCGGGTCTCCATGGTGCGACACGCCTCCCCCCGGCCAAGCAGCGCTATCTCACGGTCAAGTAATGCCACCCCCGCTACCTTGACCAGGCACGTCTGATGGTCCACCGCTCGTCCAGCTCATGGTGCTCTTGAGCTAGCTGGGCCAGCCACCAGCGGCACGCCTACTCACACTCACGCAGAGCTGCCTCTGTCTGCTGCCTCTGCTTGTCATGCCCGCAGCTCTGGTCGTACTGCGGCTCCTTGCGGCTGACGAGTGGTTGAGCCCTTGACGGCCAGTGGGCTTGGGGCAGGCTTCCGGGCAAGAGCGTAGCCAGTGCCCCAGCAGACAGGCTTCTCCGTCCAGGCCGTGCAAACCCCGCCGGTGCTACATTATGTTTTTTGTTTACTGCCTAATGTTTTGCCTCTTTATGTCCCCTTTATACCTCTCCCTTATACATTTGTCCCCTGCTCACAGTCTGGAGCTCAGCAATACGCATTTTGCTGCAAACTATACTAAGTATAATGATGTGTGTGTGACAAATAAAATTTTGCAATTTTTTCTTATGCAAACAGGACAGAGCGCTAAGGGATTTATTCCTTTTTCTTGTCCAATTAAAGAGTAGATGAAGAGGCAAAACTGACTAGCTACCCTGTAAAAGACAATAACTAAAGCCATTAAACCCACATGAAAATGTCTTCTGGTCCCAGTAGTAATTCCAACTGCCACTGAGAGACAGCATACCCAAAGAAACCTTTGAAGACTTTTGAAGACAGTATTAGTTTTTGCATTTTCTTTAAATATTGTTTACCAGTCACTGGGTTGACATAAGCCACACAAGTATGTGTGGACATGTCTCACTAGAGGATGCAAGGCACCCTATTATTGCAGGGACCTGCAAAAGCAGAGAGGTCATTGAGGGAAATATTTCTGCTGGAGATTTATCTACAGTATGGTTCAGACATTACAGTTCCGTGATGAGAATCTTCCCCGTCTGATTGTCTGATTCACAGACAGTTTGCTGTCATATTTCCATGACAGATAAATGGCAACTAAATAACACAAAATTGCTGTAATTCTATAATTGTCATTGTAAATAAATGTACACAATTCCATACATTAAATGAGTGGTTACGCCACCGTCAACAGAAACGATTTTGTGGTATCGATCGCTCCTTCACAGCCCCATGGACAGCGTCTCTTAGAGCCCCAGAGTGTATCTGTTACCACTAGGATTAACTCTGTATTTCAATCCAGACTCATAGGCACTTTTATCATGGTGTGATGAGTGTCTAAAATCCTATATGCTGATAGCTTCACCTTGACATGAAGTGTGTCAGATTTATGCCATGACTGGATGGCTCACCAGGAACCTGCCTAACACCCGCAGGCTTCATTCTGCACCATGCAGGGGAGCCCTGCCCCAACACGTCCTGTGAGGAAGGTTAACAGGACACAGCTGGTGGCTAATAGCCCTAGCCGGGGGCCAGGATGGCCTTCCCCAGTGTAACTTTAAACCTTAAAGGTTGGGGAGAGAGTAAAAGGTAAGCAATGTGCTTGTGCTTTCTCTGTCCCCAGTGAAAAACAGCCTGAAGGATGTCCACCCTGAGGGGACAGCCGCCTCCTGACGGACACGTTCACCTGGAGAGTGTGAGGGGACAGCCGCCTCCTGACGGACACGTTCACCTGGAGGGTGTCCACCCTGAGGGGACAGCCGCATCCTGACGGACACGTTCACCTGGAGGGTGTCAACCGTAACGGGACAGCTGCCTCCTGACAGACACATTCCCCCCGCAGGATCCATCTTGTCTGGCTGGCAGAAGAGGACCTTCCCACAGCCCACAGAACTGGAGTCCACAGCCCCTCATCACCATAAGCCATGTTTTTTTCTCCATTTTCCCCCTAAACAAATTGTGTATTTGCCTACACTCTCATCTCCTGTGCCTCCTTGGCTAGAGCTGGTCAGCATCCATTATACTTCGCTGTTGTCATTTACAAAGAAACAGAGCATATTTGTCCTGTCAGAGAATAACAAAACCCGGCACCTTCTGATGTCACCGATGTACATGTGACCCAGAAGCTGGAAGATTTCGATCAAAAAAAAAATTCAGTTCAAAAACACCAAGGATCTTGCAATATATACAAATAATCTAAGTATAGGCCACAGAAGGCAATCTAAGGGTCAATTTTATTTTGAGAATAGTATCTTCTCCTTAGTACTGTTTCCCCCAGGTCTGTTTTGCAGCCTGAATTTTCCCCTGGTATTTCAGCACAAAGTACTAGAAAAGAAGCAATTTATCTTTTTTTGCTGACTAGTGTAGTCCAGACTGTAGGAATCTGACCCATTTTTTTTTCCTGACGATGAATAAACTGACCTGAAGATAAATTGAGTTGTAAGTGCCTAAATGACACAGAGAAGAGACCTGAACAGAGATGGATAGCTCAGGTCCAGAAAGTAAAAATCCAGACCAAAATATTGTTTTAACCAACCAGCTGAGAACTCAAAATCTCAACACAAAATCTTAGCCTGAATTTTTACTTTCTGGACCTCTGAACCTGAATGTCGAATACGAATGCAGCTACCTAAGGCCATGGGGATGTTATATCTTGCATCCACGGCCCACTGTCCACGGGAACTAATCAGGATTTCTTTGTATGGGAGTCAAATTCAATAATTTTATTTGTCCCCGAGGGGCAATTAAAGGCACACAGGACAGTTGAACAAGGACACAATGACATAAAGTGCA
>JAODKC010000028.1:4100058-4134709 GCA_026777985.1 Mormyrops attenuatus | reverse complement strand
CACTGACGTAACTGATAAGTAAATGTGAGGTGATCCTGTCCCATGTCACAGGAGATACACTCCGGCATTCACAGACAATGACGTAACTGATAAGTAAATGTGAGGTGATCCTGTCCCATGTCACAGGAGATACACTCCGGCATTCACAGACAATGACGTAACTGATAAGTAAATGTGAGGTGATCCTGTCCCATGTCACAGGAGATACACTCCGGCATTCACAGACACTGATGTAACTGATAAATAAATGTGAGGTGATCCTGTCCCATGTCACAGGAGATACGCTCCGGCATTCACAGACAAGCTTATTCAAAATCATGTTGACATACTTAAAATACTGACATTTAAATATTTAGGCCATAGCTTCAAAATAATTAGAACATGCACAGTGTTTTTTAATAAAAGGAAAGCATTTTCACAGCGAGTGTGGCTCACAGCGTAAGTGTAGGAAACAGACTATATACAGGAATGTACGCATTACAGCGAGCGGTATCACTGGCATTAGGGACGTCACCCGGGCTGTTTTAGGGGGGCTTTAGCCCCTTCTCAAATGTTCTCTTGACCCCCCTGCCCCCAGCCACAGTGGTGTTTCTGCCTGGACATGAGCAGTGGGGGTGATGTTCGCCCCTTCATCCATGGCTGAGCAGCTCCTGCACTTATATTATGCTAATAACCACCATCAGTGGAAATTCCAGGGACGAAATGCGACAAATTACTGTCCACTTGAGGATTAAACCATGCGAACAGTAAGACCGATCGTTTTTCTTTAATGATGCGCTGTAATTCTCCAAAGTGTAGGGCTCATTAATTTGATATTCTATTCCCTCTCTTCCAAGTGAGAATGGGAATAATTCAGACAAAGTACAACTATTTTACATAAGACTATATATTAATGATCCCCAGCAGAGTTAGACTCCTCCAGCCCATAGACTAAATTACCACAGTCTGACCATCGTCCCCCCAGATCTGCTGTCCCTATTAGGCAGGGGAGAACAGAAGGCCTGGCGGGGGCCGGGGCTCATGGTGGACTGTCTGTCAGTTTTCGTGAAGTGCCAGTTTCTCAGCTGGATCCTTGTACGACTCTTTCTGGAAGGATCCCTGACAAAGGCCAGCCACACAAGTGTCTCTGCCAGACCTGTATTGAGCCATAAATTTACGTTAAAGTGGATTAGCAATCAGATTAAAAGCAGAGGTAAATTAGGCTGGTTGCGATTAAATTACAGCCGTCTTCCTTAACATTGTGCATTAAATTCTCTGGGGGGAACTGAAAAACTGTAAGGGTTAAGATTTAAAACATCATAAAGGAGGAGTGAGGCAGTCAGCTTCAGGTTAAATACAAGCATGGAATGTCTGACAAGCCTGAGATCCAGGAAGGGCTGGACTAGCCACCTGGTATACCAGGCAATTTTAGATGGCTGGGCTGACGGGTTTGTAGGCTGGCAACGCAAAGTCCAGGGCTGATTTTTAATGCCGGTCCAGCCCTGCATCCAGGGAGATGCACACATGGTAACACGACGTGATGCTAACGACATCAACCCAGAGCCAAGGCTTACGCTTGTGTCTTGTTCCAAGGATGCAGGCAAGAGCAAATAATGAGACGGTACTGAAGGAAACCGTGAATTTCATTTGTCCCTTTCCACCAGGCGCCCTGGATACTTTAAGGGCAGAGCTGATCTGCATCGGGAGAATTGCTCTTGGCTATGGTTGTGAGGAAACAGGAAAGGGTTATCATGGCGCGATGTAGCCTGCATAACAGAGAACATGATGTCCTGTGTAGCGTCCTGTGGCGTCTGTTCCCCTGTTGTTCCCTTCTCTAAATCACTGTCTGAGAGAAGTGTGACTGCATCCTGTTGACAATTCAGCAAGGAATCCTCCATTATGTGCATGCTGTGGGGGGTGCTAACAAAGGGCCAGTTCCCAGGCCAGTTGCCCTCTAGGTGGTGCTTTGCACTGATTTGGTTCCTGAAATTCCATTTAATGTCATCCACCACTTGCCTAAGGTACCTAGGCTGGCTGAAGGAGTTCCATCCTACTTCTCCTTACAAAGCTGCGCGTGGCCCCAGCGAATCAGGAGAGGCAGGGAGCGTGTCCATGGGAACCATCTTGGAAGGAAACCACCCCTATGGGAGAATGGAACCACCCACCCTCTACAAGGCAGCACCTGAAAAGTGCTTCTGGTACAGAGTGATTTGGGAGCAACTCCCATGCATGATTACTGTTTTGTTGGACTACTTATCTCAGTAGGACCCTCAATCTGGATGAGTAATTTGGAATATTACAAGTCACTTTCTATAATGATGATTCTAAATCCAGAAGTCAAACAACACATGCTAATGGTTTTACTCTCTGAGTAGCCCCTGAGTATGTCAACCTTTAAAATATAGTAAAATGTTAAATACATTTTAATTAAACAGTGGCTGTCATCAATAATAGTTACCAACTGGAGTAGCGAGCACCGTACTTAAAGATTATATGACTGGTTTCCAGTTAATTTCCCACTACAGCCTGGTTTGTATAAATATCTGTATAAAATCACAACAGTAGGGTTAATAAGTAATAAGTTAGTAGGTACCTTTCATAAACCAGTAATAGTGAGGGGTTAATATTAAGCAGAGGTGGCAATTTCAGGTCCAGAAAGTAAAAATCCAGACCAGGATTTTGTTTCAACCAACCACTTGAGTACTATTTGACTGTGACTCTTTGCACAGCTGGTTGGTTGAAACAAAATCCTGGCCTGGATTTTTACTTTCTGGACCTGAAATTGCCACCTCTGATATTAGGTTGGTTACAGTTAAGGTGGTTTTTATTTTATCAAACTGGTATCATTTGGGGTGAGTAGGAAATACAGAGGACACCATTCATCCATCCAATAATGCAGATTCACTATTTACACAAGAAAGACATAAAAAATGTGAGTCCCATATGACTTGACCAGAGTGATTAAGCTAAAGAAAAACATCCTAGATAAGACAATGATCAGAAAAGTCTTCAGAGGAGACTCTGGTGGAAAGGCAAAATCAGCTGCTCATTTCTGCTGAGAACATTGTGTCATGCCAATGTTCTCTGTCTGAAATCTCTCCCACTCACCTCTGCCTGGGACATTTAAAATGTCATTAAAAGCATTAGGCCAAGCCAATGTTACAGTAATGTTCTGTGGGATAGTGTGTGGCTCTGTGGGTTAGGACTCACGATCGGAAGGTGGCTGGTTCAAATCCCATGGTTTGTTCAGAGTGATACTAACTAACCCTAAGTGATCCTCACTTGTATGGTCTGAATGGCCGAATGGCCTCCTCTCATTTGTAAATTTCTTATGTTCTTAGTGATGTCCTTTGTACCAAAGCATCCACTAAATAAATAAAATGTAATAATATTAACCTTGTTTGATAAATTATACATTTACAGTCATTGATGAATAATAGGTATAAGACTGAGATCATAAAAAATGTAGTACTTCAAATAAATTCCCATAATTACCATGACATAGCACAAACATATAGCTGGGAGCATCAATTATTTATACACAAATACTTCAGCTATCACCGACGATACGCAGCATCAATATGTTGCATTTTTGTACTGAATCCTTTCTGGTGCCACGTACTGTAGAAGTACATATGGAAGAATTAATAAGCAAACACATGCAACTAAACAAATCCTGCCCCCCCCCAGACCCACATCAGTGATGTGCAGAGACTTTTTGAGGAGCAGGTGTTGGAATGGGGGGGGTTAGTTGTGGAGGGGTGGGTGGGTCCGTGTTGGTATTTTGGTATGTTTTGCTGACTTTTGTGTGATCGTCAGTTATCAAAAAGGAGCACTTACGACCCCCCTCCACATGCCTGTGACACATCAGCCCTAAGTATCCGGAACTTGACTACTCTTCATGGTTGCATTAATGTAATACATTGTGCATGAATGTGTCGGACATATTAAACCTCCTGAGATGGATCCTACCTATTAACCACAGCATCTGCTTTTGACTTTCTTCCTCGCTCTTGACATATACCTTTAACATGTACTTCCATTCATTGCTAATAAGGCACCATTCATCATCTGCTTGAAGGCAGAGGCTTATGCCGTTTAGCTGTCGCCAACTTTAGCCGCAGCACGTAATATAGAAAAGCAGCAACATGCTACACTTCTTTGAAGATTTCCTCCCTGTGTTTCACGGCTCAGTAACTTCTATTAAACCTATTGGGGGAAAGATGATAGTTTCTCGGGTTTTTTGAATGTTTTTGTCACTTATTGTCTCACAACACTGTAATTTCAGAAGGCTGATTTCCACCCTCTTCAGACCTTGGTGTTTTTTTATTTATAGATAATTGCAGCCTCTACAGAGCAACACTGACAGGTGAAATAGCAGATAATCTTGGTTACGCCATCCAAATGGTGATAACCAACCTCCCACTTCTACTCCCTGTACAGTAACACTGGGTGGACATTACAGGCCAACTATGTCTGCCCTGATTTTAGATCTGAAGCCACACCCCTTAAGCCACACCCCTTAAGGACACACCCCTAAAGACATGCCCCTTAAGCCACACCCCCCAAAACCTTATTTTTCTAAAAATTTCTCTCAGAATGATGGCTCAGTTAAAAGAAGAACGAGCCTCCAATGGTAGTTTTTCCACCACCATGGGACAATCAGCCAGTGTGGAAGAAGTGTGGAGACGGGGGATGCGGTGAGAGGGAGTGAAGCTGCTCCGACCCTGCCTTAGTCTGCGCGGAGGGAAGAGATGGCGTCCCAGGTAGGACCGAAACTTGTCATGGAGGGAGGCATAGATGAAAGGGTTGTAGCAGGCTGAGCTCATAGCCAGCAGGTGGCAGGAGACCTGGATCACGTTGATATGGTTCTTCCCAAGAATGGAGAAGTCAGCATCCAAGTCACGGATTAGGTTTACCACCTGCAGGGGGAGCCAGGAAAAGGCGAAGCAGAGCACAGACACCAGCAGCAGCTGGAACGTTTTGCGTTTTTTGCGGCCCCACTTCTCACGGCTGGAGGCCGCCACTGCTCCGGGCATGCTCCGGCGCCGCAGGTGGTGAGAGATGGCACAGTAGGAGACGGACACGGCTGCCAGAGGCACGAAGTAGGAGAGCAGTAGGACGGCGCAGGAGTAGATCAGCCGGCCCCGCTCCTGGCCCTGCCAGAATTCCTCACAGATGGCCATGTGGTGACCCGCCTCACTTAGGTCGAGATAGCCCGTGTGTAGGGCGGTCGGGACGGAGAGGGCTAGGGCGCAGACCCAAATGCCGACCACCAGGCTCCAGCAGAAGCGCCGGCCCAGTCTGCGCCGGATGGGGTACGCCACCACGACATAGCGGTCCACGGCGATGGCGGTGAGTGAGAGCACGGCCACGAAGACGGTGGCGGCCTGCATGAGGGTGACGAAGTGACACATGAGGCGGCCAAAGACCCAGCCCCTGAGGTCGAAGGCGTAGGAGGCCGTCAGGGGCACACAGAAGAGACACATGACCAGGTCGGCAAGCGCCAGGTTGCCGATCAAGAAGTTGGTGGTGCTGTGGAGCTTCTTGTTAAAAATGATGAGGAGGAGCAGCAGAAGATTGCCACAGCAGGCCACGATCACCAGCATGGCATAAAGAGGGATGAAGAGCGGCTTCAAGTCAAAGAGAAGGTCCAGGCCTGTGAAAGACGAAGAGGAGGAGATCGAGGGCGCGGTGGAGATGTTTTCCCAGGATCCATTTGGAAAGAACCTCTTATCCATCATAACAGAAGGCATTCCTGCAGGCACATATGTGAAGCAGTAACTCCTATAAAACAATAAGAAAAAGACAGTTATTATAAAGATCCCGCAATCTACACATCTAATTATACATCAGGAGAGGAAGTGAATTCCACCGAGTATAAAGGGTTTGGTCAGTGCTATAATCACCAAAGAATCACTAAAACGACCGCAGTGGATGCACAAACGTTTTACAGATATCCAGGATCTTAAAGGTTCAACTAAATGATTATATATAAACCTGCAGCCATTAAACCATTCCTTAGGCATGTTTATAGTGGAATAAACACAGATCATCCATTAATTCAGGTGTGCAAGCTAACACTTAAAAAATACAAATTTATTGCAAACGCATTTCAGCATCTGAAAAGGCAACTGCTATCAACTCCATTAAAATATCCACAACTCGAATCAGAGATACTAATAAAGTCACTGAAACCATAGGCCATGCCAGTATTACAGTAGATACAGACGATAACTTGGCTCGGCTAAATGTCAACTTTAGTCATGGAGCACTGGAGTGAATCAAAAGTTTTAAGGTTCACATATAAAACACCAGGATCAAACAGGAATATAAATCAAACAGCAGTATTGTATTATTATAATACTGATCTAATATTGCCAAGTATCTCTTCTGGTCCTATTTTTTTTTTTACAAATTTACAACTGAATGCCCCATTTATTTCTAAATGAATGTATGAAAATTGTCCATATTTGAATGAGTTCAAAACAGTCAAGCCAAATGCCGATCCAAAGCTTTCGTTTGCTTTCTAAACATTTCAGTTGCCCTCATGCTTTTGCGGGAGGCTAATGTTTTGTTGTGCAATCGTTCATCGAGTTCATTCTTACTGTCTTTATCATGCTGAAAGGTGCCATAGATTTCTTTCAGGGGACATAAAAGCCTCCTCGGTGTCCACACGGGTCCGTCAGTTTCTACAGTGCATGTTGGCGATGTTAAAAATAACAGCGAAACATTTGGAGGTGAGCAGTGTGTGTTCTGCAAATGTTTTCAGGGGATTGATTTTTAAAATGTATTTATCGATTTTATTTTTTTTCCCCGCTGTAATGAAAGCGGAGTTGCAGTCTGAGAAACTGTCCTGTCCCCCTCTTTCTCTGTCTCCACTCAACTCTGAAATCTGGTTGACAACTTCAGACATGACTGTTGAAAAGTGTGCGCCAAACTCAATTATTATGTGTGATGGCATCCGGGTCACTATATTTTGAGTATGTACCTCCATGACACCTACACCTAACAAGAAGGACACTGCTAATAATTTCACACATCCTCAGTTAACTAATTAACCTGCAGAGTCATTGCGCCTCCCCATCTCTACCAGTAAGCGGCGCTACACTCACAGAAGGCGAAACAGGAAGCCCTGGGCTCTAAACACCGCAACTGGAACTGTCATCGTGTAAAATGAGAAAAATACCAAGAGCCAGTTATTAAAATGCGAGTCTTGCAAGAAGAATGGCGTGAAGAAATCTGATTACTAATGATCGCGGATGGTAACCCTGGTGACACATGTCTGGTTCATTCTCTCCAAGTTTCATAGTTTAATAAAAAAAAATTAGAAAAAAACTGGAGATTTATAACTGCAAAAGGGGGCAAAGAGGAATCTTATGACCCACAGATCGTCCACTTTGCTGCCAAAGTGGTGACTCCACGCGGCACTGTAACAGTCCATTATTAATAGACACTTGAACTGGACACAGTACAGAAACGATGGTGATACATTCTCCTTCCTCCATCTCCAAAATGAACGACCAAAGTGCTGAACTAATAAGTCAGTCACTCGTGTGGTGTACTGTACATCGCTAAAGCTTTACTAAGGCCTTGTCAAAGCTTTGACCAAAACAACGCATCCGTCAGTCTGACTGCCCCCATGTCCTGCTAATAAGACTATTAACCTTTCCGGCCTGATTCTCTGCCTATAATGATTTTCTATCAGCGCAGGCTTAAATGTTTGATTAGCCATATGCTAATGTGAATAAATGTGTCTAAGGGGAGAAACTACTTACATTAGTTCATTACTCATTAGCGCTCCACAGCTACGGCGTCCTAGTGCTTGATAAACCTTAGTGCAAACAATATATTTATAGTACAAATTAATTTTATATACTGATACATAAAGTACCCTACGTCAGGGTCAGCACCTGTTTGCCCCAGTCTTTCGCGTCTTCTCGCCATTTGGCCAGCAGGTGTCGCTGCCCATCCTGTCCTCCCTATGAAAGGGTTTAGCGTGTTCCTTTTGCTCCCTGAATGGCTGCATAGCTCAATGAGCTGAGCATATGGCTACTTGTAGTCCCCTCTGTCATGTGCTTGAATCTTGTCTCCTCTGTTTTTGTATTTTGTTCCCTAGTGTTTCTGTATTTTGTTCCCTAGTGTTTCATTTATCAGTTTTCTAGTTCCTGTGATTCTGTGGATTGTTTTTCAGTTTCGGTTTTTTGCTTTGCCTTGGTTCTGTTTTACCTGCCTCCCTTATTTTCCCAGTGTTTAGTTTCTGTTTCCTTGTTTCTTTGTGAGTTCTTAGTGTCCCTGTTAGTTTCTGAGTTTCTTGAGTTAATTATTAGTGTCATCTGTTGCCTGTTCTTCTGCTGATCCTTGTGTGTTTCCTGGTTGCTTGTTGTCCTGCACCCTCCCTGATTGGTTGATTGTCTCACTCTTTGTGTCTGTTATGGTCGCGTCCGTGGAGGCAGCACAAAACGCAGTGAAGTCAGGGAAATGGGGTTTATTAGGGGAAAACACCAAACATCAAAATGCAGGGAAAAAACGCATACAAACGCCAATGACCGGACAGGGGTAAGACAGACACAGAAGCACTAAATGCACAGAATCGATTAACAACAACTTGACACAGCTGAAAACACGAGGTAACACGGGGCTGTGGCACAGTGGTGATTAAACGAGCAGGTCATGACAGAACCCCCCCCCCTCCCCCATTCCATGGGAATTGGGGCAGGAACAAGGTCCAGGGGATCAGGAACGGGCGGAGCAGACACATCAGGCAGGCGGACTCCGGGCACAGGTGAAACAGCAGGGACAGGCTCCTCCCGACACGCCGTAGGTGAGGTAGCGGAAATCAAGACGGCCCCCAGAAAGACGCCCAGCACGTCCTCCCGTTTCTCTCCTTGCTTCCTTCTCCTGCGAACTGGCGCTGTGAGGTCTGGCAGCTCATATGGCAAGGGAGGAAGGAAGTCACAATTGATGGTCGCCTGCCGAATCATATCCTCAGCGACCCAGTTTCTCAGCCGGGTCAAATTCATGAAAGAGGTGCGGATCCTCGGAAGGGGAGATCCGTTCTAGGACCTCCCTCAACCGGCGAGCGATGGCTCGTGCCGCGGGGTCATCTTTTACCTCGGGCTGTCCGAGGTGCCAGTAAATTACCTGGTCCAGCAGATCGAGGTGTTCCGCCTCGTTGAGGCGTCTTCTTTTCAGGTCCAGTCATTCTGTTATGGCTGTGTCCATGGAGGCAGCACAAAACGCAGTGAAGTTAGGGAAATGGGGTTTATTAGGGGAAAGCACCAAACATCAAAACGCAGGGAAAAAACGCATAGAAACATCAATGACCGGACAGGGGTAAGACGGACACGGAAGCACTAAATACACAGAAACAACAAAATTAACAACAACTAGACACAGCTGAAAACACTGGGATTCAACACGAGGTAACAAGGAGGTGTGGCACATGGGAGGATTGGACGAGCTGGTCATGAGAGTGTTGTTACCCATTTCAGTTTCTGTATTTAAGTTCCTGTTAAGTTCCCCAGTGGGTCATCGAATGTCTGTATGCCATGTTGTGTTATTTGTATTCTACTTGCCCACCTGCCCCTTGTTGCCCTGACCCATTTATTATTAGTCTTTGTTTATCTGTCATGCCCCGCTCATCCGTTCCTCCCGTATGCCACGCCCCCTCATTTACTTCATGTGGAATCCCGGTGTTCCCAGCTGTGTCTAGTTGTTGTTAATTAGTCTATTAAGTGCTTCCAAGTCAGTCTTACCCCTGTCCGGTCACTGTTGTCGGTCTTGCAATTGTTCAGTGTTTTTGGTTATTTCTGTGCTGCTTCCCTGCCGAAAGCCGTAACATTATCCCCTTTTACTTTTGACCCCTCATGGTCTGATTTTGTTTTGTAGTGTTTTCCCACATTTTCATTTCTCTTAATAAACCCTTGTTGTCCTGTGAGTCACCAGTGGGTCGTCCACCTTTCTGCTTGCACCATGCCTCGTCCTTGTGCGAGAACCACCCGGGTCCGTGACACCCGATATGTGAGCTTGCGTGTGAGTGCCCTGTTACTGAGTGATGTATTGTCTGGGGTGCACCCTGCATTTAATACATTATTCTGAAAATAAAAAATATACAGTATATTATTACTGATTTTGAAGAGCAGTTGGGTCTTCACATATAAAATGAGTGTAGTTGTAGGGCATCGTTTATATGATACTTTAATTAGTATGCTAGCATCATAAAATAATAGTATCCTAATAATAATAAAAAATAGTATAACTATTTCCCCAAAATGAGTCACTCATATCTTTTGTTTGCCTCAAGGATGCTGGATAATTGTTGTGAATAGGCACTTATCCTCCGAACAGATCCCTTCTCTCTCTTGGAGCTGTCTATCTCTGTGGGATCCATAAATAACATATTAAGCTAATCATGGACAATACAAGTATGGGCTGAGGTCTGCCTGCAAGGATGCATTGTGGTCCTGTGAAGCACTGAGTCATCATTCATTTAGTTTGCAGTATTATTCTTGCACCCGAAGGAGTAACAAGGAGTGATTTTTAATCGTCATATCAGCTTAGGAATTTCTTTAATGAAATGTAATGCATCAATATGTATTTGCAAGAAGACTACTACATGATAGCTTTCTTTGAGTCTGTCTTAGGATAAAGTAAACTAAAACAAAATTAAATGGAGTATTGCATCTTTCTTTTGTCCAAGCCTCAAGCTTTGTCTCATTTGCCCCACCAAGTACACACTCACGCAGTACCACTTGGCAGGGGCATTCATGAGCTTAGTGCAAGTATGCAAGGTTGCCCTGTCCCTCAAATAAGTCAAGTGTGCAGTGTGCTTAATGTGCAAACGAAGCCGAGTGCTGAGGCAGAGTGTGTAGGGACTCGTGTGAGATTGGGTCTCAGTCTCTCCCAATCTTACATGGCACATAACTCTACAAAACCACTTCCAGCTTCCATTGGGAATGTTTAAAGTTAAACCCATCTTATAAATAGGGATATCATGGTTACCGGTTTCAGGGTAAAATTCCCAACAACTAGTATTAAAGTTTCAAATTTTAATTACCATTATAACTGTAATTGATTACCACAGTTTGAAAAACTCACGATTAATACCGTCTAGCATAGCAAAAGTCTCCCAGACCCAGCTGCACAAGTGCAGCATCCGTTATGGGTTTGTGTCAGTGGAATCACAATGCAGAATCACATGTCTTTTCACGATTTTCAGTCAGAAAAAAGCACCTACATTTGCATGCACTGGTTCTTTTCAGATCTAAAAGAATCAAACCTTTTGTACATCCACGCATTAAAAGTCGAAAAATATATGACAAAGATATACACTGCTCAAAACAATTAAAGGAACACTTTGAAAACACATCAGATCTCAATAGGAAAAAAACATGCTGGATTTCTATACTGATATGGACTGTGAATGTGTTAGGAATGAAAGAATGCAACATTATTTGATGGAAATGAAAATTACCAACCTACAGAGGGCTGAATTCAAAAATACCTTGAAAATCAAAGTGAAAAAATGATGCAGCAGGCTAGTCAATTTTGCCAAAATTTCATTGCAGCAGCTCAAAATCATACTCAGTAGTTTGTTTGGCCCCCGTGTACTTGTATGCATGCCTGACAACATTGGGGCATGCTCCTAATGAGACGACGGATGGTGTCCTGGGGGATCTCCTCCCAGATCTGGACCAGGTCATCACTGAGCTCCTGGACAGTCTGAGGTGCAACCTGGCGGTGTTGGATGGACTGAAACACTATTTCCCAGAGGTGTTCTATTGGATTTAGGTCAGGCGAGTGTGGGGGCCATTCAATGGTATCAATTCCTTCATCCTCTAGGAACTGCCTGCATACTCTCACCACATGAGGCCGGGCATTGTTGTGCACCAGGACAAACCAAGGACCCACTGCACCAGCGTAAGGTCTGACAATGAGTCCAAGGATTTCATCCCGATACCTAATTGCAGTCAAGGTGCCGTTGTGTAGCCTGTAGAGGTCTGTGCATCCCTCCATGGATATGCCTCCCCAGACCATCACTGACCCACCACCAAAATGGTCTTGCTGAACAATGTTACAGGCAGCATAATGTTCTCCATGGCTTCTCCAGACCCTTTCACATCTGTTACATGTGCTCAATGTGAACCTGCTCTCATCTGTGAAAAGCACAGGGCACCAGTGGTGGACCTGCCAATTCTGGTATTCTATGGCAAATGCCAATCGAGCTACATGGTGCCAGGCAGTGAACATAGGGCCCACTAGAGGACATTGGGCCCTCAGGCCACCCTCATGAAGTCTGATTGATTGGTCAAAGACTTTCACACCAGTGGCCTGCTGGTGGTCATTTTGTAGAGCTCTGGCAGTGCTCATCCTGTTCCTCCTTGCACAAAAGAGCAGATACCGGTTCTGCTGATGGGTTAAGGACCTCCTACGGCCCTGTCCAGGTCTCCTAGAGTAACTGCCTATCTCTAGGAAACTCCTCCATGCCCTTGAGACATAGCAAACCTTCTGGCAGTGGCACATATTGATGCACCATCCTGGCGGAGTTGAACTACCTGTGCAACCTCTGTAGGGTCCAGGAATTGCCTCATGCTACCAGTAGTGACACTGACCATAGCCAAATGGAAAATTAGTGAAAAAAACCTGTCAAAAAAAATGACGAAAGGAAAATGTCATTGGCTGTTAAACCATTCTTGTTTTGGGGGTCGTCTCATTGTTGCCCCTCTAGTGCACCTGATTACTGATTAACAACCCCCTCTGCTCCTTAACAGACCAGATCAGTATCCAAGAAGTTTAAATGACTAGATGCTATACTCCAATTACAAAGTGTTCCTTTAATTTTTTGAGCAGTGTATAAAACACACAAGCAGTTTCATCTCTACTCATAAATGTATGCCAAGCAGTACAATAAAATGTGTCCAAACACTTAAAATGCACAGTACTTTTATACTGGAAGCATAATGATGTTCATTTCATAATGATGTATGGCTGATAACCGTGATAATTTTGGTCACTATAATTGTGCAATAAAATGTTCATACTTGAATCTCTCCTTATAAATGTATAGCAAGCAGTAGAATAAAACTTTTCCAAACACTTAAAATGCATGGTGCTTTTACAGTAAAAGCATATTGATGTAGATTTCTGAATAACGTATAGTACCTGTCCTTGGGACAGAAGGAGTAGCATATTGTGAACAGTAGAGCAGCTCATGGCTGGATACTGACACATGCTAAGGGCAATTTATTAGTCACTGATTCGCCAAGCTAAATGCTTGTAAGCTGTGGGAGGAATCTATTTACCAGCTCAAAATGCTAAATAAAGATGAATGGCCAGCTAGGTAGAACAACAAACAAAGTATCACAGAATACAAATGGGCTTTTTGTGAATAAAACACTGCTCTTTTTATGCAATAAAAGCTCTTAGGAAGCTTAGAGAGGTCTTGATTCAGATTGATTCGATTGAACTTCATTGTCTTTGTCCCAAATTAATTATCCTCAAGTAGCAAAACCTTTGAATGTTCCATGAATAATATTTTTTTCAACGTAACATATACATCCAAATTATCTAATAAATGAAATGAACGCGGTAACAATTTCCAGAAAACCCACGACTGAGACTTGGAAAAGTTAAATATAGCCTGATGACAGAGAGAAATCAAAAATCACCAAAGAAAACTTTATGTTACTTTTAACTGAGACCTTAAACACAGACATTTGGGTATCATTCCTCTAAATATCTCTAAATTCAGTTAAAATTATTACAATGTGAAAAGAAAGTACTGTCCTTTTAAGTTTTTTTCTACATTCTTTCAACGATTCCCAAGTATAAAAACTATAGAGCTCTGTTATTATTTAGTGTTCGATTTTCTATGACCCTAGTAAAATTTGTGAATGTACCTGGCAAATACCTATATTTTGCATTCAAATGCAGGTGATTGTAAGCAAGTTTTGTGAATAAGGTGTATAGTGACTGCATCAATCATGAAACATAACATTAGGCCCTACATCCTGCAGGGAAAAAGGGAAAATTTTATTTTCTTACAGAAAAAGGAGTGTAAATGCAGCATGCGCATTACCATATGGAAGGAAGAATGAAGGTTTGATTTTGATTCGGTTCTTGTGATTTCCTCAGGGGGGAATTCACATAAAACCCACAATATGTGAAATTCAGTTCCCCTCCATTTGCAAAGGTAATCATATCGTAGGGCGACCGATCTTTCTCAGGTAGGACTTCAAAATGTTCAAAATTGTTTGCGATGGGCTCACAAAAAATTCAAAACAGCAGTTAATAACATTCGATAGCTCAATTTTCCTCAAAAATTTCACTTTTGGCATTGGCTAGCATTTGGCAGCTACGGCATGCTATGCCAGCACAACACATGGAACTGAAAATCATCTGAAATCAGGTAAAATATGCTCAGTGATATTTTTCTTTTCCTGCAGACCCTCTCATCCCCTTTGCATAGCTGGTTGACACTTACAAACACTTTACTTGGGCAAGAGGAAGAGGAGAGGAAAGAGATAGAGCACAGCTATGTCAGACAGAATCAGACTCATCAGGGTGGTGCTCGGCTGAGGAAATTTGTACTGAGTGCAGAGTGTTGCGAGTTCATCTCCGCATATCCACTCAAGCACAGTCAGGTGTGATCACACATATCTTTACTGTCCTCCAGAGTGAGACTGACACCGTGAACTCCACACTCCCTACTTCCTCTAAACCAAATACACATGCTTTGCTTTTGTGAGTAATGACATAAAAGAAAAAAAAGTTCTGTTGATGCTATAATAGTAAAAGCAACAAAATTTCCATTGAGCACTGGGAGATCACTGGACTTCTTGTTAGCATCAAAGGCTCGTGGGAAGTATGGGATGGGAAAAAGATACCAGTCCATCACAGAGCACACAGGAAGAGATGCCAGTCCATCACGGAGCACACAGGAAGAGATGCCAGTCCACCACGGAGCACACAGGAAGAGATGCCAGTCCACCACAGAGCACACAGGAAGAGATGCCAGTCCATCATAAGGCACACACATACCGACAATTTGGAGACACCAAAACACCTGCTTTTGAACTGTGGAAACAAAGCAGGGCAATTTTAGGTCTACAGAATTTTGTGAAATGGGTTTGTTTATGTAAAAAGGCTATTTTCCCAGTCAAAATATTTTTTTCTGGATCTGAAGTAATATAATTGTTGTGAATTACTGATGCTATGACAACTCAATGGGTACAGCCACCCTCCTCACTTTTTCAGGGTTGTGGGGTTGTTTACAAGCCCTGAAATTTGTATATTTTAGTTTATCTGTGTAGTAATTACATTTTCATATCTGTCTGTTTCCTTAGGCAATCCACAGATGTGGGTTTTAGGTGAACTGATGGATCTAAATTTCCCATAGCATTTATGAAACTGAGCCCTGTGACAGACTGACATCCTGACTTAGGTGTCAAAATAGTGCTTTAACAATATTCTGTTTTTCAAACATGATTCAAACTATTAAATATCAGATTTCACTTTGCTAACAGCAGCACCAGGAGTGTCGCTAGGGTCCTAAGACATCAGGGGCTCAGCCCAGAGACCCAATCTGTTTGAGGCTGATCATGCTAAATTTTCACTCTCTCTGAAGTTGTGATGACTGTAACATTATGAAGGTTTTGAAACAGCCCTGGACTGTTGTCGTGTATGAAATTCTCAAACTGAGACTATGGTCGTTAAAACATCCAGGCTAAATAAATCATTCGAGGCTCGTTCAGATTAATTCAGGGCTTCGGGCTCATGACATGTCTGAGTAGCACTGAAGCTCAACAAGCCATTATATACTAAAAAAAAGCTGTACAGCTAGCCAACACATCTCATGTGATGAGAAAAAAGTATTCATGCCGCAATTCCTATGTTCAAAATTCCCAACAACAAAGCACTATCACAGTGCTCGGATCTCAGTAATACACATTAAAGGTAAATAATGGGGTAAATAAATATAATTAGTTTATACACATGAGTAATGAATATGAGTAAGGAATCCGAAATGAATGAATATTGTAGAATGAGGCACTCTAGGCCTAACAACTGTTCGAAAGTAACATGATTTGGTGAAAGAAACCGTTTGGCTAGCTTTCCGAACCAACGACACGCTGAGAAGCACACACAACAGAAATGATACAAAATACCAAGACCCCACTTTTTAGTAAAAACAAACACATGGATTAGGGCCAAGAAGCAGCACTTGTCACAGTTGTAACAGATGCATTCAGTTTCGTTTTTGGTGTCATTTCTGCCTTCGTTCTCACCAGTTTGAGTGCTGCCTTCAGCAGGAAAGATAACTGGATATTATCAGCTTGAAAGCCTCGACAGTCCACAGAAGTGCTGTCCTCTGGTTTTGGTTTTAATGGCTAGATGATGGGCACTTTTCCTGATTTTCTGTCTTTGTCACCAGCACTCACCGGCTTTAATGATAAGGGGAACTCTTCAGACTTAACGGATATCGCAGATCTCATTCTGTTGATACGGTTAACATTTTATTATTGTCTACCGTGGCTCGCTTTGTAAGAGGGATGGTCGCAGAAGAAGCAATCAGCCCAATGCGAAATGCAGTTAAGAAGCTACAGATGAACTGTTCTCCTTCAAGGGGGCAACAGTAGGGGGCTTGGGGGGGGGGGTGAACTGTGGCTGGGAAACGTGAAAGGCAAGGGTCATGTCTTAGAAAAAAGTAGTAATTGAGGGATGATTGTGGCGGCTGAAAATGTACATTTCAACATCATGTATTCTGCTGAGGAAATTCATCAGAGGGTCAACATGTATGTATTTTTTTCCCATTATTCTCACAAAGGCCAGCCCTTGCACCACTAATAGAACAGCCCAGATATACCCTACTCCACATTCACGAAAGCCATGCTTTTAAATGTCACGTAAGAACTGGAAAATATGAGAAACTTATCCTAAAATCCGTGACCTGGGTCTTATCTCTCCCATCAATATACGGTGACGTCTATGTCAGATGGGCAGCTAAAGGTCTGTGGGTGGATTGGGGGGGGGGGGATGGGACAGCACTGTCTCCCAGGCCTGTCGCGTCACTCGATGACGTTTACATCAGAAGAGGTGTGAGATACTTTTCACCCCCCACATCACCACTGAGCTGGCAGTAGTGCTATGCATCATGCCAACCTATGAGAAACTGAATTATTCACTATTTCTGAATGGCACGAAATTGTGAATATTTTGAACAAGAATTAATTCCCACATGTCTAGCGATCTCTCAAGATAACTGTTGAATGCACAGAAATATACACAAATGGCACCGAATCGTGCATAACATACATTAATCCAGAGATTCTTTAGAGTGTTCAGGGCGGCCGACCCTAGATGTTTTATAAAGATGCCACTGAAAAATGTTCCCTGGTGTATTAAATATACAATTATTTCTTTAGCCACAAAAGTTACTGAGTAGAACTGATTTGCTGCTTCAGCAGTCATCTACCTACCCAACCTGTGCCCAGGTTGTCAAAGACCTCCAGCTGTGCATAAATCAATAAAATGGCATCAGTGTTTAATGCAGATTGCAGCAGACGGTTTCCGGGACTCTGCGAGCCGTAGAGAACTCGATTACAGCTAATCCTGGAGAATCACACGACAGCCCCTCCTGCAAAGCGAGATCTGGGGTCTTGGGATTGACTATGTTTATGGTTTTGAGAAGGCTAAGAGAGGAATCAGTTGGTTTGGGAGAGCCTTCAGTGTCCTTTCCATCGAGACAAAAATGATTAAGTCTTCTTGCAAATGCATGTGACATGAGACATTGGGAACAGTCAAATGCCACAATGCCTTAATCCTGGAGATCAGTATGGCCTTAATATTTGGTGAACTTAAGAAATCGCATGGCAAGGCACTAAATCTGCATATAAGCTGTACCTCTGTATGCAAACAACCTCTCAGTTTCACCCAGTATTTCAATAAACCCTGGATCGTAAGTGATTATCTGAATCACATTATGAAAAATCCTATTATCACAGAGTATTGAATCTAGCGCGATAAGTGTCACATAAATTACGCACTTCATCTTTCATCACAACATGAATGAATCGCTGCTATAATCTGTATTTTCACTTGTTCCTTATGTGTCGCCCTAAGGACACGGAGAGAACATGCGCATCGTGAACCGAATCAATGCATTTCCGATACTCGGTTTCAATTATTTAACGTTATTAACGCATTTCACGTACATGATTTGTTCTTTGTTCTTATTTACTGGTCATTTCAAGCAACCACACTAGCATCTGCAAATATTAGAAACTATAATGAAATTACCAAGCTGATGAGGAAATGTTTGATAATTTAGTTGTCTTGTCAGTTTCCAAACTTGAGAATCCGAAGACATAGAAATCGTACATTTCTTCATACTTTTCAACTGGCTACTGAGTTTTCAAGTATATAAAAACACTTTGGCATCAGATGGATGCTGACAAAATTACTGCATCATCTCAAATGTAAGCCCTTTCAAAACCCGTAAACACTTTCCTAGAAACATATCATTTGTCAAGATTTACAGAAGTCTATACCAAAAACAACATTTTACATTTTGACAAAAAGTCATGTACGCATTACGAAACGATAAAGTTGAAAGACATCATCTACCTTTACGATATCGGTGGCTGACTTCAAACGCTCAAAATCTGACTTCGATAAGCACCCCTTTGGGGAAAACGGGAAATGTGGATCTATGAAAAGAAATCGCCCTTAAAGTTCTTGCATTCTGGATAAAACCCGAAGTCCATTCATGAACTGAGCTGTGAAATCAAGCATCCAGCAAGTAAATACCTTCGCGTAAAATCACGGAAAAGGAGCAATCAATTCGCCTTGAGCTCTTGCAGGGAGAAATTGACCTGCATCGATGCCCCGTTCCCGAGGAGCCGTCTTCTGGACTCCTGGATCTGATCGGAGTTGGGATTGAAGAAATAAAAAAAAATCAAACCCTTCTCAAATCAACAGGCTGGATAGATGGCTCCATTACAGCGGATGTCTTTTAAAATGACTCTGTCAAAACAGATAAAGACGATTTGTTTTCACCAAGGCTTGTAACCCTGTAATTTAGTGGGACATTGAGCAAAAATAACCAAAACCGACTACAATCTTTTGGTGTTAAAAGGGAGGAGGAAGTGTGAGAGGCTTGGAGGCACTGGAGGTGCTATAAGGCTTCTCGTTTTGTCTCTGAATTGAAGTTTACCACGCAGCAAACCGAAAACTGCCGTTATCATAATGAAAATCACGTTTCATGTGGTTAGGCTAATGAATGATCAAATAACATAATAGTTTCTACTTTTTAATTAAATCCATTTTATGCATAAATTCAAGTTATATAATTACGGATTGCTGAATTTTTATATTGTATATAATCACGCACGATATGGCGTGATATTTAAAATATTACACTCCAACAGGTATATATGCCGCGTCCTTGGGGAGGGAACGTGACTAAACTCCAGACAGGCATAAACATCGATGCATACTTCGAGGAAAAAGCGTCTGACAAAACAGATATTAATCAATTAACTGCAAATAAATCAATGAGTTCAAAAGCGTTATTTCAGATATCTCGGAGAGGATTTCTTGTGTGACCAAACCAGATACTGCTCTCCTTGCTGATCTAGGCAGGGAGCGGCTTATTTTTTTAATTATTATTATTATTTTAATAAACGCGTACATTAAAATATTAATTGGTTAATTTCAGAAGAAATTGTAACATAAACAGCAACGACAAATCCTTCTTCTTCCACATGTATATTCGGGTTTTTTATTTCCTATATGAATAATTAGGCTGCCTTACAAGTGTTACCATGAGGAGCTTATTTCTGTAGCATGTCTAGCAAATTCAGTAAGGGATCTCTATTATATGACCAAAGCTTGCACTCCTTTAACAATAATTGCGAACGTCAGTTATTTACCGTTATTGATTATCAGTGCCGGTCTTAGCCCATGTTGCGCCCTAGGCGAGCATCACCACTGCTGCCCCTGAGCGAGGCAAAGTCAAACTGGCTGACAAGTCGGCTCCCCCTCATAAGTTGGCGCCCTATGCGGCCGCCCGTGATGTCGCCTATAAGGTAGATCAGCCCGGTTGATTACATACTCCTCCACCCTGCCGTTGTCCCCAAGAATAAACATATATGTGACACAGGTTTAAAATCACTATTAATGTCTTGGGGCAAAGACAAAACGTAACTAGTTGAGTTTAATGCTACTTATCTTGAACAGGGTCGCAGGGCATGGGAACCCACTGGATGAGTTTATGACAAAATACGCACACACTATGTGTAATTTCGGGATGCTGTTTAACGCAATTGCACGTATTTGTGGCCAGGGAAACCCGCAGCACCCAGAGAAATCACATACAACACGGGAAAACGGGAAAACTTTGCACACATAGAGCAGAAATGGGATTTTAAACTCCAACACCGACTAATCTGACACCATTACCGGCAAAGCATCTTCTAACTATTTATCCGATACAGAACTGTACCGAGAAGCTTATATCAAGAAGCACAGGGCACAAAGCACCGCAATACGGCGAATATAATGCCAGTCAATTACAGGGCGCACACACGAACAAATGAGTCATTTAGACAGTCCACTTATCCATGTCTTTATTCTGGTATTATCATGAGTATAACTTTATAAATGGTTGATGTTGAAACGGAACATAGAATACACCAGTAAATGAATAACAGTAAAACTCGTAGCCAACAAGTATTTATAATCCCTATAATTACTTAAGGATTTTACGGTGCAGAGTCAAATCAATTTAGGTGTAGTGCCATCTCGTGGTATTTCAGCCTAATAGCAGTTGCTGAAAAAAATGCATTCAGTCTTTTAGAGATAAACAACCAGCTTTCAATAGAGAACAGACAAAATAGTTCGTGACCAAGAAGCCTGCTAGATTTCATATGTATGAGTGCAAGACAAGATTCAATTTGAAATTAAAAATATTAATTGAAGCTTGTATAACTATTAAAAATAAACATGCTTTAAAAAAAAAGGTTCAAATAAGTTTCGACATGTTTAAGGAAAATAAGTCCATATATGTCAGACATCTGTAAACAGAATCACACCCCCTTGGTCATATCTGATACAAAAATAGTGTATATTAAGATACAGTGGAAATATAACAAGCTAAAATGCCTTTATATGTTTTCAAAACTTAACACATCCCTCACGGGTGTATTTACAGTGTTATTTTAAAACAGCTGTCATAATCCATATATCTCTCTTCCAATTCTTATCTTGGACAGTCACAGGAGAGCCGGTGGGCCCAGCTCAGGCAGCACAGGGGAGGGGTGCACCCCGGACAGAATGCCCGCCCAATACAAAGCAGATATGCTTACTCACATACACACACCACAGGGGATGCAAAGTTACCAATTAGCCTAAATGCATGTCTGTGGACTGAGCAAACAACCAGAGTACTCAGAACAGCCACTCACACGGCAATCTCACACCCATACAGGGCACAGTCAGGATTCGAACCCCCAACCCTGAAGGTGCGAGACAACAGTGACATTCAGAGCCACTGCGCCACCAGATGCCATAACATAGGCATAACAATGGAATGGAGTTTATTGGAAAGAAAATCTAAAGCTCATTAAATACTATTACTGGCAAAGCATTCTTCTAACTGCTTATCTAATACAAGGTTGCAGCTGGGACAGCAGAGAGGCGTGGATGGCATGCCAGCCTATCACGGGATATACACACAGACAATGAGCAATTCGGACATTTCATTTACCCACTTCGTTTTGGACCACAGAGGAAAAATGGAATACTCTGAGGAAATCCACACGACTCAGAGACGATGTAAGATCTAGACACGGAACAGGGTGGAACTCAAGCCCCCGGCCCCAGAGAAATGAGGCAATAATGCTACTCACTCGGCCACCATGTCTCTCAGCACGATGAGTTTAAACCAGTGTTTCGCAACCCGGTCCTTGGCAACCCCCAGATGGCCCCCCCCCATTTTTACTCCCTCCCAGCTCCCTGCCAGACAGTCCACATTTTTGAGCTGGTAGGGAGCAAAAACATAGACTTTCTCAGAGTCCCCAAGGCCTGGGTTGACAAACGCTCGTTTAAACAAAATCTATGAAGAAACCAGTGTTACCCAAATTCTCTCAAATGTGATTCTCTTACATGTACGACATTCCACGCTGAATTAGCATGGAACTCATTCCACTTCCACTAATTATTAATAGCACTGTCTTCGAGTACAAATACTGTCGGAAATCATTTTATTGCTACAAATGAAACGATTCTGCTTGTTTTATAGACTCACACCAGATCGGTTATAAACTGAAAAACAAGACCACAGTTGTAAAGTTGGGATTTCCCCCAGTATTTTTAGTAGGTGACCTGCTACTCCTACATTGCAATTAAAGATATAATAAATTAAGCTCAATAGGCAGAATATCCAATCAAAGTTATAGGAAAGTGTGGCCATGGCTATAAGATTTCTGAATGAAACAAAGTCGTTTGGCTAAATTTGTATTGTGTTGTTGGGGTTAGGTCACACTAAAGCGGCTTGGATATATGGAGATCTATCAGTCCTCCAACTGATATATTGGATGTATAGCAACTGGAATATGAACATATTGTATGAAATGTTAAACTGCAACTTTCATGACCTGCAACACCAAACAGAAAGCTCCCGAAGAAGGCTGTGACATCACAGGGAGCTCTGCTAAGCTAATGCTTTTTGCTGATCGTATGTTGGGTCCATAAGCTCTATTTCTCCGGTGTCTGGCTCTCCTCCTCCAGGTCCTGTGCTGCAGGGTGCACATCGGGCTGCGAACCCTCTGCCGTCGTCTGCTGCCCCCTCTTGGGCACAAGGAGGTACTCCAGCTCCTCGGCGCTGACAGCCACCTTCTCCGGCTGCAGCCAGCGCTTAAGGTGTTCCAGAGCGCTGTGAGGGGGCAGAGGACAATGAGGGGCATCACACCCATGCCACATTAACCTCCTCTCACTCCTGATACAGCCCCAAACAAATGTGCACCCCCAGCTCTTTGTTAGGCCAATGACTACCTCTAACCTATAAGCATTAAGACAGATATTACTGATATGCAACATATGCTGTAACACTGCAAATTACTCCTGTACTCAGTGTTTAGTGACTTTAGTTTTTCAATACAATTGTGAAATTTATTATATTGTACTAATGCTACATGAATCTTTTTTTGTATTGTATCTTAAACTTCTTGATCCAATTCTTTGATATTTACAACTTGAGGTCCTGAACAACCAGAGTAAATATTTATTACAAACTATTTATTTTAATTCAAAGTATAGTGAACCGCAACATCTCTGGAAAGTAATGTAATTAATGCATAGTTACCCGTACTGGTCCGTAGCTCAGGAGAATATAAAAGCCCTCAAAGTCACAGCTGAACATCATGATTGTAGGACAGGTAATGCCATAAGCAGGTTTTAACTATATCTCCTCTGTAAAGATATATGGCAGAATACTGTGTTACTTTACCTCTGATCAAAGTCACTCCCATCTTGAAAGGGATCAGATGCTGGTGAATCATGAAGAAATCTATCCCAGCATTCCTTTTTCGCCTGTGATAGGGTGTGAAGCATCTCCCGTGATGTCACTTCCTGAGATTGGCCCTTGATTCTCCTTAACCGGTTTTCTGGGAGGGAGAAAAGGAACTTGGTAATGGATATATAAATCTGAAGTCTGAGGTGACACGTCAAAAGTAAAGCAGGATGTGAAGTATCCAGACTGAATGGTACCTAAGCTGGCAATGTACACGTCTGAGTCGGCCATCGGCGCCCAGGGGTTGAGGGGGGGATTTAGAGGGACACTGTACTGCCCACTTCCCAGCCCTGTCTCTTCTAATGGCGGCTGAAAGGAATCCGTGAATTCTTCAACCTCTTGACCTTGGGGCTGCTGGCTGGCCAGCCCTGGGCAGATTTCTGACCACAGCTCATTACTGGAACGAGCTTCACGGCTCTCCAAATCGTCGACCATACCTTCAGGACAGTCAGAAGAAGAAGAGGAATAATATTAGAAATTTGGAATGCATGAAACTACAGGGCTATTATTATTTAATACACATTTTAGACGATAGAAAACTTATCTTACATCTGGAATTCACGTGTTTTTCACTGCAAACATGGCAATGTGAAAGAATTACTTAAAATACTTGGCTTACCTGAACCACTACACAAGCATTAATACACATCCTGTTATTTTTATAACGGCTTAAGTAAAGGTGTTTAGAGTGCTTTAGCATACAGAGTTGGATTAGTCTTGTCTAAATCAGGTATTTGGACTATCACTTAACTGGAGGACGTAGCCGACGTCATAGCCAGTCATTTTTCATAAGGCGACCTAGTACGTGATGTTTTACTACAAAGCAAACGAGTTAGTATCGCGTGTTAGAGGACACCGTACGGAGACCAGTATCTTAAGTTTGTAATATAAGTCGTAGTAATCTTTTAGCAACATCTTAAAATATATCCTGGTTTGAAAATGTATTGAGCGACTCTAGTCATCGTTACCTCGCAATGGTAATACAAACCAGGATACTATTTCTAGGTAAAGAGATATATTTAAACGCACAATATATTGCATATTGAGAAATATCTGAACTTGTCTTACCTTACGCGAACGCGGGCCCCCCAAAAAATCAATGTACTTTGATAAAACAATATGTGACACACGATTTAACTGTTATTTTTCGTCTATTTACACTGAAGCTGGACGAAGAGGATGACAGATAATTTCACGAACCTATAGGATAGCGCTGGCATACACTGGCAAAGTGTGATTCGATGACCAATTTGTCATTCAAAGACACTCGCGATCCTATTGGAGCAGACATCAAAATGTTTCGAAATGTTATTGGACAATAGTCTGTCTTTAGTACCACGCGTGTCACGTAAGTACACTGCCGTAAAGCGAGGTTAAATAATGTAAACTGCGTGTGAGGAAGATTACCTATAGGTAAGTTGTGGTGACTCCAGGTTTTATGGTGCTTGCACTGTAATCGCTTAAGTTGTCATTTTTTCTCGTACGAGTACCCACGATCATTTAAATTATTTCACATTTGTTTGAAGCAAAAATTACAGTTCTTAAATATGGTGTTTCAGTTAATACTGCGTTATCTTTTATTTCTGTTGCTTAATCTTAAAATATTCCCTCCTACTATTGTTTTTTCTTCTACGTAGGAATGGCATTTTTATTTTAATAGCGTTCTCGGCACATGGCATTGAGGCCTGAAGAACTATATAAAGGATATAATGCAAACATGTTAATGCTTCGACATCTAGTGCGTCATGATAACCCAGCGTAATAACTCAAATATGTTCATGATTGATGTGTCGAATATCACATCGGCAGCATTTCTCTGCCATTGCACTGTCCCTTTTCGTTCTTATTAATCCGATTACACACTTGAATTGTGTTTATAAACAACTCAATACGGTCTTTGAAATTGGTTAATGTTAAATTTACTGCACTGTGTTTGTTGACAGGGTATTTAGTGTTCGGGAGATGAGAGCTCTGTCCGGATTGGCTGCGGTGGCGTTCCCCATGGGTGTGCTGCTATCGAGGACCATGGCATGGATGTCCAGTGGGAGAACACATCCAGAACTGGTCAGCCGCCTGAGAGGTCAGTCATAAACCCGATGTGCTTTAAATTTATCTATCTATCTATCTATCTATCTATCTATCTATCTATCTATCTATCTGTCTATTCATTTTCTGTAACAGCATGTGCTATTCATGGTTGTGGGGGGTCCGGAGCCTATCCCAGAGGCTATGGGAGCAAGGCAGAAAACAACCCAGGATGGGGCGCCAACCCGTCACAGGCACACTCACACATGCACACCTAGAGGCAATTTGGTAACTCCAATTAACCTCAGCATTGTTTTGGACATATGCAGAACATGCAAACTCCACAAACATGGAGCCATGGTGGAGACTCCCAACACTGGTTGCAGAGGTGTGAGGCATCAGTGCTAATCACCGTGCCACCTGTATATCTTAACCTATCTAATTATACACAGATTAATTCTGTTGCTTCATTACTGTCAAAAGGCCAATAAAATAACGAAGGTTTTCCATCTCTTTTTTCCAGTGATTTGTCTAGTTAACTGTTTTCAAACGTTGTTTATTTAAAGATAACGGAGTTATCAAATCAGACCAAGTTTTTGAGGCCATGTTGGCCACTGACCGTGGGTTCTACACCAAAGAGCACTCCTACGAGGATTCCCCACAGTCCATAGGTAAATATCCTCATGACGTGCTTTTCGATTTTAAGGAAGACACATAGCCCAGTGATACCCTGCTTAGGTTTTTATTAGTAATGCAGGTTTATTTGTTTATTGCAGGCTACCAGGCTACTATCAGTGCCCCTCATATGGTGAGACTGATACAAAGTTTGATTTAATAAAATTTGGTTAAAAATAAACTAATATATAAAATATTTTTACTGGATTAGGTCAGGGACCTGTGCATCGTGTCCATATCTATACTGGAAACTTTAAAAATGTATGGATATTCACACAAAGTTTTGCAGTTGCATTAATAGGGAATTTTTCCTAGGGTTTTACAGGGAGCTCAGTTCTGAAGCCTGGCTGTTCTTGTAAATGCTTAGCTTATCATTATTACACTTCATAATAAATACAGTTAAGCGACTGTCTTTATGATTGGGTTTCATGGCCAGAGCTTCATAGTTCTGGTAACACAAGCAAAGAGCAGTATGGGCATTGAGGTAGCCAGATGATCTGTCATATAATATCTGCTAATAAACTTAAATTGCCTGCTAAAGATGCCTACTAAATTGTCATCAGTTCTAAAAGACTGGGCAGACGTCAAAGATTTGCCTGTCTGTTTGCGTTTAGCACGCCCACACTATGGAAGTACTGAGTGACAAGCTAACTGAGGGGGCCTCGGCCTTGGATGTGGGGTCAGGGAGCGGCTATCTCACTGCCTGCTTTGCCAGGATGGTAGGTTGGTTAAAATGTTTACAGACCCTATATCAGTGTTTCCCAATCCGGATCTTGCGGACCCACAGACAGTCCACGTTTTTGCTCCACTGGGAGGGAGCAAAAATGTGGACTGTTGCAGGAAGCTTGGAGAGAACAAAAACCTGGACGGACTGGGAAACACTGCCATATGTAACAGGATGAGTGAATACTTGAATAACTCTTGCTACAGCTACATCAAACTTATGTTAAACATAAAATAAAAACATAATTTAGGCTGTATAAACAAAATTGAGCACATTTTGAATTTTATTTAGATAATACAAAGTGCTTTTGCTTTAATTGTCACCTTTGACTCCTTCCTGAACCCTTACCTACGCTCGCAGGTCGGACCCACGGGAAAGGTGGTGGGTATTGACCACATACCGGAGCTGGTGCAAGCCTCCCTGCAGAACCTGCGTGCTGACAACCCTGAGCTGCTCGATTCGGGACGTGTTAAACTGATCGGTGAGTCACTTAGCCGAGGCATCCAGCTGATGTGCCAGATTTTTGTTTTTCTGTCATTTCTCTGCCAGTAAACTGTCTCGCGCCTCAATTTGGAATTCTTCTTTCCAGCATTTTTTGTGTTCGCTCTTAATAAGGAATGCATTTCCCCCACATTTCTACCAATTTGGGATTTCCAGTTAATCCCTTCATGAGTCTCCTTCACACACACACACACACACACACACACACACACACACACACACACACACGCGCGCGTCTGCTCTATAAGGGTAAAAACTAGTACAGCCCAGCTCTTGCTGTATATGTACTGTCAGCCACCTATTTGTTTTTGCTGTATGGGCCACAGGCCTCACTGTGTGGCATAATGGGCTCTGCAGAGGGCAGCGTTCACTCAGTTCCACCCACAGTCCTGCTAACAACAAAGTCTCTGCAGAGGGAGGGGAGGGAAAGGGCACCAGCGGGATGGAATGCCTTGCTTGATCGGCACGCCGTTGGGGTTGCCAAATTTTTTTGAATATTATTTCTATTATATTGCTGTTTTTCTTGGTCTGGATGTGTACTTTCTGGACCTGAACTTTCCACCTCTACTCGTGCCCCATAATTTCCAGGGAGTGGCTGTAGGTTCGCTGTCACTCTGTGCTTGATAAGCATTATGGGGAATCTTGCATTTGCGCAAGTTTGTTTCTACAGCAGTTCAGGTAGTGCTCTGTTAGCGTAGCGTGAGGACTGCGTGTAACTGTATGTTCCTCTACATCTGTCTCTTCACAGTGGGTGACGGAAGGCTCGGGTTCCCAGATGATGCCCCGTATGACGCCATCCACGTCGGAGCTGCCGCGGCTACTGTCCCCAAAGCCGTATGAGATGGGCTGGGTGTAAACCTGGGGATTATTATAAGTCCACAGCAAAATATGTCGCACAGCTTCAGGATTAGACATCCTGTCAGAAAGAGCAGGGTCATCTCTCAAGTGGCGCAGATCAGATTTGAGACGTTCTCAAGGACTGTAATGCTGACTGAGTGATTGACCTAAACCTGACCCCCCCCCCCCCCAGGAGATATGAGTAGATTGGTCAAGTAACAAGTTAATGAAAACTAAAATAAACTACCAACCAAAATATAGAGCTTCCTGCTCTATAGTGGATACATTTTTGTGACTTTGACAGATAGTATAGCTCTTAATGAAAATAAACGTCTTTATGGAAGCGGACTGCATGCGGCCATCTTAAAGTTGAGTGTTTCCAGCCTCATTCACCAAGCTGCAGGCTGCTGACAGTCCCCACAGTCAGGATGGAGTGCTTCTTCACCCCTGGCTGTGTCCCTCCCGTAGCTCCTGGACCAGCTGAAACCTGGCGGCAGGTTGGTGCTGCCCGTCGGCCCGGAGGGAGGGAGTCAGGTTCTAGAGCAGTATGACCGCCAAAGCAATGGTACGTTTTCCAGGAAAGCTCTCATGGGTGTGATCTACGTTCCCCTCACTGACAAGAACCACCAGTGGCCCAGGTAATCCCCCAGACACACCGGATTTTCACCTTGGGAAAATTTGATTACTTTTATTATAAAATTAACTTAATGCACTGAAGAATAATGCTCCCTGTGGTCACTCATTTATGATTGTGCACAAGGATTTTCACATTTAAGGCTTAGTTCCATCTCAGATGTTTTAAACGTGGAAAAGATTGCTGAGTTTCCCCAGCCTTCTCCTAGTAAACATAAGACAGGGTTATCCCTTGAAGGGACGTCTCTGGGGACGCAGGTCCATAAAACCTCGCGCCGTCTCCAGTTAATTTTTGATCATTTGAAATCACTTTTAAGCAAATGTGTTTCATTTAATGTTTCCAGCTTCTGGTCTGGAAGTTTCAGTCAGCTGATCAATGCTGTGTTTGTTTCCTCCTCCCCGCCCCCACCCCCACCCCCACCCAGAGGTGAGCTCTGACTGCAGTGTCATTGCCCCTGCAGGAGGTGGCGCCCTTGCTGCAGTTCTTGAGTCCCACATAATCCAAGGGGGGGTGCTTTACTGCTGTCTCGACCTGCTGCCTAGCAACACATGTGAGAGCGCCTGCCTGCCTACAAAGCTTTATCATCCGTATTTTAACAGGCTGCAATTAATTGGCCCTTTGGCATCATTGAGGTTTTGGTATGGGCACATTTTACATTATACACAGAATGTGTATTTTTGCAGAGAAAGAATGAAGGGTTAGCTTTTGGACCTCATTTAGAAATGTATTTTGTATATAAACCAGCGAACAGTTCACAGTATCCCAGTAAAATCGTAAATTGACAATATCCACCGTAGTGGATTTTTTTACCGATTGTATGATTTCTAGTATGTTGTAAATAGTATGAAACTTCCATTTAATGTTGAAATGGAATTATTTACAGAATATTTTGAGAAGCTTGCATGCCCCAGTTTTTCTGAAAATAAATCTGAATATCACTAGATCCTGAAGTAGGACTTTCATTCCAAGTTAATATTGTTTTTGAGAAGCAAACATTTTTTCTTAACGTGCTGAACATAATAGACCAATAATCATAAAATACTGGTAACTCACAGAAAAAAAAAACTCTAAATTTGCCAGAACATTGATGCTGCGTACCCTGTTAATTGAAATGATTTGTAAATTAAACGGTGATGTGATTAATAATGTGAATAATAAAATTAAGTATTTGCTAATCTTCTTTTTCGAGCTTCATTTCTTCAAATGCCCAAAACCCAGTTTGTTTAACTATAACTGGTGCCATAGTGACATTTTATGTAAATGTGATTTAATTTTATTAATCACTGTTGCCCATGATACTGTTCAAATACTGGAAACCACTAACTTCATTAGTCCCTAGTCAAGTCAGAGAAATGTACTGAAGACAAACAGGGGCGGGACGGTGAAACTGAAACACCTAGTTTTAGACCAGAGTCATTTATTTAAATTTAATTTAAAAAAACTGGTCAGGTCACTAAGTGATGTGATACTAGTGGAGGAAAACATTTCCTGACTTGCTCCTCCAAAACACCCCAAAGTGGCTCAATAATATTCAGATCTGGTGACTGCAGGCCATGGGAGATGTTCAACTTCACTTTTATGTTCATCAATCCACTGTTACCAGTCTTACTGTGTGTATTGGTGCATTATCATCCTTATAACATGGCACCACCTTCAGGGTACACTGTTTGAACCATTGGGTGAACACAGTCTTCCAGAATGGTTGGGTAGTCCTTGGCAGTGACAGGTTTGCCAACTTTCACGCCTCTACCATGACAGTCACGCTCATGCAAGAAATATGGCAAATCTATAGTATTTCATTATAAATCCAAAATTAGCTACATCTCAGGGTAGTTTGCAAACCCTACAGACTATTTACAAGGTAATAAAACTGTTACATACATGTAAATGAGTGTGCAGACTAGTCTCAAATTGGAAATCTCAGGCCATCCAGTTGACCAAAACTGACAACCCTGCAGTGACATGCCCATCTAGAACCAGTACTGGGCCTAGAGAATGCCGTTATATTGCAGCCCAAACCATCACTGATCCACCTCAGTGCTGCACTCTGGGTACACAACAGTCAGGGTGATTGGCCTCTTCGGAGCTTCTCCCCACCGCAACTCTCTCAGACGTGGGAAAGAAGGTGAAGGTGGACTCATCAGAGAACAACACATGTTTTGCAATGTCCACAGCCCAAGATTTGTGCTGCTGGCACGATTGAAACTGGCGTTTGACAAAAGTTTATGTTCAGCAGCTCAACCATATGGACCTTATTGAGCTCCCAACCAACAGTTTTGCTGTAACCAGGAGAGTCAAGGTGTGCATTTAATTCTACACGGAGTTGGGTAGCTGTCAGTTTATGTTATATGTGTACAATCCAGATTAGTACCCAGACATCCCTTTCAGAATTTCCTCTTGCGTCCAAGATTACTTCTGTTGGATGCGGTCTGTCCTTTGTGTCGGTATGCCGATATTACCCTGGATACCATGGCTCTCAATACACCACAAAGACTTGCCGTCTTCTTTTCAACTCGGATCTGTCTCCAGTTATGTTGCGTGGTGTGCAATATTTTATGTACAATTGTGCTATTGTTCTGCTAATTCAACCTTCGCACTGTGCTCTTACTGATGGAATGTGCGATCAGTGAAGATTGGCTACCAGGCTGCACACATATAGGTGTGAAACCTCAAACACTATATTGCCCAGCGTTTTGGTTTCAATGTCCAACCCCTGTAGGGCCTGCTGGGAATATTGTGCCCTGTGCTTCCTTGCATTAGCTCTTGATCCCCATCTCATGACCAAGCGGTCAGCAGATAGAAGATGGATATTTGTGCATGGCTGGTATCTGGGCTCGTATTTCCAAGGTTGGGGATTTGAATCCTGTGCGTGGAGTGAACACCTGTGTGACTAGAAGAATTGGAGACTCCAAACTCTCCATGATCATGTGCTACATAAATAGTTGTTAGATGGATGTTTTCATTGCTGCAGAGTGAATCTGACCTCATAGATGCTGGTAATTGGTTGGGGGCAGCTACTCCAAATATACTTAAACCATAACTGGGATAAGAAAATGGCATTATAGGTAATTAGCAGTCATGGGTACCTCATAGTAATTGGGATGTATATTGTGATGCTTGGGATATGATAGTTATGTGTACTGCCTGTGCGAATAAGGGTGTCACAAATGAACAAAACACGGCTGTGAGAATCGGGCATCTGAGAATTGTACAAAGGGAAATTAAACTTTTGAAGATCGCCCCTTCATGGTTGGGGGTTCAAGTGGAAAGACACTTTGGACAAGAAGTCCTCCAGATGCTCAAAGTACAGCCTTGAAAGTTTCCTTCTGATTGAAAGTTGTTTAGAAGCATGGTTACACAGAACAATGGAGCCCTAGAAATTTTCAGGGTACGATTTAAAATCGATTGGATTGTGCTGGGGGGCAGGGGAAGACTAATGTATATTCGTGCTTATTTACAGTTGTTTAATTGTGTTTCTAGCCACATGGAAAAAATTACGTACAGTATTTACCAGTTATAATGATTGTTCATACTAATTCATACTATTCATCGTTAATGCTGCAAGTGGCAGCAACGAGCCGCAAAACACTCTGGTACCTTGACATTTCTACAGAAGAAGAGGCTGATGACGCAACCATGCTGCGACGTTAAACGAGAAAGGACCCTGTGTTAACTGGCGTGCAAACGCTTCATGTGGTTTTTATTGGTGGAAACAGCCAGTGTGTTCTCTGTAAATTATGCTAAGAACGCTGCCGGCCGTTTATTGTACAATAGAGTGAGGAATAACAGAAGCAGACTGATTACTGAAGCCATCGGTGCTGACAAAAGCCAAGTCAGCTGCATTAAGGCAATTGAATCACTTGGCCGATGGAAGATAAATCCCAAACGTGGTTTAACGACTTGCTGTAATATTCTGGGATCCGGTCGGCTGTATATAGGCAGATACTCAGGGTTTCGATCAAGGGAGATGGAATCTAATGAAGTACCAAAAGCGTTAACTGAAAGTAACGCTGAACCAGAGCATACTGGAAGCAGTCTGAGTGTAAAGGAAAGCGGTGAGAAACGTAAAAGCGACGAGACTAATGAGCCAGGGAAAAACGGCCGTGGAAAGAGGAGAAGAGGAGGAGGAGGCAAAAACCTTCGTCCGGGGGAAAGATACGTACCTCCACCTCAGAAATTGAACCCCGGCGTTAGTTTCGGCGAGGAGCATTTTCGGGAGACCACTTACTACTTCGAGGGTGGCCTCCGCAAAGTGCACCCGTATTACTTCGATTTTAAAACCTACTGCAAGGGCCGCTGGATCGGGAAAACCCTCATGGAGGTTTTCCACAGCGAGTTCCGGGCCGAGTCACTTGATTACTACAAGCAGGCTGCCCTTCAAGGACGCATTCGTCTTAACGAGACACCCGTGGACGATCTTAATATCACTTTAAAGGTATGATATTAGATCATACACTCCCGCGCAGTCTTTTAGGTAAAAATGAAATATGACTCCTGAATATCAACATGCTGTATTTTTGAGGTCAAAATGCAAAGTATATGCTTTCCATGAAGTCTTTTTAAAGTTTGTTTGTACCTAGAGGTATGTTTCCTGTGATCACATGTGGGGTCTTCCCTCCTCTAGAACAATGACTTCCTGAGGAACACAGTCCACCGGCACGAACCTCCTGTGAGCAGCCAGCCTTTAGAAATCCTGGAGGACAATGGGGAGGTGCTGGTAGTGGACAAGCCGTCCTCGCTGCCGGTCCATCCTTGTGGTCGCTTTCGTCACAACACGGTCATCTTCATCCTGGGCAAGGAGTTTGGAGTGTGTGGCCTCCACACGGTCCACAGACTCGACCGCCTCACCTCAGGGGTGCTTCTCTTTGCCCGCACTCTGGAGGTGTCGAAGAAGTTAGACCAGCTCGTGCGTGACAGACAGGTAAGGCTGACCATATGTTGATCGCCAGGATAGCTACTGTCGGACAATTCTGTGCAAGTATAAACCAGCAGTCACCACAAAACAGAGCCAGACATCAGGTCTTACTGGAATACTGTCATATTCACCTGGGCTGCAACTGATAAGATTCATATACATAATGACAAATAAGCTGTCAAATATTAAAAACCCAACTTTTGCTTATCTAGTACAGGGTTGCAGTGAGCATGTCCCATGAAACACAAAGCAGGACACACACTCAGTAACATAATCACACACTGTGGGTCATTTAGAGACCATAGTTCACCAGCAAGGCACCACTGAGGTACCCTGAGAAAGGTACCACCCCCAAGCACTGCTCCCCGGGCGCTGAATTAGCTGCCCCCTGCTGTGTCACAATGTCACATACTGTATGGGTCAAATGCAGAGAACACATTTCTTCTTGTGCACTGTGTGCTGTGGTGTGTCAGCCATGACCACTGATCACTAAATTCTAATTGTAATCTAATGTTTACTATTCCAGAAATCCTTATTTGCTGGTGTGGTACCTTCTGATTGGAAGCATGCTAATATAACACCCATATTCAAAAAAGGGGATAGAAGTGATCCAGCAAACTATAGGCCAATCAGTTTAACTTCCATAACTGGAAAAGTAATGGAAGCTATAATCCAAGTGAAAATGGTAGATTACCTGGATTCAAATAACATTCTGGCAGATGAAATTTAACATAGATAAATGTAAGGTAATCCATGCAGGGAGCAGAAATATAAAGTACAGATATTTTA
>JAODKC010000028.1:4080304-4098132 GCA_026777985.1 Mormyrops attenuatus | reverse complement strand
CTGAGCTATTAGTTAAGTTCTCCCCAAACGAGCTTGATGGGCCGAATGGCCTCCTCTCGTTTGGAAATTTCTTATGTTATGTTCTTTACTGTACTGTATATTTTTGCACTTGTGCGGGAACTGGAACTCCCTGAAACAGGCTGCTTGACCTTGGCGAGACCCTGCTAAAGTCTACACACCTTCACTATGACTTTCAGGTAGTAGGTGGTGGTCTGTCATGTAGACCTGAACGTTATTGGTTCTGCAGGTCCTGTGACCTGTAGTGAGTAAAATCTGCACCTTTATACATCCTACAGGTGGAGAAGGAGTATGTGTGCCGTGTGACTGGTGAGTTCCCAGAGGGCGAGCTGGTGTGTGAGGAGCCCATCCTGGTGGTCTCCTTCAAGGTGGGCGTGTGCCGGGTTGACCCCAAGGGGAAGCCGTGTCGGACGGTGTTCCAGAGGCTCAGCTGGAACGGCCGGTCCAGCGTGGTGCGCTGCCAGCCTCTCACGGGCCGCACACACCAGATCCGCGTCCACCTACAGTTCTTGGGTTACCCCATCGTGAATGACCCCATCTACGGCTCTGATGCCTGGGGGCCCCACCGGGCTAAGGGGGGGCTGGTGGGCAAGACTGACGAGGAGCTGCTCCGAGCCCTGGTGCAAGAGCATCGCTCCAAGGAGAGCCTACATCCCCTGGACCTTTCAGACGAAGTGCTGTCCACTGGTAAGAGTGTTGAGCAATTGCTTGACCCTGACTGTGGTATAAGGGATGGATCTTCTGCTACTTTGCCACCTGACAATGACCCTTGTGGGAAAAGCGATGCTTTAAATACCTGTAATGTGAAAGAGACAAGCAAGGGATGTTCTGACTCAAACTCCCCTGATTTTGATTCCCATGATCAGAAGAAAGCAGAAGATGGGTCAGTAAACACAGGCCTGCCTGCGTGCGAGTCGAACGGTGACAGCAGTACAACGGCAGTGCCCGTGGACACACTTCCCACGGCATGCACTGCTGAAAATGAAACGGCAGCTCCAGCCAAAGAGCCTGCCCCCTTTGGACCTGCAGAACCTGTGTCGACTGTGAAAGATCCTTTGTGTAGCGAGTGTAAGATTGTGCGGGCAGACCCCACTGAGAAGGAGCTGATAATGTATCTCCACGCGCTACGATATAAAGGTCCCGATTTCGAATTCTCCACACGGCTGCCAGACTGGGCCAGAAATGACTGGGAGGAGGACTGAGCAGGACCCACACTGCCCCTTGCATGTGCCGTGGTCTGAGAATGGCTCTGTAGAGGCTTTGTGTTTAAGAACCAAATCTCCGGAATTTCCCAGAAATGCATTAATAGCAATATGGGCTCGAAAATGGAAGCCACTGCAGTCTAATTCCTGGGGTCATTCACAACCCCTTTTCTTTGCTTTTAGACTGTATATTTTCCCTGCCTTTCTGTTTTGAATAAATAAGTTGGATTTTGTTTTGTATTTTATTTCGGGTAACAAGTTGTCAAATTGCTGTTGATGACTAGTAAGCAAAATTCCGATATTTAACATAAAAAAATACCCTTAAATCAAGCTGCAGGAAAACAAATGCAGTTTATTTTGACAATTCAGTCAAAGCATTACCATATCAAAAACAACAAACTCAGTTTAAAAACTCCCTCTTAAAAAACATCATACATAAAATGCTTAGGCAGCCAGTTTGTGTTTTTTCTCTCTTTTTATATAGGTGCTAGAAATAAGTGTTAACTCATAACAGTGGAAACACTCCAAAGGTATCGGTGAATTCAAGTTCTAACTACAATTCAAGGCCTCTGTATATACACCCAGCGGCTAGTTGATGCTAACAGGCTGCTCCTCCAAACAGCCAATCAGCATTCAGCTTCAGCTGAATACGTGCAGCATGCTGACGGGGTCAGGAGGTTAGGCCCTAAGTGTTTCTGAATGTGGTGTAATTATTGGTGCCGAATGTGGTGATTCCAGCATCCTCCTGGGATTTTCACACACTACAGTGTCTAGAGTTTACAAACAATGTAGGCTTAAACGCCATGTGAATGAGGGAGCTCATTAAAGGTAACATAACAAAGAGAGTACAGTGGTGTTCAATGCAGCTTCACTGAACACACCCACTACTGAAGTGGTTAAGGAAGAAAAAATGGCTCCTACTAGGTACTAAATAGGTGTACCAAATAAAGTGGCTTCTACTCGGTACTAAATGGGTATATCTAATAAAATGGCTCCTACTCAGTACTGAATAGATGTATCTAATAAAGTAGTTTCTACTTGGAACTAAATAGATGTGTCTAATAAAGTGGCTCCTACTTGGTACTAAATAGGTATACCTAATAAAGTGGCTACTGAGTGTAATCATTCTGGATTTCTGGGGCAATGATTTTCACTCTGACTCTGAAGCTGAGCATGGTCTGTTGTAGCCAAAACTGAACAGAAACAACCAGTCATTAGTGTCAGGAAGCCTGCAGTGCTGCTAAAAGGGCGGTAACACGGCGCTGAGTGTGCCATGAGCCTGAACCAAATGGGTGTCCGTTTTCATGGAAATTTGGAGCACTTCACCCTAGCTGGATGAGCTGCCGGTATCGTGCTCCGAAATGTAGAGCGATGGGATAATAATGTTTGGTGATTCTCGCGGTGGAGTAAAAATAGTATTGTCATCGGGGTCCATGGACCATTATGCAAGAGCAAAAACGAAGCGGTCGGATGTTAAGTGAATCCATGCAGATGCGTTGGTCTCCTCATCTTCATGTGCTTCTCTGATATGAGCAGAACTCAGAAGTGTTATTTAGACAAGGCTTTTGTGGCATCTGTTCGTGCACGGTGGCGAGGGACTTATGCTGGGACTTGCTCGATATCCGTCAGGTTTTGAAACATCCATATGCAGGCAGTAGTTAATTATGAGTTACACTGACTTTTCAGAGAATGTTTTATGAGAGAATGTTTATTATGAAATTGCATCTTTCTCTTCTTGAGTAAATGAATCTGTATATCATACAGAATAGACTAGTACATGGTACTGTACAACGATGCAGGACAGAATAATCAGACTTTTTCTACCCAGCTGTTATCCAAATGAAGTTGGACCTTCTAGAAAGTTTACAAGCCACCGAACATGTCCAAACCGTACCAGCTTGCAGTACTTAGATGCTTGAGAAAATTCAATTTGTATTCATTCTTGAAGTATTTAAAATGTTGTGACTTAAAATGGTTTGGCACGTGCATACAAATTGGCATTTGCTCACACACACACACACATTTACATATAATTACAGTACATTAACAGAATGAACTTAGCTATACAACAAATTCTGTACAGTATAAATGCCTGTCAAATTTTCTATGGCTGTAGTTGTGCGACATAACTGCTGTTCCCTGCACTTGATAAACAGCTGTTTACACAGGTGCATTTTTATTGAACCCTTCCAATATAGTCATGATTTTATATTGCACTCAGAGTTTCAGCAGGTGGCAAGTCTTCTGTCTGATTCTGATCTGATCCTCATATGCAAATGTTGTAACTGGTGTATTTACCATTTTGATTTACAGACTTGAAAACACTGCAGTCAAACTAGTTCAGACATGAGGACTTGGTACCATGGGTCTCCAAAAGGCTTCAAGCACTTGATAGCAGTTTTGTTATGTACAAAGAACTTGCGTGTGTAAATTTGCCATTTAGGATCAAGATTTGCCTCCTGGTAATAAATAATGCACTTAATTTTCTTGATCTTCCTCTGATTCTTGGTATGTTTATTGTGGATTCTGAACCACATGTCTTCCATCAAAAATGCAGGCTATTGCCTTCCAGTACTTTGATAATTAATGGCTGTCATGTTCAACCTTTATAAAAAAGGAAAAGCAAGTCCTCTTCGCATCAGATGTTTGGCTTTCTTGTTCTTCCCTGGTGTAGTGAGATGTTTTAGGAAATAATACACTGGAGACAAAAATGTATTTGACATCAAGAAGTCATTCATACAGTAGTCTGACAGATTGTCACCAAGCTTGAACCGATACACTTTCACACGAAATAGATCACTTAACGCTGAAGTGTCGTGCTGGAATCAATTGAATTGAAGGACCAAGAAAAGTTATTCCTCACCAAAAAAATAATAGGCTGAAATTTTTGATTGACTAATGGGTCCTCATTTTGGAGTTGGATCTATTACAATCAATTGTTGTGAGTGATTTGACAGGCAATTAGTCACATTAACACATTGTGGCAAGTCTTCAACAACTACCTTCCCCACTTCTCCCTTCCCTTTTTATCCATACATCTGGTAAATCTGGTTTGCTATTGGGTAAGATGACTGGTAAGTCTCCCTGGCTTGTTCTACCTCTCCCCAAGGAAGCGGTGTCGTAAACAGTCTCCTTCAGCGACAGACGCAAGGTGTCCCTCTTGCCATTCAAGTGACCTGGTTTCAGCTCTATTACAGTTTCTTCTAAAGTCTGTGGGGCTGAGGGCCCTGGTTCAATATCACTCAGGCAAGTCTCGTTGGAGTCCTCCAGTCCATCAAAAGAACTCTGGGATGAGAGGAGCCGTCGATGAGGGTGGTCCTTGAAAGGACTTCCGGTAGTCCTCTCAGTGGGCATTGATTGTTGGTGGTCTGGAGGCTGACTACTGATGATATCCTCCATGCTTGACGAGGAAGACATTGAGACATTCCAGTGTTTACGGCTGCCAGACTGACTCCGGCACTGCCTGCATAAGAGTCGTTCCTGGGTCAGATTAGTCGGTGATGCTACCACTGGTCGGAGGGTGTTCTCCTTGTATGGAGAGGAGGTCTGTAGGGCAGGAGGTGGGTTACAGACTTCAAAGTGCTGACAAGATAAGTCCTCGCTGTCTCCCTCAATGCTCATCGCTTCTATGTCCCCCCTTGGGCTCAGGCTACGGAACTGAATGTCGTCAGAGAGGACGGAGGGTCTGTTGGACAGTTTGCTAGTGCAGGTACTGTTCTCAAAGCTGTCGCTCATCTGACAGGCCAGAGGCTGAAGCTCATACTGTTCTGGCTTCCTCCCTTCGTTTCTGTGTCTCTGTCGCTGGCGATGCTGCCCCGGACAAAGATGACCACCGTCACTTCCTTTTTCGAATCCCCTTTGCATTCTGGAATGGCCCCCGCAGCCAAAAGACCCATTAGCTGCTGCATTTGAGGAGGCCGGTTCTACGGCAGAGCCAGGAGACAGCATGTTTTCAGTCCCCTTTTCCTTGTACTGCATATTCCTTCCTGTACATGGCAAAAATATTTGGCCACAGTTCTTCTGTGGCCCGAAAAAGCAACAGAGTGACTGGAAGAAGAAAGTGGCAAATCCACAAGCCACACACTTCACCAAGAGTAGGAAGATGCCCAGCTTGCGAAACAGCAGTGCCGTTGCAGGCAGCATTATAACACCCATGCAGAAGTAGGCACCGGCTCCTGTGGCTACCGGACAGCCCATTCTCTTTAAGGAATGCGCTACCCTTCCAAGCCGATCCGAGTGTGGTGCCAAGCTATAGGAAATGCAATAGTTAGCAGCAAAATCAACAGAAAGACCAGCAGCAGCCGATATAAAAAGGGCCTCCAAGCCGCTTAGTTGCCACTCTAGCAGGACCAGGAGGCCAGCCGTGACAAAAACACTTCCTCCAACGGCGGCGGTTCCATAAATACTCAGCGGAATATTCCAGGTGGTCAAAAGAAGCATGGCGAAGGTAAGGGCTACTGAGAAGCTTGTCACTACCAGTGTTTCCGAGCTTAAACATTGCTGGAGATCGTAGAGAGACAATTGGCTTACAAACCAACCATTCTGAAGTCCAGTTGGAGCACTAGATATTTCTTTAGTGAACCATGTCTCAATCTCCTTGTAGAAACGTGCAGTTTGACTGAAATTGAAACTGTAGAGTTGGGTCGTCTTAAATTCTATAACTAAAGCTACTGGACGGCCATCTGGGTCAAAACGAGGTCCCGCTGTGTCAGGCAAGTACCCTTCTGCGTGTCTCTCAGCAGCCATCATGGCCAGGCACTGCTCAAAAACAGCGGGGAGGTAAGGGAATGGGATATTGTTGCAGCAGAAGTTGAAAGCGTCCTCATTCTCAGAGCAGCGTCTAATAGACACCCAGTGTAGTAGCTGTTCAACAAAACAGATATTGTCCTGTTTAAATTCCGCCTCAGGGGATGAGGAAGGCAAATAGAAACTCTGATTTCCGATTCTTCCGCACAGGTCTCGCAGCCACACTTGAGCTTCTGGGCTGCTCATGTTAAAGCCCGGGTCCGTTGCTAAGGTACCATTGCTTCTGGGGTTCAGGTGATCTCCATTGTCTACTGGAAGGATGCCCCAAACGAGAGTGATTGTCATGGGTTTGTCCTCCCCACTCTTTAGCCGCTCAAACATGAATTGGTGACGGTATTCCGAATCATACCTTTCAAAAGGATGGCTGGAACGAAAGAGCTGAGCCACCTTACTGTCTGAAAAAGGCAGTTTCATTCCTGGGTCCACAAATGTTATGTAAGTTCCACCCGCTGCTAATACAGCAAACCAACAAACCCAGATATATCGAAATTTAACCACACCACACGGCAGGATTTTTAAGAAGAGTAAATCCGAGGTGTCGGACAGTCCCCGTTTCAGTCCCCTTAGTTTCCGAACCATTGTGAATAAGCATCGCTTCCTCGAGCTTGCGTCCCAGAATCCTCTGGGGCCCAAGGAACAGCAGGGCTTCCCGGGCAGCACAACTGTTGCAGAGTAACGTTCACGCAGGATAAGGGAACAGGGCAACCATACCAGAGAGAAAAGCGTGCTGATTAAAGAGGCAGTGCCAAGATAGACTGCAAAACACCTGATGGTAGTTATGCTGCTCATGTATCCTGAGTAGAATGTGGCACTGGCCGTCAGCCCCGATGCCAATATCAAGTATCCCCCCTCTTGAAGAATCCGTGTGACCCTTTTTTCTAGAGATGCAGGAGGCTTCTGGGATAGCTGGAGACGCCAGAGGTCTATGAACGTAAATGCCTGATTGGAATAACTCCCCAGCAAGACCAGAACCGCAGCAATGTTAAGAAAAGGGAAGAACGTGAGCCGGAAAGCGACTTTGTAGAAAAAATAGGAAGTAAAGAGAGACACCATGATCGCCGCCAAGGACATCGCCGAGAGGAAGAATGAGCGCAGATAGAGGGCCATCGTCAATAAAAGCATCGCTACAGCCAGCACGGGATAGACTGAGTCGCGAGCTAAATAGTATTTGAAAAGCTGCTCTTTGATGCCCAGATCCATGCCTGTGATTGTGGTGTTGCTGTATGTAAGATCACGGCCCTCCAAATTGTCCAAGTATATCTTCAGCATTGGATCTCCTTTCTCTACAGGCAGAAACAGAAGGCTGTATTTCAGTGAGGGGACTTGATAACCTGTGGTCTGAGGTCCAAGGAAGTCCTTGTCAACCAGGTAATGCAGGATCTGGTAGACTGCGCTGGAATGCTTGCACTGAGATGGCACTGATGCACAGTGACCCGTCTTGCTCCTCTCGGTGCAGGATGGTGCCAGGCTCCTGTCATGGTAGTAGGGGGCACACTGTCGGAGTAGAGTCAGGCTTTTGGATACCTGGAGAGCAGTCAGGCTGAAGCAGGAGGTAGCGTTGTTCAGCACAGCCAGGTAGTTGCCCAAAGACCAGCTTGGGCAACACATACGATTAGTTGAGGCCCCGCCTGTGTCCGGTCTGTCCTGTTCACAGAGGTCTTGGAAATGAGCATGGGACCGGATCTGAAATGCAGAGCAAGAATGAATCATCGTTTGGCAAGCAGCACATCCATCTATCTTTGATAACCAGTTATTCATTACAGAATAGCAGTGGTCTTGTAGTTAATCTTAGGAAGCACAGGGCAGAAGCTTGGGGACACAGTATATGGGATGCCAGGTTCTCCACAGAGAACAGGGCTGGCATTCAGTCCCCCAACCTTTGAGGTATGAAACAACAGTGCACCCACTGAACTACTGTCCTAAAAATAATCTGTTATGAACCAAAATCACAGCATATTCTTTATAAAAGACAACATAGCGATACATTCCAACTTCCAGCCAGTTACCCTGGTCATATTGATGCAACAGGTATATATTAGTAATAACATTTGCCTCAATTACAATGTGTTTTGGTAGGTGATATACAAATCTAGAAATGCAATTGAATTCATGCATGGGAAAAGTGTGTTAAATTACACGGTTTGTAATCAGTGTACCATGTAAGTGTCCCAAATCGGTCAGGCCTGTCAGTGAGTTCTTCATTGCTGCCCTATTATTGAATTAACCGGATATGTGACAGTCACCTAAGAATCTGAATATTTATGACATACATCATGCTGCTATACTGTGACAGAGAAGAAACACAGCATGACCCAGGGCATTGTCCCCTATCATATTTCATATTATCTATACATACACCTACCATCCAAGTGCTTCTCCAGTAGTAGCACAATGTCATTGACCTGAGGCTTTTATAATATACATAACATCTTGCAAGTACAGGTACATGTCCATGCAAGTTACTGAAATGTTATGGTCAGTATTATTCATTGTATTATTAAGAATATTAACATTAATGAGCCCAAGCATGTGATTAATTAGCTGTAAATGCATGTAGGAGATCAACGTAGAAAAAAGGCAGGCTTTAGATCAGTTCTTCAAAAGAGGTTCTTTAGCAATCCAGACATCTACTTTGTTCTCCTGCCTTTCCTCTTTGCCTTGTTTTGTATGGAGCCTCAAAAGCAGTTTTGTATGTTTTATCTTGCGTATGTTAATCTAATTGAGTATTTTTTGTGTCTTTTGTACCTAGCCTGGCCGTGGATCCACTGGAATACCTAATTAGTTGTTGGTGCTGTTGAGGTTATTCAGTGTTTTAGGGATTAACAAATGGGTTTGAGTGAGTGGGAGGGAAGACGCTTCCTTGGAAGACCACCTGCACTTCCAGCCTAGTGTAAGTTGCTAACACCATCTCCGCAGCCTCTAATTCCATGTAACAATGCTGTTTTTACTTAAAGGTCGCAGCACAAATGTGGGCGGCGTTTGCATCCCCAGTGTTTTCTTTTGCACTCTCGTTGCATTTCCTTTGCTGTCGGAGACATGCAGGGAGTCTGGACTACGTCAGGATCCCAAATAGCAGGAAAAGTGTAATAAATGCACCCCTCCGGGAAGAATGAGTTGAATAGAAAGCCTTCCTGCGTGTGCTGCAGGAACATATGAGGATATTCGACATTGATATTAACAAGGCCGTCAGCATATGGTTTTATCTGCTAAGGAGGGCTTCTGACATTGCTGTCTCCATCTCATTATGCAGATTCCTTTTTAATTTAGAATCTGCCAGACGGTGCCAGAAATATCCCTCCGTTTCCTTGCCAGTGAAACGGAAAGCAGATAAAACATGTGAAAAGTCTAGAAGGTACAAAATGTATTGTTACACCTCGGAGTGTCTGACAAATATCTCGCTGCTAATAACGACTGTCTTCCAGCTCCATAAATAAATCATTATAGTTTCTTAAAAAACAAATAGAGGTGCCACAATAAATCTAAGGAAATTGTTCATTGTGGAGAGTGTCGATGCAATCCGGGAGTGAGGATTCCCCACGGCGCGTAATACTGGTGAGGAGGAGATATCCGGGCTTCTCCAATTAAGTGTGGTGTGGCTCACAGAGAGGTGAACGACTAGGAGCAATGCCTCTGGGACTGGGTGATGGGCAGCAGATGGAGCAGTGAGTCACTCACCCTCGCCTGCTCCATCTCGCACATGGAGCGGATGGCCTTCAGGCTCCAGAGACTGGCTGAGTTTCCGGAGCGAAAAACCAGCTGGGCATAACGCTCTCCTGCGACGAGTCGGACACGTGCAACATTTTCCGCATCGGGGGGCAGAGAAAAACACAACGTAAGGTTGTCTGCAGGTTTTACTGAAACTTCAGAACTTGTTCAAAGAGGAGTGCATGATTTATCTGATCACGAGACTGAAAAACAGTGCATGTAGGCCTAATGGACAAATGGAAAGCTAAATCCATTATGGGAATGTCCCACCAAAGTGCCCAAGAAGCAGGGATTCCCACCTGGGGAGTCACAGAAGAAGGATTCCTGAGCAAAGGCCCAGTCCAGCATTCTGCGAGACCGTCGATGGTGCCGCACCACGCCCCGGCTGGCATCCTGCCCACCACCGTGACCAAAGCTTCACGGAGTGGGTAACAGGGAAACAGGACCACAGTGTCACACCGCAGATATGACATACAGCCCCCAGCTGCAGTACCTTCTGTTTGTTGTAATTAGGTTGCTTAGTTTATTTTAGAGCAGTGTTTCCTAATCCAGTCCTCAGGGACCCACAGTCAGTCCATGTTTTTGCTCCCTCCCAGCTCCCCTGCCAGACGGTCCACATTTTTGTTAGGGAGCTGGGAAGGAGCAAAAACGTGGACTGTCTGTGGGTCTCCCAGGGCCAGATTGAGACACACTGTGCTGGAGCAAAGCTCATATTGCAGGTGTGTTTCTGGAAGAGAAGTAAAGAAATACGACATCCCATGGTGGTCTGAGCTAGAGATCGGAGGAGTGACTCGTTGAATGGAGCCAGATCTTATGGCTTCCTTCCTTTCCACGAACCATTCAAAAGAATGACGCATTGTTCTGTTTTCTTTGTTTCTTTAGGGGTGGGAGTAACTGATTGCTAGATTTATCTGCAAAATAATCGCTAGAATAATAATAGAGTAAGACTTGGATCAGATTCAGACTTCCCACCAATATAATTTCATTTCACCACTACATTACTCATATTGCCACACCTACAGCCTGTATCATAAAGCAGAGTTTCTTGCTTAGCTGGATGACTTGTAGGATTTAAGGTACCCCAGTTTAAATGGTCTTTATCTTTGGTCATGTACATTTAGCCCAGACTACCTTAAATCCAACCAGTTATCTGGCTAAGCAAGAGTTCCAACTTACAGGCCCCTAATGTCAGTGATCTGCCTTGTAAATATTCTACAAGTATTCTTCCCCATATCCCTCTGCTGTGTCAGTGAATTTACTACTTTGAATTTTTCATCTGTAAGAAATGTGTGATGTAAGCAAATTCACCTTGACTTGAATGCAATACATGCAACACTTAATATTAGAACTTTTTATTGGCAGAAATGCTGCTCATTCTGCCTTGTAGGGACCTAACTTGACAATGTCTACCTCTTGTTTCTGGCTGGTTCTCACTCTTCACATGAAATTTGGGCATAATGATAAAAAAGAACGGCTCTCCGGGACGACTGGGTTCCCTTCGCTCATACCAAAGAGCTGCTTAAAACAATCGGATTGTTCATCAATGTAACGTTAATAGTCTGGACTTTAAATAGTTATGGTGGCTCCTAGATGTACAGTCAATTTTCAGTCATGATTATTTTAAAGCCAAATCTACCAGGTCTTCCTTGACTACTCTCCTATGTTACTATTGTATAATGAAATTGACCAAGAGACCAGCCCTGAATTATTATTGAAAACTATATTGAACATGGTCTGCTTCAGCAACAGATGAATGATTGGACTCATTGACGGGGAAAGCAGAGTGAGACATAATTAACAGATCCATCATGTCATGAGGTCTGCGAGGCGCCCTACTTCCAGGGCCCCAGGGGCCGTTAATACCCGCTAGCCGACTTTCCGGCGAGATTCTGCGGTAACAGAGACAGTGGCTTCCCCGGCCCCGTGTTCTCCTGCAGCTTGGCCCAGGCGGTGAGCCGGTTCCCGATGTCCGTCCCGCGTGGTTCCAACCCCTGCGGAATGAGTACCCAATTGTCATGGTAACCAGTCAGTGTTGGGACTGACAGACGTCAAGGGGAGAACATGACCAAACAGGAAGTGCTGACTTCTACGAAAAACATTATTAGCACTGCTTTATTATTATGTTTACATAAATAGGGAAATGTTAACCTTGGGCTTGATCCCTTAAACACAGCACACCCCAGGTGCTTTCATGGAATGTAAGATATTTACACAAATAGTGTAAATATTCACCATTTCTTCATTTGTAAGTAATGGTTCTGATAAAATGCTGAATATTATCAAAGTGTCCTGAAGTTAAACCATTTTTATGTGGTGGATGAGAATTTTTTGTGCAAATGGAGGGGGACAGGTGAAAAGCTGCCCCCCCCCTCCAAATCATAATTCAGAGATGGGCGCTGAGCCACTGGCAGGACTCTTGCAGGAGCACAATGACCCGCTTGCATCATCCAATTCCCAACTTGATGTCTAGGCGGAAAAGGGACCTAAAATTATTTTAGATTTGAACTTTATTCACATGGGGATATGGGGGGAGGGTGGACTGTTCCACTTACACTGATGAATTGGCAAGAGAGGGTAGAGAAAGGGCTGCTTGTAAATGAGTGCCCCCAATGGCTGGGTTAGCAGCAGGAGAAAGGAAAGCACGGCAACCCACCAATAAGGGGTCAGAGAAGTCTGGCAGCGGACCAATCAGGATCCCGGCTAAGGAGCATCCCAGAAGAGCGATGGTGCAGCTGATGAGGACCGCCACAGGGAACTCCACTATAAGCTGGGAGTAGCTGGCAAGCAATGGGGGGGGGGGGGGGGCGTGCATGATTTTATTAGAGAGATGCAATTACAAAACTGACAGCTTAATGGTTTCCACATTGCAGCTGCAAGATGAGTGTCAGGTCTTTTTCCCCCCCTTCCCCAAGCAGGCACGTGCTCTGGAAAAGGCAGGGTTTTCTGCGACTTAAATTCATTTCAGCCTGTTTGCTGGCAACCGGAGAGCTTTCCGGAATAACGGAATAATGACTGGGCATGTGTTCTTCAGAGGATGAACTATGCAGCTCAGAATTTTAAATGGGTTCAGATCAGCTAAAGCTCATATGACTCTTTTTAAGTCTAAACACAGAACATATGTGATAATGCCTCATAAAGAAGATGATTGACATGTTTGTTGTGTGAAACACTGACCTTCTTGGAATCCTGTGTATCCCTTCGTGGCTAAAATGAAACAACAGGCATGAACACAGTTAGTCTGTCACTTTAAACTTTGTTTACTTTCCAGTGTTAATTGTGTACAATAGATGTATGTCATGCGCATGATACATTTTGCACCTGACTGTTACTACATGGTGTTGCAGTGGTTGGTGGGCGCCGCCGTCATGTGATCCCTGCAGCCAATGGCAGTGCACGGTGTCGTGGCAGGAGGGCACATGGGAGGGGCTGCAGCCACGGGCAGTCCTGGCGGCCTCTGAGGAGCAGTCAGGGTGGGGGCTGCCCGGGACTTTCTGCCGGTGCCCGCAACAGCGGCACCGCTTCGGATGGGGGGAGAGGTGGGAGCAGTCCGGGGACACCTGGTGGTATAGCTGGGACGAGGAGGACATCCTGGCCAGGCTGCAGCTACTGGAACGGAGCCCCTCTGTCTGTAAGAGAGTCACTCTGGGCTCCATAGCTGGGCTGTCCGGAGGGCACAGTGACACCTCTGGTATTTCACTGTAACTGCACACAAAAACAGACACATACGGAACATTTTAACATGTATTTGTATTCACGATTGCTTTTATTCCTGAGCTGTGCAACCTGAAAGTGACTTTATTTGTGTTGTAATTGTCTGCCTCTCAGCGCAGTGTCGACTGCAACATGCCTCCTAGCATTTTTGCATTTTAAAGAATTTTTTATGTATGTTTCAAAATGTCAAATACTACAGTCACAAGGCTCTTGTGCAAAATACAAATATCCTTTTTTGCACAAAAATATGTCAAGTGAAAAGCACAAGAATGTCCTTCACGTTTGCTGGGTTATATTAACCATCCATCGTTGGCAAAGTGCTTATAAACAGCCTTTAGCTGCCATCCAGTTGTTGGGTGAGGGATCTGTCTGACCCCTGCAGAGTTGCAAGGCTAGAAGGCAGATGAGGCTAAAGGAGACCCCTTTTGATTTCTCTCCATGTCAAAGTTCTACTGCCTGGGTGTTTTACAGGGTAGCACTGGGCCTAACAGCTGAAGAGTTGACTTCCATTCCCCTGTTCCTGTTCCCCAGGTTCCCCCCATGAGTCAAAGCCATGCCATTAGGTGAACTGATGTCTCTAAATTGCTCATAGTTTGTGACCATGAGCACGAGTATGCGTGTGCCCGGCTATGGACAGGCATCCTACACTAGGTGTTCCCTCCATCAGTGTTTCTGAACCGGTGGGTCAGTTTTCAGTGGGTTATTAACAGAGGTGGAAAGTTCAGGTCCAGACAGTAAAAATCTAGACCAATGTTTTGTTTCAACCAACCAGTTACGTACTCTTTATACTCTGCTGGTTGGTTGATACAAAACATTGGTCTGGACTTGTACTTTCTGGACCTGAACTTTCCACCTCTGGTTATCAGCAACTTTTACAGTTGCAAAACATGCCCCCCCCCCCCAGTCAATCACTTTTGCTGTAAGTAAGTTTGGGTCGGGACTTTCTGACCAAAGAATAACATGGGTCCTGGGGCTAAACGAAAAGCCCTGCCTGCGGTTCCTGGGATAAACCCCAGGCGCATTGCGGGGATTTGCAGATGGTGCTGCATCTTTTCCAGCTGATCCCGATAGCTCATGTTCTTCAGGGTGCTTTGCACATTGGAATGTAACAAGTTAAAAAAAGCCATAAATTACTTTTTTTTTTTTTTAATCCGGAAGAATATTTGCTCATGCCAGGATAACGTTTCGCCCATGAATTACAAAACCTGCTTACTGAATCAAATTACGAGTGCACAAAAAAGATCAGGTGACGGCGATGGAACACGAGAAGTATATTTAAGTGGCATTTAAGAAAAATCTGGTTCCAGGTTTGACATTTAGGTAACACTTCAGATGAAAAGCTACCCTATCACTATGGTTTCTTATGGTCTTTATGCAGTAACCATAGTTTTACTATGGTACCTCATGGTACTTTGGTTCTACCCATAGTACTACCATGGTTTATCCAAAGCACTTCATGGTAACTATGGTACTACTATGGTTTTAAAAAGGACCCAGCAAATGTGCCCTTGCGAGCCCCATCCGGGCTTTTGTCTGGAAGTGTGGACTAGGGCCAGCCCACACCAAACCTAAATGTGCCCATTGCGGGGCCCATCCGGGCTTTTGCCTGGAAGTGTGGACTAGGGCCAGCCCACACCAAACCTAAATGGGCCCATTGCGGGGCCCATCCGGGCTTTTGCCTGGAAGTATGGACTAGGGCCAGCTATGATGAAAGTAATGATATTGCAAAACACTATATTACAAGCACTTTTTTTTAATTGTAGAATCTTTCGATAGACTGTACATTGGCTGTAGAATTTATAACTACATTACATTACAAATAGCCTATTAATGGTTTGATGTATGCAGTATTGCACTACAGTTTTGTGAAACCAGATTAATAGAGCTAGAGATTTAAATAAGAAAACCATGGTTTGTAAAAAGCATGGTTTGGAAAGACTGTGGTAAAACAAAGACCATGGTAAAATTAAAACCATGATAAAACCATAGTCATGGTTTCCATAGTTACCCAAAAAAACATGAAAAACGGCAAACCATTGTAAACCATGGTTATTTAATCATAGTAAAACCATGGTTAATTTGTACTATTTGTACTAATTTGTAAAGGGTACTACTGAATATGCTGTCTAACTATCTTATTGTTAATAACCCGTCACATATAAATAAACCTTCATTACTTTTAATGGGATATATTCAGTAATTAAGTAGTACTACTAATAATAAACAGCTAGAGAATGTTATTATTGTCAGAAGGGGTCATCTGTCTTCCATGACCGCTGGCCCAGTACAGAGTCATAGTGAAGCTGGGGCCTATCCCCAGAAACATGGGCTATGAGACAGGGGACAGTCTGGATGGGAAGCCAGTCCACCGTAGGAAATGCACATAATTTGCTGACACATTATGGACAATTTAGAGGTCCCAATATGGCAAGCCATACCTGTATGGTCTGCAGGAAGAAGCTGGGCTACCTGCAGCAAAGTCACAGTGACACAGGAAGAACATCGAAACTTACACACAGTACGGGGGACGGCATTTAAATTCCCAAACTGCGAGAGCTCAAGGTTACTGTGTCACACAGACATAATGGATGTCATGAAATTTTGTAATCTGCTAAATCACGCAGCATTCGTAATTAGTATTAGGTCATAAAAACATATTGGAAACAAATCTAAGCATATGATTGGAGCTAAGAATTTCAAATTGCAGCTTTAATTCTAGCATGAATGCATGCCCGGAGTTACAGAGGCCAAAGGAATGGACTTTTAATTAAATGCTGTTTGTTTAAGACCTACAAGGGGCATTGCTGTAGTTCCAAGGGACTTCTAACAAAGAAGGACCAGCTGAACAGAGGGATAAAACTAAGCGGCTTCAGGTAACAGCACTGGCTAAGCTGTGGACAAAAGTCATTTCATTCACTGCTCATGACTGGATGCTCTACAGCAGAAAATGTAATCGCTGTTGTAAAAGGGGAGGTATATATGGGTCGGGGTATCTCAGCAGGATTGCCTCATATATGTCCTCAGGCTCCACTTCTGCCTTCCAGTTCCAGGTGACTTACAGTGTGTAAACATTGTATTATGCTTTCAGGGGGTAGTTTTTGGGTATTGGTTATAATTGGTTATAAAGGCTGCCTTTTCTTGCATGAAAAAATATGGCAGAGTCAAAATGTGGAAAATTAGTGTGATTGAAATGTTTTCTTTAACACTGTATCAGCATTTTGTCAAGCTTTGGCAGTAGTTTCTCGCATTTAGGACACCATTTAGGACACCTAATGGCTGTTCGACTGCATCTTATAATCTTTTTCTACTTCAGTAAAAACGGTGCGATTCTGTCCAGCCACCCAGAAAATCCTGAAACCTATATGAGAATAAAATTGGGAGGTAATTACATAGTATATGTTGCCTAAAATGTATACAGCAGCTGTTTAAAACATCTGTGACAATCAGTTAGAATTTCCATAATGGTCCAACAATCATATCTGCCTGGTGTCGTAGCGATAGTAGCTGGCAGGTCAATAAAAGAATTTATTCAGTTGTTTCCAACCCTGGAGGCTACAGGATTAATTTTAGATGGGACTGAGTGGTCTCACAATGGCCTCCCCATCTCCTAGGCGACAGGGCAGGTAAACAATGGAAGAGAATGCCTTTCAAGACCAGCACCCATGTTCAATGGCTTTATTTGCATTCCTGCAAGAAGAGCTAATTAATCATAGCCCCAGTTATTTGTCGCTGTGCATTTGAAAGTTGGTGCCTTTTAGCAGAGATATAGTTCTTCAAAACTGCAAAACGCAAATGTTCAAGGTACCAACTGAGATCTGAAGTTCTGGTGCCACAGGGCCGTAACATAAGTGATCATCTCAGGCAACAGTTATCCCAGGTGGGCTGGACGCCCATTTGCATCCAAGCAGGATTGCTGCTTTCCAGACTTCTCTGGTGAACATTATTTGATATCTTGGAGGCCAAAAACGAGATACTGGCCTTAAAAGAGGCTGCCCGTCAGCTCCCTCCCTGCACACTCACATTCACTGCAGACCAAAATGTGGCCCCGTCATGACAGGCAGGTTCAGGATGAGCGATGGCCGAGTGCCGTGTTCGCTATGTCTCCCTCTACAGCCCTGGGGCATGGTGAAGGTTCTCTGTGGCAGCAGAGACGGTGACCTCACTTGGCAGCGTCTCTCTCCTCGCTCAGGGACACCGTACACAAGCGTCACATTCTCAGCAGGTTCTAACCAAACAGGAAATACATTGCTGCAGCAGAGCGTGCTATAAAGATACATAAGAACATGAGAACATAAGAAATTTACAAACGAGAGGAGACCATTCGGCCCTTCAAGCTCGTTTGGGGAGAACTTAACTAATAGCTCAGAGTTGTTAAAATCTTATCTA
>JAODKC010000028.1:4043264-4070893 GCA_026777985.1 Mormyrops attenuatus | reverse complement strand
CCCCCCCCCCCCCCCCCCCCCCCCCCCCCCCCCCCCCCCCCCCCCCCCCCCCCCCCCCCCCCCCCCCCCCCAGCAGGACTGAACACATAAGGCGACGGTGCATGCATGCTTAACCACGCTAAAACGTCGAATGTGATCAGATCGCTGTCATTAAAAAAGGGAAATTAAATGTGCAATCCGTACCTCTGTGACGCTTCCCGTGCAGGTTGCTCAGCTGTTGGAGAGTCCATCATCATAACATGAGCGTTTTCTTCCAAGGAAGCCTCCATTGAAAAATGCCCTACTCTGCAAAATCGGTTTCCTCTAAAAGATCTAAAACACTGGGAAAATAAATATGTACACGTTAATCGCCGAACAGGATGTTATATACAAGCATGTAGTATGTCGGTATAATTCTCCAAAGCTGAAATGATGTCTGGCTCAGGCTCGTTCGCTATTGGACAGCGCGGATGTGATGACCGCTAACGCTATTGAGAAGTTAAACGGCAACTGGTCCTAGTCTAAGCCGTACTAACGCTACTGGATCACTCAGAGTATGGCCTAATCTATATTACTTTCTAGCTTCTGAAATTTATATAATTGAGGCAAACAGGTTAATGAGCTGCAGAATCTGTTGGCTAAGTTATTAAGATGGAAAACAACATTTGCGTTAAAAATATTTTAATAGTGCTGGCTTGACATTGTATCGCATATTTAATTTAAAATCTTGCATTAAACAGGGCTTTTGATTAAAGAGAATGGGTACGCAAAGTACGGGTAAAATCGGTACGCTGAAAGTCGATGCCATTCTGCACAATTTACAGGTCATAAAACAGGACATAATCCTATGGTACCCATAGGTTATTACTGACAAGTTAAACGTGGAATATGAAATTACGGAGATGATAAGCCGCATACGTCTGCCGTCATATGGTTTATCTCCGAGGAATCGCACCTCAGCCTCTACGTGTCGTATGGTGTCGTGATTAAAGCTCTTCTTGGTGATGTTTAGAAAAATGAAATAAAACCCCGTCCCCCGACACAGGCACAGCGAGATCATATACACAAGACCTTTCAGTCACAGCCATTTCCATGATTAGTGGGTATCTGCCTCTAAATCAACTCAGATAACCTAATCTGCTGATGCATTGCCTTTCTTTCATTTTATCAGGACTAAAGAGTCACGATCATTCTTATTTCATGACGCAGCCATGGCAACCTTTGTCTTGCTCCATTTTTGGTAGTATGAATAGCTACCACTTGCCAGAGTGGTTTTCAGTTATGTAGTATTTTATTTCTGGAATAACTACGTGAACTAATACTAACTCAGTAGCTCCCCTAACATGTCATATGTGCATTGGTGAAAGTGGATAGAGTTTCTTGGATTATATATATCAGATCATGTAGGATTATTGAGAAAATTGTTCACTTTAAATATTAATGTGATTGTCCCCAGCTGGCCATTGTGATATTAATTGCAGTTCGCATGTGAAAAATTGCTCTAAGAGATTACAGCTGCAGTATGATACAGTATATACACCTTCATGTTTGCTGTACATTACGTATTCCGTGAATATAAAACATAGACTGATTGCATGTGTGGGCTAGTATCCCATCTAGGGTATTCTGTGTCGTCTGGCATAGACTCCAGGCCTCCTGAGATGCTGGACTAGATAATCAAACTAGAAGATAAATGGATAAAACATTTACCTCTGAGATTCATAAAGTTCACAATGAGGTGAAAAACCAAATAATAGATGAGATCCATATGTGGAATTTGTCTAAACACACATATTAGAGTAAACAGTAGGCCCATCTGTCTATTCGATGCCAGCATTTCCGTTAGAGACATACGTGGGACAACGACACACGGTGCATCGAATAGACAGATAGGCCTACTGTTTACTCTAATATGTGTGTTTAGACAAATTCCACATATGGATCTCATCTATTATTTGGTTTTTCACGTCATTGTGAACTTTACGTTTTCTTTAGATCCATCCATTTTCTGTGCCCGCTTGTCCTATACAGGGTCGCCAGGGTCTGGAACCCAATGGGGTGCCAGCCCATTGTAGGGTACATTCACCATTCATCATTTACATTTACAGCATTTAGCGGACGCTCTTAACCAGAACGACTTACATTTTTTTTCTAAAGTCAGGGACAGTCTCCCTGGAGCAAGGTGGGGTTAAGAGTCTTGCTCAGGGATCCAGTGATAGTAATGCCAGAGGTGGAACTCAGACCCATAATCTCTTGGGCCAGAGGCAAGCATCTAAACCACTAGACCACCAACACCGTCGTTCATGCCCTCACCGTTCACACCTACAGACAATTTCCAGACTCCAATAAATTTTCCTCAGATGACTTGTAGAATTTTAAATTGGTTTCAAATGATGTTTTGAAAAGCTGAGATGGTCAGTAGTTCGCCATAATATATGTTGGTTCTAATTAGAAATAGTGATGACTAATGCTAACTAGTTCAGGTGTCCAATACTACCAAGATCAACTGAGTCTGGGCTAAAATAACATCTACAACAATGGTGATATGGAAAAATAAATCAAAATTAGAATACATAATAATAATCCAAGAACAATAAGCCCAGATTGCTCTGTGGGACATCCGTCCTTGTGCGCCTCAATCCAGCCATCCATCTATCCATTGATCCATCCATCCAGCACAGATCCACTGAGAGCCTGGAGCCCTTTCCAAAAGGCCAAGCCACAGGCCAGTAGGGTTCCTGGTCTAGAATGAGCTCTGTGGGGCAGAGCATTAATATATATTTTTTTCTCAGGATAATTAGTTAGAATTTGCTTGGGAGGATTGATGGATGTGTTGTATTTGTCTTACAAGACAACTTTCCATGTAATTGTTACTTGTGCCTGGATTGTCGCATCGTCTCATTTTGAAAATCGCATAATCTATTCATCCATCCATTTTTTAAAGCCACTCACACCTTCGGGCAATTTGGTAACTCCAGGTAACCTCAGCATGTTTTTGGACTGTGGAGGGAAACTGGAGTACCTGGAGAAAATCCCAAGATGAAAATGGGAGAACATGCAAACTCCACACACATGGAGCCACGGTGGAGACTCGAACCCAGAGGTGTGAGGCAACAGTGCTAATCACTGCACCACCATGCTGCCCCTTTGCTGAAGCCCTTGTTCATTTTACTACAAATTGATTTTCGTAATACTGCACCCTCAATTCATTGGCGGTGGTGGATCAATGAGTGATTCATATATGTCTTTTATATATGGCTCTGGGAACAGGGGAAGCATGTTTCAAATCAGTCCAATACAAGTGAGCTCAGGAGCCATATGTCACATTCATTAGCGATACAATCCTAAACTAAATCTGTAATATCAGTGGCGGACTAGTAACGTCAGCATATTTTGCCTTTACTGAGACCTGCTTGTAACATGGTGTTGTTATTGTTGATACGGGATGCGGATGAATTTTTTATAACTTGGTGCATGCAGGTACGTCTGACATCCTTATGAATAATAAATTATTTTGCGCTATATTATTTTAGGAACACGGATTGACGCCGTTTTCCCTTTTTTTCCCTGTCCTCCAGCTATCTAGCAATCCGTCCATCGTGATTTAATTTGTGGTGTGAAAGAATGTGGAAAAGGGTAAAGGGAAAGGTACGTGTTGTTCATATTCCACTTTGTGGAGGTATTTTACATATACAAATTAGGCGCCCTTTTTATCAATAGTACAAGAATCTGGCCCATTACTATTCATCACGGCCGCAACTACCACGCAGAGATGTGAAGCAATCCGATCCGCTGTGCATTTGGAGATTGCTGCACAGTGCTGCTACCTACTGGGAATGATGTGTAACATCGCCTTCGAGATTTTTTAAGGATTTGAAAAATCTGTTCTGTGTTTGAACGTATTTTAATGTGGGTTAGGTTATACTGGACAGCCCAGAGTTGACAATTGTGACAATTGCACACATGTATATTTCAATTCAAAACTGGAAACACTATTCTAGTGACGAAATACAAATTAAAATCTGATAAATTTACAGTTTATATAACTGAAGTGACCCTCCTCATACGTTGGAATAGCTAGTACGGGGTTAAAACCCCATCGTGTAATTTTGCGTCAGGGTGTGATTTATCACATTGAAAGATTTACTCATGCACATTGCACGCGTTTTAAAATATCTCGATAACTTGCATATGATTGCTTTTAGATTGCAGAAGTTGTCCCACTTATTTAAACTTCAGATAACTGCGTTTGCATTTAGCTCGCTGAAAAATAACTTATATGACATATATAGGAATATAGGACTTTTTTATTATTTTAATTTTGTGGGATTTCTTTAGCTCAGTTGTCGTTTTAAGAAATATGTATGATATTCGACAGATGCAGTTTTAAAATGTAAACACTCCAGTTTACTCAAGTGCGGCAAAATTCTCCTTAAGTGTAATGTGTGTTGGTTTATAGGAGGGGTCAGTGTTAATCGCCCGAATGACACGCCTCCGTGGGGCGTGCTTTAACATTCCAGTGACAAGCGGAAAACTTTCCAGTGTAGGCTAACTTACATTGGATCAAGACACGATCGCAACCTAGAATAGCTCTCAGCACTGGGATCGGGTAACATCACACTGTAAAACATGCCCAACCTTAGCATCCCTCTATGCACAACAGCACTTCTTGCTTTGATCTTTACCTCTGTAACGTTTTTAAAGGAGGACGGGCACTTACGTGTAAAAGTCAGGGACCTTGCCAGTGGGAATCCCGATCCGTATCTCGACTCCAGGAGAAATGTCTTACTGAAGGAGCTCAGCGAAAGGCGCAGGGAACTTTTGCCGTACTTCACTGCTTCAGAAAAGGATGCTTTCATGGGACTACCCGGAGGAGACGTGCACCGCCGCGCTTTTCCAAAGATGCTGGCTGTGGCAAGATCGGAGGAGAATGGTATTCATTTAGAGGCATCAAACACAAACCATAACAAAATTGGATGCAAGGAGCTCGGTTACATCAAAAACGTGGCTTTTGTAGGGTCAGGCTACACTAAGGCTGTTTTCCAAGGCGTTTTGCCCGAAGGATTGACCGTAGCGCTGAAATCAGTGAACGAACAAGGGACTGATATGAAAAGATGTCTGGAGGATTTTAATGACATGAAAGGCTGTTATGAACTCGTATCCTACAAACTAATGAAAGAAATCGTTCTGTTACAAAGACTGGACCATCCAAATATTATAAAGGTAAGCGAAATAAATTAAATGTAACCGCAATATAATACGTTTTTATTTGAATGTTTAGTTGTCGTCTGCAATGCAAGTAAGCATACGCAGAAACGCATCTCTTTTTAAAGCCAAAGAACTTAAATGTACCACGATACCAAATAACAACCAGTAGGAAACAATGAACGTCTGTCAAATATATACTGGGGTCTGGGCAAATCAGACACCTTATTGGATAAGACGAACTCAACGATTGCCAATTTAACACCTATTCACGAGCGGCCAAAAACAAACATAAAACTTTAATTAAAACCATGCGGCATCATGCGCTTTTGTTTTCGCGACAGGGATGGGTGTGCGCGTATATCCATATTCGCTGCCTACTATTTTTTCTTACTAGGTTTGAAACTGTAGGGGGTCATTTTAAAGGATCGTTATAACCCAATGAAACTAAAACGACGCTTCTGATAGTTAATGATAGTTATTCTTTTCCGGAAGACTTTCTTAGACGTGGCTAGTACGGTCCCTGTCTGAAACGTGGGCTGACAGTGTTGTCCCGGACGTCCTGTCCTGCAGCTGCACGGCCACTGCCAGTCCGGCGAGCGAGGGGGCAGCATCAGCGCCGCTCTGGAGCAGGGATCCCCGCTGCAGATGATACAGCTCCTGCAGAGTTCCTGGGAGGACCGCTTTCGGGTAAGAATGCCAGACCTCCCCCAGATTTCATACGGTCTCTCCTGTTCCTATTCCAGGAGCGTTAATCAAAAGGCCAGTCCCACCACCCCCACAAATGCTTAAACACATACACACACAAACCACCCACCGGGCACACCTGGGGCTGGGCTGGATCTGAAAAGGAGGGGGGGGGGGGTGGTAGATGCCATTCTTTTCCTGCAGAGGATTAACTAATCCCACCCCCAGCTTCATCTCCATTGCCAATGATACTGATCAAACAGTCTGAGGGACAGATGTCTCCACTCTGTGTACTCCTCTGAGCCTGGGGCGCGGAGATCTCATGTCAGGCTCGGCTTCCCTGGGGCGAGAGAAAGACGAGCGGAGCACATGTGCAGCCAGTCTGAGGCTTTCTTGCGGTTCCTCATTTTCTGGGCGATCTCCAGGGCTGATCTTAGAGGGGCGAGGTCTGTCGTCTCACAGACGTGGCGTGATTGGCCTGGGTGTCCCATTTCCTCAGCATCATTATTCTGTCACAGAATCACACAAAAAAGGGATATAACTGGCCAAATAGAACCCCCCCGCCCATGTAACAAAGGTGTTTTGCTCATGATGTCGACAATGAAATCATTTTTTCTAACAGCTATGGGTTATTATTGCTTTGCCCTGCAAAGCTTCTAGATTGTGACATGTGCTCAGGGAACGCATTTCGTAATATATATTTCTTAGTCTAGTATATTATACGTATGTGACATGATAAGCTATTTAATTTTGATTTTAGGTTGGCTTTTTAAGAACTGGCCAGGGACAGATGAAAGACAGATGAAACTCTGGCTCATTTACAGTCTCTCTTTCTGATGATCAATGAGCATTCTCCCTGAAATGAAATCAAATGAAACAATTTCATAATAGTGGGAATCAGGCATCAGCAGTGGGTGAGCTGGACTCTGACCGCCATTGCCATTTCAGGTCTGTCTGGGTCTGGTGAGGCTGCTCAGCTACCTTTCCCACTCACCCCTGGGGCCTGTGGCGCTGCTGGACTTTCAGCCCCGCCAGTTCGTCCTGGTCAATGGGGAACTGAAGCTCACGGACTTGGACGACGCTGCCGTGGGTGATCCCACCTGCCGGACTGACTCCGACTGTGGCCTTCAGTTTCCACTCCGTAACTTCAGCCTTCCCTGCTCCTCAGACGGGGTCTGCCAGGGCCTCAATGAGAGGAGGAACCTCTACAATGCCTACAGGTAACCCGACCCTGATTCTTCACATGGCTTTTTGTGGTTAAATACCGCGGTATTAATCAAATACAGCTGTTGATTGAGGGTTTTAATTGATTTATGGGGTAAACAAGTGAGCACACTGAGTAATGGATCTGCTGGATCTAGGCGTACTCATGACGTCAATCTTCTAGGTACTTCTTCACCTACCTGCTCCCCCACCAAGCCCCACCCTCTCTCCGGCCTTTCGTAGAGCGGATTATGAATTCAACAGGTGAGGAGCACTAGAGCCTATAGCCCTAAGTTGGGTTGAGATGTTCTGCTGCAGTCTTTGGCAAGAAAGTGAGACCAAACCGGTTTGTGGCGAGCACAGCCACTTCAAAATGGGCTTTAATTCTGAGTATTTAGAGCGGATTTGTTGGTTCGTGCTGACCTATACTGCTGGCATGCCACTGTTTCCTTGCAGCGGAGCTGAACGAGGATGTGAACGGCACGCTAGCTGCATTTGAAAACATCCTCCATCTGTACAAGTCTGGGCTTTACCTGGAGAACCTGCCGTCGGCTCTAGTTGAAGGTAAAAGTCAGAAGAAATAGACTTGCTTCAAAACAGATGCTTTGCAAATGGCTTTCCCATTGGTGAGTGCGGCGCCACCCCAATCACCCTTCAGATGGATAAGAGAGGGAAAGTCCAGCTCATTTCATGAGGTTCTCACATGATATTTTTATCTGCTCTGGTGACTGAAATGGCACTTGGAGCTACACCAAAACAGAAACGGGGTTTAGGCATTTAATGCCAGAGGCTACTTTTTCTATTTTGCCCCAATCATCACTCCCCAAACCTCAAGGGTCACACACGTCTCGTCCAGCACCTACTCTGGTCCCCCAGATGATGCCAGGCTCCCTGTAAACCTGGGAAACTGGACAAACGCGCCCAGATGCGACTTCAGAAGGGCAGAACATGGGATTAAGCCACTGCCTCATCATGAGGCCCCAATTCCCCCCGCACCCTAAACACCCTTGGGAATATCTGTCAGGACCTTCTCTAAGAAGGGATGGGTGGGGGGGGGGGGGGGTTAAGTGTCGAAGGATCAAGTGGGAAGCATTTCTGTCCCTCGAGGCACGACTCAAAGTGTGTCATTTTTGTGTCGTTTTTTATCAGGGGAGCAATGGTTTGCTGGTGAAATCAGATATAAGATACCGTCGCACGTATGGGGTGGCAGCGCTCATTGTCACACTAAAGCTGTCAGAGAATAAAGGGCAGAGTGCCTGTTTTCCTGGAGTGTGCCCCCCCCCTCCCCCCACATTGCTTGTCCCACCCTCATGGGGCAAGCATATGTCAGTGCTTAACATTACTCCATCACCGTCACCTCTGCTCATGGATACCTGTGTTTCTCTCTAAATGATGTTGGCCTCCTGTGCACCCCCCCATCCCATAGACTACGTGGCCTCCAGAGGAATGAGGAGTGCAGGGGGTGAGAGCTATAGATGCTGGCCCTCCTACCAGCACCAGGGCTGCGTGCTGTCTGTACACAGTGTCGGCGAGGCCGCCCTCCTTTGCAGCGCCCGCCGTGAATGCGCCGGCTTTACCATCAATGGCCAGAGGACCTGGACAGGTGAGGGGGCGTGGCAATGTGAGTGGGGGGCAGAGCCACGGCTGTGCTGCTGTAGTGGGTGAGGTACAGTTAACGGTCCAGCTACAGAAAACTAGTGTGCTAATACAGGTTGCTGTTTTGCCAGCCAGAACTCTCTTTGGTCTTTGTTTGAAAGAACAAGTATACATCTGTCTCTTTGGATTGAAGCACCTACACAGAATCACAAACTATCCATTCTCCAATGGCACGTCCAGCGAAGGGTCACAGAGGCATTGCTAGCCAATAAAAGTGTAAAAATTCAGGCACTTTCACAGGCAGAAAAATAAGTCGATTTGACCTGCCGTTTGCAAGGAAATCTGGTGGCAGTTTCCAGCTATAAAAATAAAGTATCCCTATTAAATGGGACAGGTCCCGTAATTGGTGCAATTAAGAGAGCAAACTGGAGAATGCAGTGTCTGTTTGGGCTGAGCGCAGCCCTTCCTCATGGCCAATTATGCAGCCAGGGGCCTGGAGAAAATCACCATCCTTTCTTTCTGGCACGTTTCCAAGCAAAAGTTCCAGATCTGAGGTCTACGCGAGCCTATTGGGGGCCTATTCAGCTCACAGTCGCACTTTTTCTTCTTCTTGTTTGCTTTGAATTACGGCTCCGGTTTCCCTCACGAGCCACCGTCTCAAATGACTTACGGACCCTCAGCCGCTTGGAAGCCCCCAAACAAAAGGCGGCCGGCTGAGACGTCTCTCTCTGATCCCCTTTACAGCGTTTCTAGCCTCCCAGCATGTTTTTCACTTAAAAAAAAAAATGTGAGTGGCGTTTGTGAAACTGAACGGCTGTTTGTACCCCCCCCCCCCCGCCCCCCTTCCCCGTTGCTTGTGTGCAGGGCGGCTTCTCGCTTCGTTTAAGAGCGGTTTTGGAGACCTGGTTCCAGATGTGAACTCAGCGGTGTACATGAGACAAGCTGCAGCTTCGGGATTTCCTTTGTGAGGAGCCGGAGAGGAACGGGGGAGGGGGGGGGGCAACCCAAGGTGAGGCTGCCCTGCGCTCCGCCGGGCCTGGAATGTTTGAAGTGTACGAATATGATATATTTATAAGGATCTTGTTCTGAGGCAATTTGATCTACGTGCCAATCTTGCATACTGCCAAGAAACATTTAAAAAGATTTCCCTTGAGGTATAATTACAAAAAAAACACCACTGTCTTTCGTGTCCCACTTTTACGTCCTTTCATTGTGCCCTGCATTTGAGGCCTAGTCCTCACAAGTGGACTTTCGTAAGTAGGAGGTTTAACGTCTGTGGAAAAAGTGAGAAAAAGCTCTTATACAAATATACTTTGATGTAAATCAGATCTGAAATTACGTGGCGCCTTGCTGGGTTTTGGGAGCGTACTTTGTTCTGTGCTGAATTTTAACAAGCTGAAAAGCAGAGGTGGAATGTTCAGGTCCAGAAAGTACAAATCCGGACCAATAATTTGTTTCAACCAACCAGTTGAGTATTCTGAGACTGACTCTTTATATCTTAATTGCCTGATTGAAACAAAATCTTGGCCTGGATTTGTACTTTCTGGACCTGAACTTTCTATCACTACTGAAAAGTACAGCAGTAATACCCTGCTGAGCAAGGAACTGTCAGATCCTTCTGTCAGATCGTCTTTAATTTCTACCTAGTATTTAAATTTTCAGATGTGTCTGAGATGAATTTTAACACACATCGGTCGTGTAATTTCACCTTGTGGGTGCCATTGATTTTTATTCTTTTAGAGAAAGAGATCCTATTTATTGCATTAAGCGCAGTGTCCGGCTGCTGTATAAACTGCATCCTTTGTATGACATAACTGGAACATAATAAAATAAATTCATTGTAATTCAGTTGTTTTGCGGCTATTATTGTGGCTATCATGTTATTAAATGCCAGCAATGTTTGGAATTACTTTTTATTTTACCTTTTATTTGTGAAATGAAACTCTGTGCAGTAAGTAGACCAGTGTGGTCTGGTCTGGTGTCTGTGAATTTAAAACTTTTATCAGCTCTGCTAATTAGGACTGAGAATCACAACCGGTACTAATGGGATGTTAAGTTGCCCTTTTCACTGTCCTGTCAGCTTTCAATGAGGCCAGAAACTGCTCTGCTTTCAAAAAGGGGACCACCCAACCATACTGAGCCACACAAAGTTTGCACAAAAACCGGCGAATCTATGCAAATCATCACCTGCGGGGTCATTATATCTTAATTATGACATGTAAATGCGCTTTAAATGGAGGTCCTTTCTCATGCGGGGGAGAATGCGTGCATAGCCTTGCGGAATTAAAATAAATGTCTCGTTAGCACAAGAAAGGGGCCACCATCTGGTTTTTAGGGTGGCCTTTTTTGCCCAATGGGCTGGGGAGATGCAGAGATAAGCCCAGGTTTAAGCTGCTGGATTTTTGTGTGCCCCCCCCCCCAATGGCTCTGTGGTACACCCTAACGTGAATAACCTGATTGGTTTGTCAGGCTGGACGCACCTTCAGTAGACCCCACACCTGGCAGTGGGCGACCGCACGCACTCCAGGGCACCCTCCCTCCGCGCATTAGTCAGCGTCCCCGGTTCGGCTCGGGGCGCCGCATCTCGGACAGATACTTAGTTTTTTTCCGCACATGTGTTGAAAAGCGAGAAGGGATCGTTCAGGGTGAGGGATACTGGTGAGGTCGTGCGGGGGGGATTTTACATGGGGAGACAGATCGACTTTTTTGGGGGACGGGACTCAGGGCTGGTGTAGGACACAGCATGTTCTCTTTAGTCTCTGAGTCCTGGCGGAGGTGGGTCCCCTGTGTGTGGCAGGCTGGGGCAGGGGGGTTGGGGGAGTTGGTGTTCCTGTCACACTGATTCTGAGATAATGATTCCATTTAGGTCCCACTCCCCTCTCTAACACAGTGCACCACTGTTTCACCCAGGTATGTTCGACAAGCAAGGGGGGCATTTTCAATTTTTTTCGGGATTGTCATTACCACCCCCACCCCCCCAGACTAGCTTGGCTTTCCATATGTTTTTTTCTGTTTCTTTAGTTTCCAGTTTCACTGTTTTTTTATTCACGATATCCATCTGGAAATAATATACTCAAAAAGCCAGTGGCTGGGAGCCGTATGAGCGGCACAGAGCCCCCTGATGGCACTCATAACCCTTTTACGCTGAGTGGCTTTCAGCCATGTGAGGGGTACAGTGAACCGGAATGGCGCTCGTCACCCTTTTTTTACACAAGTGACTGGGAGCCGTATGGGGGGCACAGCGCCCCCTGATGGCGCTCTCACTTCCATCTCACTTCCGTTTCACAGCCGCTGGCCAGGCAGAGCTCATGCCCTCCTCATGTGGGCAATTTTATAGCTCTGGCAGGGCTTAGGAGGCATAGGGCACAGACTGAATGCTACAGGCTGCCAGTTCAAGTCCCTGGGGGGGGTCTCCTAGTGTGACCTTGAAAAAGGTGTTTAACCTGAACAGCACCAGTATAAACACCCAGCATACATCTAAAGGTGTCACTTTCAGTTAAACCATTGACTAAGCAGAGCCGAATGTGTGTCCTGGCGTTACGGCCAGCAGATTCTCAGGTCTATGTGTAGGGGGGTGCAGGGGGGGTGCTTCTGAGGAGTAACCCCCATTGGCTTTCTGTACAGCTCCCCCCCCCTCCCCGATTTGCTCTAGCCATAGACCAGGGGGGACTTATATAGCTCAAAGCTATACAATCCAAGTCACAAATGCTTTAGTTGGCTTCCACGGTATGAGTGCGCTCTCCAGCCTGCTCTGCCTTTGAAGGTACCCCCCCCCCAGCTCTAACCCCGCACCACCAATAATCCATCATGTTGAGGCTGGGATGGCCTAGAGGCTGCCTGAGATGGATCGGCTAAGCCCCCCCACCCCCAGCTTGGTGCAGCAAACTGCTTCTGTAAATCATATCAGTGTTCTTGGTTTTTTTTTTGTTATTTTGGGCAGGGGAGGGGTCGGCGGTGGGGCTGGGGGGGGGGGGGGGGGGTGAAACAATCTGGCTTGAAGAATGGGAGAGATGTAAAAAAAATGGCTTTTGTTCTGGGTTCTGTTAACATGTTTTTTTTTTCAAACGTGACTTGGTGCCGGGGATAGTGGGGATACACCCCCCGCACTAGAGGAGGTGACAGTCTAATCACAGCCAGGGGGCGACACTCTCCAGACCATTACACCCTATAACAGAGTGACAAGCTCATTGCACCAAACTGCATAGGATGCACATAATTTGCCCACTCGTTTGTTACAAAGAGAAGGGATCAGACAGCCCTGATAACGCGCTGGCAACAGGCCTCGCCGCATTTGATGGCCCCGCTGCACCAAAGGCACAAACGTTATGGTTTTTCACTGTTGCACTCGTGGCCGTCGACAGAGCAGGACGCCGCCTGGCGGGAAGGAGGACAGATTGGAAACCAAAAGCTGGAAGCAAGGCAAGGTAAGTACCCTTTGCTTTTTTGTGTTAATTTAACCATGTTTGAAGAAACTGGTTAAGCTGGATATGCTGGGAGCTTAAGGAATAAACATGGAAAGGGGGGTCAAATTTGACACAGTCTGTGCTTAGCGCTGCTCCAAATTTGAAACAGAGGTGCAGAATAGAGCGTGTTTATGTCTCTGTTCAGGAACAGCCCGATTAGGAAAAAGTAACAAGCATTGAGCTCATTCTCCCATAAACCTTATTTATTTACCACCAAGGAGCAGTGAAGTGTCCAGTCCCAAGCCTCCCAAATTGCTGTTATTTTTTACAGACAGGCTGGAAATCTCTCTGTTGGCTTTAGTTGAGGGTCTAATGGTTTTATAGCCTCTGTTAACTGGCAAACCTGTGAAGGGACTTACTTTAACCACGAGCTGCTAATTACCGCATGCCATTAAACAGTTAACAAACTGTTTAGTTGTAAATTAATCAGCTGGTGATCAGGGTTAATGAGTTACACAGTTGGCATCAGAAGAGACACCTTGGAAATTTATTCCCAAACAACGTAAATGTAAAAATCACTTCAAGAAGTGACCAATTTAGACCAAATCCAACACCTTAATGACCACATTTAACATTCCACACAACAAAAATCCCTCTCAAACATTCTCTGGGAATAACTACTCACTTTCTTTGGTGAAATGCTGAATAATCCCACCAGAGAATATTCTAGAAGTACCCTTCTATGGTAGTGAAGCTTGATTGGTACTGAGGTTTAGAGAGAGTGGGAAGAGAGGAAGAAAGAAAGAGGGGGAGTGAGATGGAGAGGCAAAGAACACATCCTTGAACTCTTCAACAAACAAGGCCTGGTGATCAAAGTGGACACTATTAGTTGGGGCTTGACAGGGCCTGGGAAGAGGTAAGGCCCCACGGGAGCCAGCTGCCCCCTCCCCCCACTTCCCGGGGTGATCAGTCACTCACATCCTATAAGTTACCTTTGCAGTGCTCCAGTCCACTGCAGCATGAAGGCACAAACACCACACTGACAGGCCAAGTGCCGCCTGGTCTGTGTCGTCCCAACCGCATGGACAAACACCACACCAACAGGCCAAGCGGCGCCCCGGTCTGTGTCGTCCCAACCGTATGGACAAACACCACACCGACAGGCCAAGCGGCGCCCCGGTCTGTGTCGTCCCAACCGCATGGACAAACACCACACCGTCAGGCCAAGCGGCGCCCCGGTCTGTGTCGTCCCAACCGCATGGACAAACACCACACCGACAGGCCAAGCGGCGCCCCGGTCTGTGTCGTCCCAACCGCATGGACAAACACCACACCGTCAGGCCAAGCGGCGCCCCGGTCTGTGTCGTCCCAACCGCATGGACAAACACCACACCGACAGGCCAAGCGGCGCCCCGGTCTGTGTCGTCCAAACCGCATAGACAAACACCACACTGACAGGCCAAGCGGCACCCCGGTCTATGAGGTCCCAACTGTAATGACTATCACCACACTAACAGGCTAAGCAGTACTCTGGTCTACAACGTCCCAGCACAAAGCTGAGCGCCATTCCGTTTTCTAAGTGCACCCGTGGCTGGTCTTCCTCACCCTATGGCTGCTAAGAGTCAAGACATAACTGAAAGTCATACTGCAAGTATGTCTTTGAAGTTGAGACCACAAAACCAACTCAAAGAGGTGAAGGGGAAATCAAGGATTCCTCATTCCTTCTGGCTTGTGATCAGAGCATTATTAACGCTCTGACTGCTTCCTGGGGGGTGATCGGAGACACCCTACTCCTGGATTTGGCTTGGGGCCCTCTGTGCTGGGAACCTCAGCCACAAAAAAGCCTCCCAAAATCCAGATGTTAGAAGAGGAAGAACAGATGAAAGGTGCTTTTGACACAACCTAATTAGCATTGTTTCTTGCAATTATGAAATGATGATCCTTTATTGATCCCTGTGGGGAAATTTTACTTTCTCCTACCTCATTTGGCTTGTTTTATTCATTCTATCTATCTATCTGTCTGTCTATTTTTAATGATGTTTCTATCCCTTGGATTTGGGCCATTTGATTAGTAGTTGATTTGCCAAGGGTCAAGCTGCCTGTGACTGCCTAAATCTCTTTATCTGTCAAAAAAACAACCTTTCCATTAACTTGTCATCAGTTCCATTAACTTGATTTCACATAACTTGGTCCACTGTGGATTACGTGGTTCAGAGGTCATGGGAGAAAGGCTGATGTTTGTTTGTCTTGAGCCAGTTTTTTCTTACAAATTAATGTGCACTTTTTCACATTCAAAGGGTAAAGTAAGATGCTCATGAGGGATCTGCTATAAGGGCATGGATTGCACAGCCTGATTGCAAGATGATTACGTGATTTTATAGAAGACTGTAGGATGGAAGTTTCAGCACTGCAAAAGAAGTTCACTAATGAATGTGAATAAAGATATCCATTCATCATAACCACGCATCCGGTACAGGGTGCCGTGAGCCTGGAAACTATTCCAGGAGGCACGGGGCACAAGGCAGGGGGTGCCAGATCATTGCAGGGAGCAAACTTGCACAAGCACTCATATGCTACAACCAATTTAGAAACTGTAATTCACCTAACTGCAGGATTTTTTTTTTTTAGTTATAGAAGGAAACCAGAGTAGCCGAAGGATACCTGCATGAACATGGGGAGAACATGCAAACTCCAGAGACACGGAGCTGGGGGGCAGGAATCCGAGTCCCTACATGCCGGGCTGGAACATGCCAGGGGTAATCTGCAGTGATTGGACCGGATGGGACAGTTGACCCGGGAGGCCTAAGCTCACACTGTCAAGAGCATTTGCAACACACTGAGGAGGAAAACAGTACCGAAAGGGTGAAGAGTTCAACCCCCCATCGCCTGTGTCCTTCTCCTCCACTCAGCTTGGTGGAAAATCCAATAGCAACCCAGCCCATGTGTCCAGCTCATGCCTGGTCCTCCGTCAATCCCATCAGCTTGAGGGTGATGGTGGTGATAATGGGGGGGGGCAAGGGTTTGGGTCAACAGCTTATCATGCATGGGGTTAGGCACAGTAATAGGATGGGGAAAAATGTCACATAACCCCCCTTGTGAAACATTAAATTAGTTTAAAGAGAAAACACCAGACTCAAATACAACTGAAGACCTATTTTTTTCTTCCCTCTCTCAGCATTGGTCTTTTTGTCCGTGGCTTCAGATTCTCAGGCACAGAATGAACAGGTGCCTTTTACACACGTTCATCCAAGCCATGCTGTCGCAAGTATGTAGAGCCCCCTGGCGTGACCCTCTCCTTTCCGCCCCCTAGCTCGCACCAGCTCCACCCCCCAACCCCGTCATTAAAGTGATCCCAGTTGGTGAGCAGGACCTATCCTTCCCCAGGGGGATAATACAATTTGTACGTGTGTCGCACCATGTGACCGGGGCTCTGCCTCGGGGGATTTTCAGGACAGACTGAGGAGTCAAATGGAATCAGACTCCCAGAGCGGGCTGTCAGCAGGCCTGAGGAGACAAAAAAGCTAGGGGCAGTGAATGTCAGCCCTGCTCACAAAGCAGCAACTCCCCCCGCCCCCCAGAACAGAGCCTGCTGGGAGCACCCTGCTGGCGCTGCTGCGGCTCCGAATAGGACACCCTGCCGTTTGGTGTCATCAATGACAATCCCACCACCGACCGTTGCCCTCTGTTATATATTTACACTCCAACACAATAGGTGCAGAACTTACCCGAATGCAGTTTTATCTTAAGATCTGGTTAAAGGGGTATTCCTGCTGATACCTTATCAAAATCCTGGTAAACGTATCAGCAGTTGATTACATCGGGGGTGTGACTTAGCAGAAAATGAGTATATCAGATGAAGGGGTGTCTCGGGACAGCTTAAGGCTCCAACATTTACATAAAGGCCAGCGGGGGTACTTTGGGGACTGTGAGGTCTCAGGTCCTGGGCTAATGCTGGTGGAAGGGACACCCGCTATGTCCCTAATGAGCTGAACTCTGACGGCTGAAGTTAGCAATGCTAAACGGAATGCAATAAATTATGCATCATTATCACAAATAATTCACTTGTGACCCAGAACCAACAAAAGGCTATTTGCTTCCCTGTGTCTTCACATTAGCAATCGAACAGGTCTTTATGGAGTTTACATTGGTAGCAGACTTTAAATATTGAGGTTGAATACAAGCAAATAATCTCACTACTACAAAAGGAGGGATGTGTCAGTCTGTACTAAGGAGCCAATCATAATGCTGAAAATGTGTTTTATGACTTACAATTGACTAAAAACACACACGTGTTGAACTACCTAAAATCAAGAAATTCAGGCCTACTTTTTTGAAATATTAAATTTCTTTGTACCTTCGTCAGTTAAATTATAAATCATGGATTGTTTAATATGTCAATGTACACAACTATATACAGCTGAATTTGCATAGAGGAAACATATCGGCGAGATCTTTTTACACTTCCCATTGAGCAAAGATACAGGTAAGGTCAGAATTATTAGTGCCCTATGAGAAATGGGACCTTCCTACATTTATATCTAAATTCAACATCATTTTTCCAAACATAAAGTAAGTCATTCACCAATGTAAAAATCAGGCACATTTTTTATTTAACAAACAGCTTCTTTATTGCTGTATAACAACTTTATTGAATATTGGGGTGGTCAAAATGATTAGCCCTATGTGAATTTGCATTGCAGTAAAGTTAAATGTTCTGGTGTCAAACCACAACTGAACCCCATAAGACCTGATTGGCTCAATCAATTAGCACCGCACTGTAATAAATGGACTTAAATGAGCAGAGCTGGTGGTAATTAAAGGCAAGATTGAGAGGCATCACACTTACATACTTTGTGAATAATAATTTCATCATTCTTGATTCTTTTTTCCCCTATTTTAAAGCAACCTTGGGATTGTGAAAGGCGCTATATAAACGTAACATTATTATTATTATTTATAAGTTTGGACCTCAGAGAAAAGATACTGGATGCTCATCTTAAGGGGGATGTCTATATGGCCAACTGCAAGCATTTCACTGTGTCCAGAACAGCTGTGGGTTGCATCACTGCAAAACACAAAGTGACCCATTCTGTTAGAAACAAACCTGGGCGTGGCTGAAAGCACAAGATGTCAAAGACTTTGGAGAGAATAATCAGAAATGCCAACAAGAACCCCCAGATCAGCGCAAAGGCCATTGTCACTTAACTGGTCTCTTCTGGACTTGAAATCTCAAATGCAGCTGTTGTGAGGGTTCTTCATCTTGGGAAGCTTCGAGGTCATCGGCCAAGGAAAACGCAGTTGTTCACACAGCGGCATATCAAAGTTAGACTGAAGTTTGCCTAGGGCCATTTGAAACATGGGGATGAACTTTAGAAATCTGTCCTTTGGTCTGATGAGACAAAATGAGAGCTGCTTGGGCACATGGATACGGCTTTTGTTTGGTGAAGGAATGGAGAGACCTTCAACCCTAAAAACACGGTTTCCACAGTTAAACATGGCATTGGGAGCAAAATGCTGTGGGGCTGTTTTGCGCAGGAAACATTATTCAGGTACATGGCATAATGAAGAAATAAGACTATGTTCATATTTTAAAGGATAATTTGAAGAAATCTGCTTCCAGTCTGGCTTTGGGTCATTGCTGGGTCTTTCAGCAAGATAACGACCCAAAGTACACGTCACAGTTGGTTGAGGAACACCAAAATCAAGGTCTTGGAGTGTTGGGCATTTCAGGTCCAGAAGCTACAAATCCAGACCAAGATTTTGTTTCTACCAACCAGCTGAGCATAAGGAGTCACAGTCACAGAAACTCAGCTGGCTGGTAGAAACAAAATCTTGGTCTGAATTTGTAGCTTCTGGACCAGAAATTCCCAACACTGCTTGGAGTAGCCGCCTCAAAGCCCAGATCTCAGTCCTATTGAGAATCTTTGGCAAGACCCACGCTCGAAAACCATTTAATGTGCATGAGCTGGAGCAATTTGCCATGGTGGAATGGTCTAAATTCCCTCAGGAGACTTGTGCAAACCTTGTGAGAAGCAAAAGTGAAAGGTTAATTGCCAGAGGGCTACTAATTTTGGGCACTATTTTTGTGTTTTCTCAGTTTCAATTAAGTGCACCAGTAAAATATTTTCATCAAACTTCTTGGAAATTCTGTTTTTGTTCTTTTGGAAGCAATTATCATAAACACTTTAAATGCTAGTAATTTTTCTTAGAAAAGTTTGCTTTGTTCAATTTTGGACAGGGGGCTAATATTTATTACCTATACATTAACTATATAATATAATATACATAAAATATGTCTATTGAATGTCTTTGTCTCACACGGAAAAGACATCCCATGAGGACCCAGATTGAAAGTTCTTCTGAAGTCTTTCTCTTCTGACCATCCAATATTAACATCCACAAGATCTCTGCACGAGGTCAAAATTAAATCTGTTTAAATATGGTCATCGTCGATGTCTTTTCAACGTCTTTGTCGTATGCTGAAAAGTTGTACCTGTGAATCCAGAATAAACGTTTTTAAAACATCTTTTTACGTCTTCCAACTGCCCAATGTCCACAGGACCTCTATGCAAGGTCAAAAAGTAGTTCAAAAATGATCATTGTGAACGTTTTTTCAAAATTACAACATCAACTGCAGACTCATTTGCGCATCATTTATACTGCTTCTGACCAAAATTTGGCCTTATTTACGAATAACAATCTCACACAGCATTCTGTGTGAAACTCACGTATTGAAACTCACTTATTTCAATATTATTTCTGTTAGTAGTGTGTGTTCAAAACTCATGAAAACAAAAGTGAAACTTAACTTACTCTACAGTGGAAAACAATTCACAAATACCAAGCAGTCCTCCACCCAGCAAACATGCTACTTCACAACTACGTTGCAATTTCTATAAAACAAAAAAAATCTTCTTTAAAGTCCATTGTGTGTGTGTGTCCCTTTGTCCCCGGTACACACTTAAGGTGAAGCATGCGGTTTGATCATCTCTGTTGCTGCATCTTTGCTCCATTTTATTACTGCAGCTGCAAAAGTTACAAAAGACAAAAAATTATAAATATGCAAAGGCAAACTGTAGTCATACACATCCATCCATCCATCCATCCATCCATTTCCTGAAACCGCTGAATCCAAACTGGGGTTGTTGTGTTTTTTTCTTCCCCGCCAGTCAGAAGTCAGGAGCCGCTTGTGTAGATCTTCAGATTCAGCCTTTATTGCAACAGTGAGGTTACAGCCAAGGCTGGACACCCTGCAGGAATGTGTCCAATACTGTTTTACACTGATTTTTATACATTTTCTTATCGTTTAACAATATCTAGTCACTTAAGCACCATCATTTCTTCAACCATTCACCATCGTTGTTTTCTCCCTTGATCCACACCCCTAGGTGATAACTTTGTCAATCATCTCTTTTACAGTTTGGTCCCTCGGCTGAACATAATGGTGGCGTGATCATCTCTACTCGGTTTTTAAAAATACCCAGCCGTGAACTTTTGATGAACTCAGGCGAATCTCTTCTTTCACCATGGCAGCTTCAGTTTGTTGCACATTGTCTGGCTAGATGGTTAATAATATATTTGTCCTTCAACATAGTGATAAGCTGCAGCACTAATAAAGTACATATTCGTGCATCAAAGTCTAACAAAATAAGTAACAGATACAGAAACCTCTAAGCCAACACAAGGTGCTAATTCATACTTGTTTTTCGTCACATTGTGCGCAGCAGTAATCGGTCTGCATTCTCTGAAGGTTACAAAGTCACTCTCTGCACAGTTTACATCAGCTTCTTATAGAATCCTAATGATTATATTCTTTATTCGTTATGAAGTGCTAAATAATATTCCATAGGGTGGCGGGGGGGGCCGGAGCCCATCCCGGGAACAATGGGCGCAGGCGGGGGCCAACCCTGGACAGTCTCCAACACACCGCAGGGCGCACACACTCACACAACTACAGGGCCAATTTAGACTCTAGTCATACACATATTTGTATGAAAAATATCAAGGTTTCAAATCCTTGTACATCCCACCTTCCCACCTTCTGCACTACCAGCTGCATTGCTCAGCCACAACATTAAAACTGGAAACTGGTTTTAACGTTTAATCTCTGGCTAGCTCATAGCACTACCTATGACTGAAACCAATGTTTAGATAATGTTAGCCAGTTACCCATAGTTGGTCATGCTAACTAGTCATGGTGGGTTGAAATAGGTTTACAAAAAAAGACAAAAAATGCTAACACTAAGCAAATTCATAAACATAACTTAACGTTAGTTAACCTTACCTTAGGTGTGTTCACCTGGCTCAGTGAGTGTGCACTTTTGCCTTGCTGCAACACAATTCTTGCACAAGCAGCACATCACATGTATTGCAAACTGCAAGCCTCTGGCATGGATGCTAGTGATAGCATCTGATTCATGAACAAATCATTCATTTGAACAGTCTTTCAGTGGTTTTGAAATCTAACAGAATTTAACTTTTTGCAAATACACGCATTATACAGGTCAAAGTCTTAGATTCCAAAAATTTGCATATAATTCACTTACATTTGCATTTTGTAGACCGTCTATGGCTAGGTTACCTTCAATGCCCCTCCGCATACTATAATCCATTGTATTTGTACAATTTGTAGTATTTGCACCTATCACCTATTTGTGATAGGTGCATGTCTTGCCACATGGTGACTGTTGCCCACCAACTCACAACTCACAAGTCTTTTTAGGCAGCGTGGGCAAAGGAGGACACATTTCTAGGCCGCACTTGAAGGAGCCTTCGAAATCCGACAGCTTAGAATCTCCATTCATATTTAAAAAGCTAAAGCCTGCTTATGTGATTGTTTTTTTATTTTAATTAGACCTGTTGTGTATTATGATTGGCACAGATTCACAAACGTCACGACCAGTCCCTGCCCAGCCTTGTCTTTCAGCCAGCAGGTGTCACCAGCCATCCCATCCCTAGTGTTTGAGTCCTGAATGTTTAGTGATGATGACCTTCACCTGTATCTTGTTACTCCCAGATTGTTATGCAGCACCTGTCCCTCATATAGCCCATTTAAGTGTATATAAGTGCTTGCCTTTGCCCTGCTGCTTAGATGGTCATTTTAGATGGCGGTGTTGTATGCCTCAGTCTCTTGCCTTTTCTCAGATTTTGTAGGCACTGTTAGTGTATTAGATGTGTCTTTGTGTGTATCCCTGCATTTACATATAGGCCCTGTTTGTTCTCTATGACACATTCTCCTTTTATTATTTCAACATGTATTAAAATCCATAATAAAAGCCGATAGAAGAAATAAAGCACCACACTAACAGGCATTACATATCACCAGTTCCACTTCAGCAGCTGGGCGGACAGAGTAGTTGCCTAACACCTGCTGGCTTGGGGGTTCGAATCCCATGATCATCCTGTGTGATTCCTTCCAAAGACACACACCCAGGTACATTTGCTCGTCGTGTCTGAGTGTTCTGTGGCGGCCTGGCATTCTGGCCCAGGTCTTCTCCTAATCCCATGCAGCCTGGGATAGGCTAGATAGTCCGCACTTTCAAGGGTGATTCATTTTCCAAAATTAATATTTAATTCAATGTTAATTCAACATTGAGGCAAGATTTAAATTCATCCATGTTGAAAATTAGAACGATGTAACAAGGTGGCAATATCAACGTTGATTTTATTTTCAAACTCGAATGAGGATTCAACCTTAATCCATGATCTTGATTCACCCGTGAATAAATGCTGAAATGCCGGATGGGCTGCGAGTGGCAGAAGTTAGTCTAAAGCCCTGGGTTAAAGAACAATATCTTTTTCTAAATTTTGAATGATTTATTTTATTTGAAAAGATGTCATGCGTGTATTACTTAAAATCGTTTACACAACGGGAGCGCAAATATGATCGGACAGTTCAATGGCACCGCTAAAATATGACGTATAACCTGGAGTGTTTTACTAGCGTAAGAAACAGGCCTTAAGCCACAGAGATGAAAGCAGTTTCGTTTTTATAAGTGGTTTTCTTTAAGATAATGTTAGGTATGTTAGGTAAACTGCCAACCGCAGAGAGCCAGGGATGCTTTTTAGGTACTTTGCTAAAACTAGTGCAGTGGTGTTTATGTTAAACTGCGGCGGCGCCAGAAACCATAACAACATACCGTGTAAGGGATAAAATGAACTTATCTTTTAACAGACTGCTTTTATGCCCCAGGACAAAGTGTACCGTATAGTAAGTTGACTTGGAATTATTATGGGGACAGTTTACTAAAATTCCAGCGTGAACGTGAATATTTTAAACACGGGTGTAAGGTCTGCTAACTCGTTTTAATTTACAAGACGTCTGTTACACAGCAGTAATGACTCGTGTAAATAGTTGTAACACGGAAGGGAGTATTTATCTCTCCTTCACAAGGAGGAATTTTAAAGATAAACAAATTCAGGGAAATGTGGTGTTTTACTTTTGATCCACGAGGGGGCAGTATTGTACGCATTACAAAAATACTACAAACGCATAGTACTGTACTTTTACTTTGAACAGAAAATACGGAGCTACTAATATTATCCAAACCCAAAGCACCATCTAAACCAATCTTCCTAATTCGTCTTATTAATATATGCGGTATAAGTGAATCAGGTACGTAACACGTTTTCAGATTTTTTTTTATTTTAGATGTTAATGCCGTATCATGTGTCAGCGCACAGTTGGGAGTTTTTACACACAGCGGCTACACAACAAGGTTCAACCATATTCGAGGTTCAACCATGTACAACATGCGACTATAGTTTCATATAAGTAGTTGCCAGATCTTCAGAAGGGAATTTATTAACTTTTTTTTGTTTACCATAAAAGGTAACAGAGCTTTGTAAAAGAGAATCGGCGAAGCTGCATTATACCATTAAGCTGGTATAGAGGTTCCCCCCCCCCCTTTTTTTCTGAGAATTAAGTTTTTGGCCAGGGACCAAGTGGGGAAGTTCTTCAGTAATGGAGGGAAAAATCCCTTATAATGACGTTCTTGTAAGTCCTTATTACAGTGATTCGTTAATGACGCATAATACACATTCCATAGTCAACAAATTATTTCATTTGATTTGTCATTTTTTCATGTAAAATATATTATATATAATTTTGGAGAAATCACGCAGCTCTCTGCTTGTAAAAATCCAAAATGTCGTCCAGTTTGTGATGTGGGGAGTTCTGTAAAGTGCACTGCACATCCCTGCAGCAGTGATATCCCTAACTGCCATCTCTCGGGTGTTGACGTGTGTTTACACCAACACCGGAGGAATCTCTACATTCCAAGAGAAGCAGCAGCCATTTATGGGACTCAGAAAGGAGAGCAAAGTTCAACATCCTTGAGTAGAAAACCTTTTTATCATCTGACCTAGATTTGTTTCACACCAGTGGATGACTGGGCTAAATGCGTAAGTAGAACTCAATAACTTTGTCTTCCAAATAAATTCTCTCTGTTTGGTGTCACAGAAAAATGACAAAGACGAAAACTGTAGTTTAGTTAAAATGTCAGCATCGGTGTACAGTATTATAAAAAAACTGAGGTGGATTGTACATGATTTTCCAGAACAGATAAAATATATCGAAATAAAGTGTTTTCTTTTAGTAGGCGTGTTATTTCTCTATATCTAACAAATTGCTGGTATTTCTGTCCATGTTTAAATTAAAAGTGTAGGTATTTTACATATAGAGCTGTATGTCAAAGTCTGTTACACAAAGAAGGCGTCTCTGATGCTTCCTTTGAGATACATTGCGTGACAGATACCAGCAGAGTGAAAACAACCCTGGTTATCAAACTTCCAGCAGCCGTTGCTTGCAGTTTCTCCCGGCAGTGTACCGCCTATGTATTCTGACACGCTGTCCCATCACAGCAAACCTTCTGCTGGTGGTCATTGGCTGGGAGAGGAAAGACCAGCATCTCCTTTGTTTTGAAGGCAGCTCCCTTGCCTTGGTGCCCCCTGGGCCCTAGTGTCCCTGGAGTGTTAGAGTGGGGTGGTATTAGTTTTAGCTGCTGGCAGCTCTTGGCTGGTCGGAGTTACTGATCTCAGCATTAATGAAGCAGCAGTTCTGGTTGGGAGGGGAGAGAGAGAGAGAGAGAGAGAGAGAGAGGTAGGGAGGGACAAATGGAGGGAGGGGAACCAGAGCAAACAAATTTATCCTCCAATAGCAACTTGGCTAAGTGCCTCTGAGATGCATTCTTAGCATCCCACAGCCAGGACCGGCCCAGAGCGGAAGAACCAGCACCAGTTCCGACAGGCCAAGTGCATCGCCGCTCGCAGCAGGTCACGGAGAGCAGCTTGTGCCGGGAATCCTCTGTCCCACGAGAAGTTCCCTTCCCGTCGTCCCATCATGTCCGACTGCGAGGGATTGCCGATGGGTGAGTGCCCCCGATACCCTGTCCGGCATTGGCGACAGCTCATGCAACCACTATCCCGTGTGAAGAGCCCTCCTCTGTGCCATTCTTGGAGGAGTTTTGAGATCCAGGGCAGCTACACAACCTGAGTGCCCACTCGGGGCTCAGTACTATAATCCGATACTCTTAGCAAGCAAGACAGCTGCCGTTCAAGTGCGGAACCCGGTTCTGAGCTAAGTGGAGCATCGTAATGCGCCAGCGTCTGGCAGAGGCTTCACGGATGGGCACGCAGAGACGCGTTCATGAAAGGCGCGGCACTCTGCGACCATAACCCCCGTGCCGGTTCTGTGGAGGGTTACGGCAGCCTGGTCACGGAGTCAACGCCGGGGCGTGCAGCTGCGTGATTTGGGTGGCTGTGCTGCGTTCTGTCCCAGAGGAGCGTACCACGAGCAGAAGTCTGGATCCAAGAGAGATGAAGGTTACCGGCTGTGGAAAGGGGACAGTCAGATATAAATAGCTCCCCCCTTTCCTGCTTGAGGCAGTGGGAGAGTCCGGTCACAGGCCACATGTTTAGCTTCCTACTCTGCGGGGATTGCTGATGGGGCTGTGTGTCATTGGGAGAAGGGGGGGAAGGGTGTTTGTTCACAGCGACCGTTATTGACATTGTAATATCTCACACATCCATCCTTTTACCTAAGCGCAGACATGTGGGACTGACTTTGTAGGATCCTTAGTAATTCTGCAAATCCTGTTATCCCACGATACACGCAGTAATCTGCTGGGCATTAGGCACAGACAGCCTGTAACAGTTTTCTCAAGTCGTGTCAGTGTAGGGCGGAGTGCAGGAGGCTGGGAGTGCGTTCGAGGTTGGGAGCTGACTCGACAGCTCGCACGCACATTGCTGACAGCCCAGATCCTCCATGTGGGGGGTGAGGCCAGCTGTGCGCACTGCACCAGTCATTGTGCCCATCGATCATGGGCTGGGACGGCTTGGCCCGATGCCAGGGCGACCTTGTGTGACGTCATTCCAAAGCCTTTAGCCGGAACTGCTGTGCGGTGTTTATCTGTTGTGTTGCAGTCAGAGGAAAATCACATGCCGGGGATCAGACTAGGAGGAAATTGCTTTGGACAGGAAAACAATGCATTCTTACATGGGATAGTTGTAGGCTGCAAAGCTGTCGTGCAAGCCTGGCTGCAAGCTACACTGAGGTCTCGGGAACATGATCCACCCTGTTGTTTATGCAAGCGGAGCGTGGTTGCCAGACGAGATCTCAACAGAGGCAGCTGTAGATGCAAGCCTGCAAGGTGGCGAAGGCTTTCAGAATGGACACTTGTATCCCGGCTTAGCTGCCTTTGAACTTCCTGGCAGTTTGGGGGGAAAAGAATGACCTTCGCTGGGAATAAACGCTGGGCGAAAAATGCTGAAGAAAATGTAATGAACAGTCAATAGGTGGGGCCTACGGCCATAAGGCAGATCTACAGTAGTGTTTTAATGAATTTTAACTGTTACCATTTCAGCCGCCTTGTGTTATTAGTAAGAGAGATACCTCCATAAGAGTTGTGAAGCGCTAGTGGTTGTGGAGGCAGCCTGCAGCTCAGTGGGTTAGAAAGATCTCACTGTTGGACACTTCAGCAAGGCCCTTAACCCCTATTGCTCCAGGGACTTCCTGGTTCTGCTTTCTCAATAGTGTACCGCTTTGGATAAAAGTGTCCGCTAAACAAAATAAATGTGATGATGCTGTGTAAGTGTGTATATAAGTACTTTTTCTTTTAGTAAAATGTGTTCTTTTTGGGATTCTGTGGTACAGAATTGTAAGGGGGGGGGTTGGTGGTGCCTGGACATTTCAAAGTGTCCCTCTAGCAGCCATCAAATTAGCTTCTGTTTTTACTCTCAACCTAAGAAGAAACTTCGCTCTCAGAATAAAGTTCCTGTTCCTTCTTCCTGTCCTGCGTCACATGATCCTGCCCAGGGCAATTTACCGACAGTTCAGTTTAATCAACAGTTCTGTATATGCAAGGAACAGTTACTATATTTATCATTAACTCATGCAGTAAGACTGCATGCTAGTAGCGTATCTCAACTTTATGGTGTGCTTGTCTTCTAGGATAGATGTGCTGCAGCCCATAGAGTATGGTTCAATGTTAGTTTAAATACTAGAACTCGTGGCCATAAGTGGAAATTAGTGGGAGAACATTTTAAAATGAACTTGAG
>JAODKC010000028.1:4007877-4036547 GCA_026777985.1 Mormyrops attenuatus | reverse complement strand
CCCCCCCCCCCCCCCCCCCCCCCCCCCCCCCGCCCCCCCCCCCGCCCCCCCCCGCGCCCCCCCCCCCCCCCCGCCCCCCCGCCGCCCCCGTGCCGGCGGGGGCACAGTAATGTAATCTCCAGTCGCTACTTAGATGAGGACTGAGAGGCTGGGGGTCACATTGGGAGGCAAAGGAGTGTTCAGCTGGTGGGCAGGAGACTCAAGATGGAAAGACTATCCCTGGGCGGAGCTCTTTGTGCTGGTCGGTCTCCTGGTCAAGCTCTGAGTTTCATTCCCTGCTTCCTGTGTTACTTCTGAAGTGAAACTAAAAACATGTTTAAAACATTAATGCGGTAGCCTGCAGCAGCTGCTAATGCCTGTCGTTGAATAGCGAGTAACAATCCATGCGCAAGGATCCTAAGCAGCGGCTGGACAGGACCAGCCCCCGCCAAACATGCTGGGCCAACACCAGCAAACGCCTCCTAAACAGAAACATCAGCTTATTGCCAGGGGGTCCTCTCATCCTTCCCTATTGACTTAATAATCTTAAGTGTTCATTCCCCCTCTCTGCCAATTTCATTAGGATTTCCACTATCTTCATGTAAATGTTATTGCCTCTCCTGAATCATAATATAGGAAGTTCACATTTTGTTTGTTTAGCAGAAGCTGTTGCCCAGAGCCACTGTTTATGTAATTCTTACCCTATTATGCAGCTGGATGTTTCAGTCGGTCGTTTTGGTGAGGCACCTTGGTGCTGGTGCAGCATCCCCAGGAGCCTCTGGTCACTAACCGCCCTTGAACTTGACTTTTATAAGCATTCGTGCCTGGGCCTGGAGAGCTGGGATGTACAAGCTGTTTAATCTCCATTATGCCCTGCGGCCTCTGCTTGCCTGGTCTGTGTATCACTCCCCTCCCCCCCCTTCTTGGGATATCTTACGGCTCTTAATCCAGGCCTTAGTGACATCATGATCCTACTCAGCGTGGCCCCGGGGGCCTGTGTGGGTGAGCCGGGAGGGAGAGTAAGGAGGAGGAGTCAGCCACACGCACCCTGCTTAGCGCGGCCAGTGGGGAGTGTTCGGCCATTGTCACGATGCCCGGTGGCTGCGGAATGCCGATGAAGCCCATCCCTGAAGAGACACTCTGCGGTGCCACCCTGCTCCCGGCCAAGGCCGCCTTCACCCTGGGTCAGTGTCGTCCAGCTCCGCGGGGAGAGGGTGTGGCTTCTTCTAATTCGGGTCCAGGAGAAAGCAAAGGGGGGGGGGGGGGCGCAGGGAAGGAGGGCGTCAAACTGGATCCTTGTTTAGTGGTTTGCTGCAGGTGTCTGCTCTCAAATTTGGAATTTAATTTCAGCCTAGTTGCCTTGCTCATATACACAGTTGTATTTCCATTCATGTTTAATGACTTACAGTTGGCACTGTGTACAGTTTTTATACACACTTTGTCTTGCGCTGCTCTAAGACGGTCTCGATTGTTGGACTTCTTCGTTTACGAATCCTGAAAACCCTGAAATGATCTGTATCCAATCCAAAAACAAGGAAAAAGAAGGTCACACGGTGTAACATGCTTGGCTAGGATTAGCCAATCCACTTAGGTCTTCTTGCATCTCCCGCTGGTGTGCACCACGCCAACTGTTGCTCTGCATGACCTCTGGGAGACGTTTGCATAAACAACATCACTTATGTAATATTTCTTGGAAAGTTATCTTCACGTCTATGTTATTGCACGGCGTTATCTCAGAAGACGAGAGGGTTCACTGTTCCGAAGCAAGATTTGAGGTGAATCTCAGATTATGGTGTAAAGTCTTGCTGTTGGAAGACAGCAGTCCAGTGTTAGAAATCTTCTTGTGTAATGGAGCATACCATGTGACCAGTGCTGGCCTCATGCAATAAAAACACAGGGGAGATGTTCTAGATTAAACTGAGGTGTTTGTTTAACGGGAGAGGAAATCACATATTTCAGTGTTTTGGAAGATTTGTGGACCGAGGCGGTCTGTCTGTTTCAGTGTTTATATAGCTTGAGAGTCTCAAAGTGAATACGGCTCTGTGGATTGCTCTGAGTCAGAGCAGAAGAAGCTGGTTAAAGTACCTTTCTTGCTACACTGCAAGTAACCAAGGCTGCCAGTTTTATGGCTGCTGGGGGAAGGAATTCCCTTATAACATAGTGGCAAAGGTGGGGGTGCTCTGTATAATACTTATCATTACATATGCAAAATGGCATGTAATAGTTTGCTCTTAAAACTAGCTTTTAGGTACATTTGTACGGGATGTTATTACCGTGGGTGAGTTTTCCAGGTGCCCTTGTCTGATGGTTGTTCTGAGCCTTGCATTTACAGGTCTGTGTTGTGGTCGATTGTGACCTCGCTTGTTGACACCCTCGTTGATGTAACATCTAGCCCCATTACTGCCCTTTTTACGGCCCCGGGGTCACTTGGTACTTTAATGCCGAGGGCGAGATCCACTTCTTCCCAGCTGCACAAACACACCTCCGCCAAACACACCTCCGCCTGCTTTAAAATGTGACCAACGAGCACGCAAAGCTACTTAGACATGATGAAAATCGAGGAAAACATTATGAGAGGAAAAGTCATATAAGTCACAGTAGGTCTCATATTAAAAGTCTAATTATATTTTGTAACCCATTCATATATCCTCCAAAACCACCATACAGGGCACTTGTGCAACGGAGGTTTTAAAGTAACAGATCTATAAAATCAGGTAGCGGCGCAACGAAGAAGAGAGTGTCTTCATTTATATGTGAAGAGTAACAAGAGACGAGACACTGCTTATATGTTATGTATCCTGCCGGAGACACAGTGCCAGGTCCTTTGTTGCTGTTTATTGTTTGTAAGAATTATTTGTGAGAAATCACTGGCATTTTGGGAGTAGCTGGCAGCGGTAATGGGATTGTGGTCTCCACGCTGGCCGGCGACGAGAACAAGGCGGCAGTGAAGGGGGCTTAAGATTAAAACTTTAATTATGGTGTTTTTCCAGCCTGTGTCTGCCGAAGAATGCTGTTTTGCTGGCAGCCGGCCATGGTGTTTATAAATGCTACAAAACAGCAGAACAAGTGGACCAAGGAGGAGCGCAGAAGGAGAGTCAGAAAGGCCACGTCGGATGGATTTATGGCGATGTTCTTATGCTGCTGGTGTTTGTACGGCTAATGTACTTCGGCAATAGTCCAGAGGTAGATACCACAAGTGGAAGCTAGATGGCTTGTGGAGTTTTCCAAGCGTTATTTTGTAAACAGATTTTCCATTACTCTCATGGGCGCTCCTTTGGGTGGGGCAGACTGGGATGTCTGCACATGATTTGTGACACTGTGTCCCCCATGTACAATCAGACCAACAATCCCACTCACGAGAGTCCTCTTTCAGCTTTCTGGACCAGCGTGGTTCCCGGGTTGATGACTCAACACCACTTGGGTTTCTCAATTCCTCCATCCTATGACAGATGAAGCCTCTAGGTGTTTTTAAGTACCTGGGTCTGCATTTATTGTCCCTTCATGGTTTTTGTGGTGCAGTAGAGTTAATTTCCGTTGATGCATCTTGAGGATTCCCAAGCTGATAATTTACCTTTCATTTTTCCAGATTGAAGGTCGTGTCATTCTCACCTTGCAATCCTCTTCAGTTTTTCTTTTTTATGGACGGTGACTGTTGCTAAGCAACACATACAACAAACATTCAGTGCCTTAAGCAAGATTATCTGAGAGCTGGGACTTCAGAGCCGGGCTCTGGATTTCATTTGAGAAAGAAAATATAAATATATTCCCTTGAACTCATCCGTCGTTCCCACCTGTCATGTTTTTCATTTGTGTGCTCCAAGGTTTTCAATAAATGAGAGCTAGTTACATTAAATGAATATTGGCGTCTGATCTGCCATTGTGACTTTAGAATGTGGTTTGACAGTGCAGGGTATGTTATGAGTATTTGGGGTAAAAAGTGCACCGGGTAGCAGTGCAGTAGGTCTCCTCACACACGTGAGTAATTAGCCTTTACAGCATCCAGCGTTCACTGGGGCATGTGGACCATGTGGGCGGGGCTGATTACCTGTGTGCCGCCTTCCCAGAAACCCCAGCACTGCACATGGCTCCTCCATTCACCATCAAGGACAGAAGCGCCGTGGTCGCTGGCCTTGAGTTGCCTCATTTTGGTTAATCGCTCTTGAGGCTACGGGGGGGGGGGGGGGGGGGGGGGGCCTGGGGTTTTCCGGGGCCCCCCTCGCTGGGGGGGGGGGGGGTGGGGGCCGTGGGCTCTGTCGGCTGGGGCCGTTGCCCCGGCTCCCGGGCGGGTGGCCCCCCGCCCCCCCCCCCCCCCCCCCCGCCCCCCCCCCCCCCCGCGGCGCCGCCCCGCCGCCCCCCCCCCCCCAGAGCATGCTGATTGGTCGCCGTCTGGCGAGGGGGTCCACAAAGGACCTTACGGGAGGAAAAAAACAATAATCAGAAAGCCTCTTCAAAGCCTCATTTTCATTGCATTAGCTTTATGCTAATATTAGATAGAGAGGAAACACGGAGCAGCTAATTGCTTTAGATGAATAAATTGCGGTGATACCTGCTTGACAGTATTGGAAAATTTCCAATAGCAGCAGGTTGTGCCATGAAGTCCCAAATCTTGTGTGTGTTAGTCTTCATGTGATTTTGTGACCCCATCATCCCGGGATTCAGCTTCACCCAGCGCCACACACTCAGGAATTCACAAAATGAGGTTTAAGGAAACCAAATCGGTGGCAAAGCTGCTATATGAGTCGATGGCACCGCCGTCTGAGACTGATCAGCGAGTGATGAAGAGATGAGACGCTTATGCTGCCGTCGGAGGCCGGAGCTTCTATCCCAGTTCAGCACAGAGGCGTGACAAACAGCGGCACTCTCCTGTAAGGAGCGTGACAGGTGACTCGAGGCTCGTCTGTCACGGAATTTCCCGGAACCTGGGCACCCCCCCATTCTTTTAGAATAGACACCAGTGGATGGTCGGTGGCCTGTCACTTACAGTGACAGCTTGCCCCTTCTTGCTCTCCCTCCTCCTCTCCAGGGCTGATTATACGCAGGCGGGGGGGGGGCATACCCCCCGCCTAGAGCATTATTTCTCTTGCTGTCCTCCTCCTGTGGCGGAGCTGGAAATGGATTGTCGCGCGACGGGGAGTGTCGTCTGCACCTGGTGGCGTTCCCGCCCAATGCAGCAATCCGGCGAGTGATGAGTGACATGAGGAGTGACTTTTTGCCGCTCTGTGGGATAACCGTGTTATCGTTTCAAAAAAAGCCAAGGACAGCTTCCAGTCGGTGTCCTCACTGAGCTTGCAGAAGCTTTGGGCATGGGCAGGACGTTTCTGACGACACTGGAGATGACCATCGATGACATGGCATAGGAAGTGGTTAAACCTCTTTGGCAGGCTTTGGCTGGACTTTTAACGGGGCCCGATCCCACCCACCAGTCCCAGGCGGCCTGTGTTGCCAAATCCACATGAATACAGAGTTACAGCATTAAGGGTTTGCCAGGCGGGCCGCGTTTGTTTGCCTGCTGTGATCAGCCGACTGGGTGCTGTTGCTTCCATCCCCAGAGCTGGTGGGGGTGGGGGGGCTGCATCTCTGCACTGAAGCACTGGAGGGCAACCAGGAGCTGTTCCAACAACGGGATGAGGGACCTGGTTTTTAGGCTTGTTTAAAGTGTCCCCCCCCGCCAGCCAATTTTTATCTCATTGCAGTTTTGGAAATTTGGTCATATAATATACTAAGGATAGTAATTTAAGAGTCAATAAAGTTCAATAATAGAGGAAATTCTGTATTCTATTTCATTTTATGATGTGTGAGTACGCTGTATATAAAAGGATTACAGACCGTAATTTGATGCTCTTATCACATACAACAAAACAAATAGTTTTTCTTTTTGTTTTCCATCCCAATCCACAAAGGCTGAAATGACTGCCGCTTACTGGCATGGGTGTGACCAGCATACAGGGCTGATGTGATTGGTGGATTGAAAGGGGCGACAGATTCATACGTCTGTCACGTAGCAACTCACAGGATGTTACAAGCAGGTCTGCATTTTTACACTTCTACTGCACTTCACCCCAAACGTTTCACAGACTATGGAGACTACCAAGATGGCAAAACTGGTCCCCAGTAAGAAAACCACAGATCCTCATCCTCTGGAGACAAATACAGATCAGGTGCCTAGCAGCAGACTATTCGTCAAGCACAGCCGGCACCCGCTCTTTGTTGTCTGAGGAAACAGTTTAATTTTCATGCAGGGAAAAGGAAATTAGCCGTCATTTACATGCTGCCCCTGGCTTCCAAATGGGAGCATTTGCCCAAGTGGTCTGCGAAGCGTGAACGATCCTTTACGAGTAACACATCTCATTTAGGCCGCTGTTATGGCATCGCGGCGTCTCGGTATCTTTGGGCAAACCCATTTAGAGAAATCTGTCAGCGTGAATGATGTGCAAATGTTTAAATGAACGTGAACGGCTTCGGGGGGGTGTGTCTTTGTAAATGAATGTGGGGGGGCCTGCTGAGATGCTGTAAGAAGTCAGGACTGCTGAGTGGAGGAGGGTCAGAGGGACGCCGGCAGGCTTTGCACCTGAGTAATAATCGTCCTTGGGCGCCGGCTCGTGTCGTGCCGTATGTGACCTGCCCAGTCAACACCGCATGCTCTGGTGCTTTGGCAGCCCACGGGAAGCCCCTCGTCCCGACGGTTCCTGTCTCCCAGTCCAGTATCCACCCACAAAGCTCCCATCTCACCAGTATCCACCCAGCACCAGCCTGAGAAAATCACCTTTAGGGCTCCAGAAGTAAATATAGGCCACACAGTCATTACTATGCATATTTTTTCCACGCAGGCGCATGAATAATTGAGGGTGGTTATCCCCTGTGGCCACCGCAGAAGCCCCGCTGCCAGACCCGCGGAGCCCCCCTGCCTCCGCCCTCCGCCTTTGATGATTACATGGCCGGAGCTGTCTGCTTAAAGACAGATAAGGCTGCGGCTAATAACCACGCGTTGAAACTGGGATTGCTGGAGCTCATTTGAAGTGGGAGAGGACAACGACGGGGTCTTTGCCATGGGGGGGCGCTTGGGCAAGTGATGTCACTTGTTTTATCATGAGGAGAGACACAAAGTGCTAAATCCCCTCTTTTTCTCCCCGGGAGCCCCCTTCTGGGATTTTGATGCATTGGGAGTTCCTATAACAGCGAACCCTTTTTCAAGTTTCAAGTTTAAGGTGCTGTGTATTTGCACCCAGTCCTGGCCAATTTCCCACACGTCAGCACTTTCATCCTTGCAGACTATAAACTCGTCTCCCCCCCCGGATATGAATCGACCATGAAGACATTTTGGCAGCCGAGGGGCTATGCTGCTGATGTGAGGCTTGATGCTTGGTCTCTCTTGCTGTCCACTGACGTAAAAACGTGGTCTCCGGGTGTGGGGGTGTTCATTTCACAGTGCTGCTGTGCTTTTGGGTCGGGTGGCAGGAAAGTAGGGTGCAGCAGGGGCTACTCACAGTCTACAGGCCTGTCCCAAGTTTTTACCAGCTGTTTTACATCTGACACGTCAGCTTGGCTCACAGCCCGCAGCATCTGTCGGCTTCGAACTCGCATCAGACGCGTCATCCTCTTCCAAGGCCGGGAAAACTGGCTGTTTTGTTCCCTCGCTGTCTCCAGCCCCCATGCTGTTTTCTACCTGACTTCCTCACATCTATTCACCCCCCACCGCTGCCTGACGTGCCGTTTTCCTCAGTTTTCTGCTCTGTGCTCCGCTCTTCCCTCCCCAGTGTAGGGGAGGGGTCTCGTTTTGAATGAGGCTTGGCCCTCTGAGTTATTACTGGCTCATTCTGCCTGTCAAGCTGGAACTGGAGAAGGCAGTTTGCCAGCTCTGTGGCCTGTGAGGAATGACACACACACACACACACATACTCACGCGCTCAGGCAAGGTCCCTGGGCCGGCCTTCCTCTCACAGCTCAGCTTCTCCTAAGCTGTTTTTCTCACAGAGATCAGGACGGGCTTTAATGGCACGCCGCTCCCGACACGGAGGAAGGTGGAGAGAGGGAGGGAAGCCGGAGGCAGGGCGGGAAGGAAAATACAACAAATGAAAACATTCTTTTCCAACTCCTGTACAAAAGTCTCCTCCTCTTTCCACGTTGACTCTGCCGACGGTCCATTCAGGAGGAAGGGGGGGCTGTGTTCACATGACATAATCGGAGTGAAAGGGTTGCCATGGTAACTGACACTGGCAGGCCAACCCAAGACAACTGGATGTTGAATGGAGGAAGAGCTGCCGTGGCGAGCAAGCGAAAGTGACGGAGAGTCGCGGGCGGCAGCGGGAGGCAGCGGGGCAGCCAGGGAGAATGGAAGACGGCTTTTGCAGCTTCAGCACCCTCTATGACACCTCGTCGCTGCTGCAGTTCTGTAACGGTAAATAAATGCCGTGTCTCGCTCTTTTCTGTCCAGCCACGCGCTTTGTTTTGCTTTCACCTCAGCTGCCTTTGTAAGACGCGCTCAAACTAAACTACAAAGTACTTTTTACGGCCGCTGTTCTGTGTATTTCCTGACCGTGACTGCCTCGCACGCTTAAGCTCCATACACTCGACTAAAAGTGAAAGTTTCTCATTGATCTTTATTCGCGCGCAGCTAAAAATTTCTGTGGGGATAGGAGTTCCCAGAAACTGTTGATTTCAGGTGCTCGCATCTTCCTGGGGTTTTGAGTAGGCAGGTTTTTTGCACTCCCTGCCTTCTCTTTAGTCAGGTGTCGGATTCGAACATTGTTCAGCTGGGTTTTTTCCCCATATTTCAATCTTAATTATAAGCCTGTCATCCTCACTAGCTGCAGTAATGTACGTGGCAGGTCAGGGGCTTGGTTTACACCCCCTCCTCTCCTTATCAGAGGCTTTTGTTTACACGGACACTGCGTTTAAGGGACGACGGCAACAGCTGGCATTTAAGTGGAGTGTCAGTTTGTAAATGTGCCTCTGTCAGCAGCACAGATGAGGGGGACGCAGGAATCGTGGTGCAGCCTGGAAGTAGCGTGTGCCCGGCGATGATTCACACCCTTATCATGTCAGCGCAGAAATGTCACTTAGCAGGTAGTGCATTTACATATTTATAGAGATTAATGGCAGCAGGACGGACTGAAAGCCGGGCTGTTCAGCCCTTTTATCCAGGGCTTGGGTTACGGCGGCTCTCACCTTCTGAGTTTCGCTTCCCGCCTTGTTGCCCTGGTTACTGCAGCGTCCTTCAGACTGAGGCCAGAGCAGTGCAGTCGAATGGGGCTGTAAAGGCTGTTGAGGGTTCAAAGTCTGCCCACTGTAGCTGAAGTTCTGCCCGGTCAGAGTGCCGTAATAAAAATCCTGTAATCTATATTAACCTTATCTTTTTATTGAATGCCCCGGGGCACCATGCTGCCTGTGGCTTTTTAAGCCATGGATTAAATTCAGAATGAGGGATGTCGGGGTTCGCACTGAATTCGAATGTTTCTGTACATTTCTCGCGAGAGAGGTTGTCACGGCTGAGGGCTCACCAGAGAGTAACGTGGAATGGAGCAGGCTGCCGTGAAGCCACGTTGCGGGGGGTGGGGAGGGGCAAGGGGCCGGAGAAGCTCAGCACAGGCATTCCAGGATGCGTAAAAAGGTAAAAATAAATACCTGACAGACAGGTGCTGCCTGTACTTATCACATGAGTTATCTGACTCGTTCCTGCTGGCTGACCAATGATTTCACGATGCATTTGAAAACAACATTATAATACAATATAAACATTTAAAAACACATAGTAATAAATTTGGAATTGTTTTGTACCCTGTTCTGCCTGGGGGAGGTTTTGACCCTGCTCAAGATAAGCAGTTGAATGATGGATGGATGGTTGGATGGATGGATGGATGACACGTTTTGATTGTATGGGCATTTATACCGATTTCTTTAGTCTCCATTCCAGTCTGTTGAATTTCCGTATCAGCCTGATCAGTACCTAACAGTCGGAAGCTGTTGCTATATTTAATGTGTCTGCTACTGTTTTGCCTCGTTCTTGTGGAAAAACTAGAGATGTTTATCTAGCATGTTATTTGAGGAACCAGTAACACTTAGAAATCTTAGTCATCGGTTGGGCTGGGTGTTCCCCTGTGCACACTCATACTGGGCTGGTCTGTGCCCCCCCCACACCTCCACACTGTGCCCTGAGGAAGGTGTTAAATTGCCTGGCACAGGGAAATGGGTGGCGTGTTGTGCTAGATGGGCTGATGCCAGCCTAGACTCCCTGAGCCCAAGGCTCATCCTGTGGGTCTCCAGCTATGATCTTCTGTTTCTCCTGCTCTGTTGACCAGTTTGGTGGGTCTCCATTTTTTCATGTAATTTTCCCCAGCAATGTCAGATGTTCTGCTGGTGGGTGGGGCTGAAAAGACCAGAAGAAATGTCAGCAAGGGGGGTTCACGTTATCCATGGTGAGTCAGCTCCGCAAGGACAAAGCTGGCATTAGGCTAGCCCCCGTGATTCAGAGAGGCCGCCGGCTCTCACTCAGGCAGACGGCTGGATCCATCTCCAGTACCTAATCTTTCCATCCCCCTGATGAATTGGGTGATTTCTCTTTATAAGGGCTCTGAGTGTTCGATGGCCGCTCCATGTTGGCTTCTCCTGCTCTTGCACATGTGACACACTCTGTGACCCGGCTGACTGCGGGGTCAGCAAACCCAGAGAGGAACCGCCTAATCTGGGCTCGACAACAATTTATCAGAGCCCCCCCCGCCCAGCCGCAGAGTGAAAACACAGAGTACCGGAGCAGTATGGTCTGCGGCATTAGCTCCACTACAGATGCCATGGTTACCCTATTAAGGAGATGGATGTCTCCTCGGTCATTGCACTGGACGTTGTCTTCCATGAGGAGAGGGGGCATCATGGACCCCGATTGGCTGATAGAGATCAATACCAGCCCAAGTCGGCTACAGAGGTCAGGAATGTACTGTGATTCAGTGGAACACTCATCCTCCTCCCCAAATCCAAAGATCACAACAAAAAATGAGGATGTGGGGATTTTGTGAATTTATCTCATGTCCGATCGCGCTTCAGTTTGTTTTTCCCCTCTCCTTGACGTTTCTGGATGCGTATATCGCAGAGCGATTACCCCCTCTTGTCGCCGGGCACCTGGCACGGGCACTGCACCCCTTCGTGGTGATGCCATGAGTAGTGGCGAGTGAAGCGGTTCCTCAATCTGCTACCGCCACCCAGAAAGCTCGTTAGATCCATTGGTGGCCAGGCTCTGTGTGATCAAACGATCTGGGCCTTCAGTCCCGGGGGAGCGAGGGGGGGTGATCCCAAGGGACAAATGTTGGATGAGTCTGTGATCAAAGCCGGGACATAACCCCGGAGTTTTAAGGCTCGTCTCTCTCACCAGGCGTTTTAATCTTCCCGCTGCCTCCGGATTACACTCCACTGTCTTTCGTGTCGCCCGGTGGAAACAATGTAGAGTCCGTGCAGAGACGAGAGCCCTTGTGCGATCCTCCTGAAGGTTCAAAGTGCCGTGTCACGTGACTTGTCTCCAGGCTGTTTCTAGGCATCAGGTTGAAATGAAATGGGTGAAATGACTGGTCAGTGACATTTCAGTAGTGAAGTAAAGAAAAAGAGGAATGTGTGCTTTTTAATTAAGGAAAATCAAAAGTTATACGCTAGATAGTTTGCATGGCCAATGAAATGAATAACAATGTAGCATATGCATTATCCTAAAAATCTATGTGGGTATCACCAGCTGATATGTTTTGTTCATAAAGATGTTACCCGCTGCTGTGTGCATCATCTGGCTCTGAATAATGACGGTGGGCTGTTTGTGCTGATGTACTGCTTTGTCCTCTCAATTGACACTTAGGAGGGACAGGCAGGGGTGGCATGGGGGGTTGCTTATACAGTGATACTGCCAGGCAAATTCATAAGAGTGACAGGTAGCAGGGTAAAAATCCTCAGTCTGTACATCCAGCCACCAATAAACACTCGCCACTGGGATTAGCTATACTGCTCCACCCTCGTTACCAACCTGAAACAGAGAAATGCACTGTAGCGGGACCCGGGGAGGGGGGGGAGGAGGGTTGCAGAGTTTGTGCCTAATTGTGGCTAAGGCTCGCGTCGCCCGGAGTTACACCTCTGGCTGTGGTCCGCTAACACCCCCCCACCCCCCAGGAACGTCACCCTCCATTAGTCTCAATTGGCTCTGTCTGGCACGGCACAGGAGCTCTTCTAAAGCAGCGCCCCCCCCCTCCCTCCCAGCAGCTACGTTCTGGCTCCCCTTGTGCAGCCTTGGTCTCCTCCGCTATGCTGGTCCTTGTACCGGCTCTGCCCCACAACCAGAGGGGGGCTGGTGCCATGTGGCTTCTGTGGGGTCTGAGGTCACCCCGACTCCCATGTTTGATGGCCTAACCTCTTCTGCGGTACGGAGCAGCATTGAATCTCAGTGGAATATTGCAGGTTGCTAAAAAGCCTGCAAATCCATCACCTGCCGTCATGGCCCCCAACCTCCTGATGACACCTTATCTCCCAGCCTTTGTTTGAAAAGCAACTGGAGACTCGATTGCTTCTGTCACTCTGCTGGCTGATTTTTCACCCCCAACCGCAGTCATGTAACGCCAGGATGACTCCTGGGATCAGTGTATCGAGGATGAAAATCGGCAGTCGTGCAAGACCAAGCTCGGAGATGTGGTCGCGGGGCTGTGCCTCTGGTTGCCCTCTTCCCTTCGGCATCATGGTAATCTGTGATGTACACGCTTAGCCCCGAGGCAGCTGAGGACTTGGGGCACTCACAGCGGCGCTCCTGCTGGTGACTCTGCGGAGGAGGATGTTGTTGCTGGCAGACCCTTGTCAGCCTTTCGGTGTTGCTTGTCATCACTTGATACCCGAGGAGAGGGGAGGGCAGAGGATGAGCTGCCTTGTGCAAATCTGTAGTGACTGTAGATATCGCCTGCCTTTGAAGGCACGGCCATTCTTCATATGTATGGTGTCAGCAGCAGCAGATCAGGATGTGTGATAGGGAGCAAGGAAGATATGAATTTGTCAGGAAATGAACATTTAAATACTGCAGCGTCAGAAGTCATCGCGCTAATCTGTGTTGTTATCAGCATTTGACTTCGCCTGTCGTAGACTTTGTCTGTCACAATAGGGGATGACCTGGCATTGATTTAAGGAAGCGGAAATGCCTGTCAACCCAGACACATTAGGCTTGTGACTCTCCTGGTGCAGATGGAGCTCACAGGCCTGTGTTTGCCCCCCTTGGTCACATGGGCTGCGCAAACACTAGGATTCCTTTGTGTGACTCCCCACATGCTGTTGACCCCCGGCCTAACCCCAGCACCCCATATTGTGTTGTTGTGTTGACTCCCCCTCGTAGATCCAAAGCCAAATGAGACAGCACTGAATCGTAGATGAGGGTGGCTTTCAGAAGCTGGCCCCATGTTGTCCTTTTCTGGACAAATAGCTCCAGGAATGCCTGCTAAAGTGGGAGGGCATGTTGGGTAATGAGATGCAGGAATGAGAAGAGTCTCCATGGAGCACTACCTGGGGTCTTCACAGCTGTGATGCAGGCCCTCCTCTCTAGCAGCAATTCCCCCCATCTTTCTCTGCCATGATTCCTCCCGCCCTCATTTTCATAACATTCATACCGCCACACCCACCCATGTGACTTCTCAGGCTTTAGGCATAACTGGCCTGGTCATCTAGCATACCTCACGTTTCCTCGATGGGCCAGTGGGTTTGTGGACCAGCACGATTTATCATGATAGACCTCGCCTGGCAAAATTCATCATGGAGGACCCTCTACTGCTTGACAAATTTATTGTAGGGGACCAGTAATAGGCCCAGTCCACCATGGCAATAGGGCACCATAGCAGGCCCTACAAAACATTCATGACATCTGCTATTCTGACTGGCGCCTGACCAAAGCTTTGCCTGACCCCTGGGCCTCAGATGGCTGCTGGAAACCTGCCCAAGGCTGCTACTGTGAAGCTGACAGCGGGGGCCGCCTTGTTAAAAGCCCCAGACCTATCTCTAGCTTCCGGGAGTTTGTCTCCTTAACCTTCTGGCTGTGCTCATTCTTCTCCAGTTCTCCTCTGATTTTTTGAGGTACTGTATTACACATCAAGGCCAGCATCTGTCTGTCGTAGATCTTTTTGCTTCACCACTGCTCGAACGGGGCTAGCGTCCAGAATCTCAGTAATCAGACTCATTTAAGCGAGGTCAGAGAGCACTCTGTTCAGCTTAAAGTTGATTATCATGACTGGTGTGCTTAGTCTAAGTGGTCGGGAAGTGAAGGCTTTTCTAGAAGGGCATTACAAATGTGGGATGCATCAGCAGGCAGTAACGTAGCTTTTAGCATATTAATGGGAATATTTTCTGTGGATGGACCTGCTGTGGATTTCGCCTGACCCTAATTACCGGTTCTGATTGTTGAAGTGATTTCAGACTGGGATCTAAGTCCTAACAGCCAGGCTGCCTCTCCACTGTGGCCTGAGAAGCTAACGGTGGCTAATTTGCTATGCCTTGATTTGTCCCAGGGGACAAGTAGGACATGTAGCCGTAGCCTCCCTGTGGGGGTGCCGACGAGGCCTGAATGAGCCAGAAGCAATGCATCCAGCACAAGCATCTTTCAGAAGGTCCATGGGTTACTGATACCAGACCAACAGAATTTAAACAATGAATGGCATCAAAGATGTATCACTAGGATGATTTGTTAATGGCCTAGTTCAGAGAGAATATATAGATGGGGTGGGGGTGCAAGGTAAGGCAGTTGAACTTTGCTTTTTCAGATCAGAGATGGAATTCTCCTGGGTGGTGCCATGGAGCACCGGAGGACCCTGTGCAGGAGGGGCTGTCACCGCAGAGTCCCATCCTCCTCTCTCCTACATAAAGACCAAAGGGTTTCTCTCTCTGGGTGGGGGAGAACAAAGCATCCTTTCTTGAAAGGCGGAAAGAGACAGCGAAATCTCACAGGGCGCGGCTCACGCACCGCCCCTTGATGAAGTGTGCACAGATGCAGGAACAACGAGAATTCTGGGTTGTGAGACATTCCGTTGATTTTTTTTAATCATAAAAAGCGCATGTCATCGCATTCCGGTAACAGATGTCGCTGCTGTTGCCTTTAATGGGTAGATATGCAAAATGGTATCTTGGCTGGTCTTTTTAGCTTATTTGTGGTTCATATGCTGACAAAAATGGATCAGTGGCAGAATGAAACACAACTGGTGCATTGATGTACAATAGCTTGTGTGTTTATTTCATCTTTGTTCCTTCTGCCAGCCTTATCTGGATTTGCCAGTGTCTTATTTCATGTCATGTGACTGGCCCTTTAACTGATATCCGAGTGCTCAGTTTCTCAGCCTGAAAGTCCTTCGCGTTGAGTGCTATAATTAAATTTGATTGCCATCCGTCAGCAAACGGGTGGCAGGGAAGCCGGTCAATCGTATGAGATCAGCGTTTGTCAGGCAAAGCCGGGGAATTTGTACTGGAAAGTGCAGTAAGCCAGTTTGGCCTGTTATACGACTGTTGGAAAATATGGTTTGCACTCAGACCATGTTCAGATTTTGGCTTTGCTGTAAATGATTTCAGTTAAAGGATAGGCTTGTTATCTTCGGGTTGAGATGTCGCATACCGTCTTGGAAACTCAGCCTCACCCCGAAGGCAATGCGGCTGATTTACACGCTGCCCCCGAATGCAATTGTCCATTGTCTTCCCTGCCATTCCGGGTCTGCGCCCAGGCAGGTCACAGGGCCGCGAAGAAACAATAGCGGCTTTTTAAAGTAAAAAAAAACACACAGAGAAGTCCATGCTGCCTTTTCCCGAGACGTTTGTCGCTGGTTTACAATGCCGTTTTTGTATTTGAGTTAAAAAACAGAGGAGCAGTCTCTTGGAAACAGCAGGGCGTGTTACATGGGGCTGGGTGGCTGAGTGGACCAAGGGGGTGAGGCCAGAGGGGCTGCTTGGAAAATAGGAGGGGTCTAAACAATGAGTGGATAACGCAAGAAATGTTCCAGGGTACGGGCAGTGGGCAGTGGCTGCTGATTCACGCACCAGGGTCCGCTCTGTCCCCACGGTAAAGATGACCTGATCTCAAGCGAGGGACTGCCACTTATACTTCCCAGTGTTCCCCGTGGTCATTGGCGCAGTCGGTGCTCTCGATTCACTAACTGCTGGGGGGGAGGAGGGCAAGTCAGGTGCCACTGAAGCCGGTGACCTGTTCAAGTGATCCCTCAGGCTGTGGTTAAGGAGCTCCTCGCTGAATCATACCTGTCGAATGCAAGCCAGTGCTGGTTAATATGTCTGTGAGTGTCGTTCCGTGGGTGGCTTTGAAGCCTGTTTGGATGCACAATGTTCTTTCTGCTCTTTCTCCTTCATAAAATAGTACATTTATTAGATCAGTTCCCTGCTGGGTGCCAGGAACGGGCCGTCTTTCAGTGCTGTGTCTCTCCACTTCAATGCTAGTCAAACCTGCTCTGTGGCTCTCAGACAAAAATAGGATTGGGAAGGAAACGTATTTATGGTTTTATTGTCTTTCTTCAATAACATTGGCCCACCCGGGGCTTGCTGGAGGACTAATGCCCCTTGCTACTCATAAACATTGGGTCAAATATGACAGGGTGCTTTGCTCGGAGAAAGTGGAACCATCCTTTTTCCCCATTTGTTGCCATCAGATTTGCCCTTGTTACTGTTTTTGTCCCCAAAACACTGACAATGAGGGTGAGCACCTGTGTAGGAGGAACGCTAATCAGTCCACAGCGTAGCGTGAGGACTAGCAACCTAATCCCCATTGAGCATTACGCCTGTGGTCACTAAGAGAGCGGCATTGAAAAGGGAGCGGCATTGTGGGATGCAGAGGCTGCGACCAGCCCGCGATAAGCTCTCTCAGGCTGTGTCTTACACCACTCTGGCAGCAGCCTGGGGATTAGCTGGGAACAACGGTCACTGCACTTTCCAGGCACATGTCAATAGCCCAGGCCTTGTTGAGGACTCAATGGATGCATCTGATGGCAGGACGGTTGTGATGGAAGTTGGGAGTGATGCCGGCATGGATTTCTGTACCTCCAGGCTTGGCACTGCCAGTAAGGGCCACAGGCAGCCACAAGTGGGACTGATGGGCTCCCAGTCCAAGCAAGGTCTCCAGCAAGCTACACTGCCATTTATTCATTATACTCCGCAGTCCAAAGCATCTGACTAGTACAGCAGAGGTTGTGTCTCACTGTCAGGTGGTGTTGTGGCTCATTGGGTTGCATTGTATGGGGGGGGGTTGGGCTTTGTACTCCCTGCTGTGTTTGTGGAGTTTGCATTTTCACCCCCATTTTGACTGGTCTAAAAACATAGAGGTGAATGCATTTCCCAGAATGTGTGAGTGTGTGTGTGTGCGCCATGTGATGGCCTGGCATCCCGCACCCCCATCTTGAGCCTGATGCTGCCTGGGATGGGCTTCAGGTTCGCCATGAACCCATACTGGCTGTGTGGTTGGTAGATGGATGCATCCGATCGGCCGAGAGCTTCAGATTAGTAAGTTCATTGAATAAATGAGAAAGTCAATATGCAGGCTTGATATTAGGACCCTGGCAGCTTCCTAGTGCAGGCAGAAGGTGTCAGTCAGGTCTCCCTCAGCAGTCCCGTTTTGACTCCTAGTCCTGTTCTTCTAGGAACGCGTGGTCGCCCACAGAATGAGCTGTCTCGTGCTGAAAGCCACAGGAATCCAGCTCAGCTGCGGCGAATAAACTTGAAGTGTGAAGCAGCCAATCAGATGCAGAACAGAGTTGCAAGAGTCGTCTGATTCCAGTAATAATGGTGGTGGCTCCGGAATGATCCGGAACAATGGTCATCATACTGTACTTCCCCAGCTGAATGCGGAGCAGAAGCAAAGTGAAGCTTCAGTTACAGTTTGGTTAGATTAACAAAACATTCAAAGTGTTTTCTACTCTGATTTAATCTCTTCAGTTAACATGTTTGCATGTGTGCAGAATGTGTTTCCTTTAGCAGCCTGAGCAGGTTTCATGCTGTACAGCCAGAAGCTCCTTCTGCAGGGGTACTTTAGGTACTATGCTCTCTGTAATGCAAAAGCAGCTCACTGACCAAGACATGGTATTATGGGTGATATGCGGTATTTTGAGAATACTTGGCAACAAAATCTGCCATTAACCCCCCCCACCCCACCGTCACCATGATATGGAAATACTGGAACAGTGTCAAAATACCATATACTGCACTACAATGTCTGAATGGTATGGAGAATTAGGTGCGCCCAAGCCTACCATGAACAGTCCCACAGTGTCGTATTCTGTTCCATAACATGTCTGCAGGGATGTCCCTTTGTTATGAAGTCAAGCTCCCTTAAGGAACTCGCTGAGGGGCGTGGCTCTGCTCTCCGCAGGCGCAGATAGCCTGACCGCACACCCTGTCTCTGCATTTTTCATTATTTTTATTTTCTCCAGAGCCAGCAGGTGAGTGTGAAGCTCACGTGCGCATCAACGTTCCGTGAGCCATATTGAACCACGAGCCAGTCCCTTTGCTAATGTCCCTGTAATCCCCTAGTTCATTAGTGGCTAAGGCTCTTCACAGGAGCACACCTCATTGTGGACTGCTGGGATTAGCGTGCATTTTTACCCCTCTTCCAAATCACTGTTTTCCTGAAGTTAAGGCAGGGTGACTGGCCTATCAAAGAAGAACACCTTATGTAAACAGGCTCTTGCTACAAACTGGCCCCCACATGACCCTTGACCCTGACTGTTCATTGGGGAATGGGCGGCCGATGGACCATAATCCCTATGCTTTGATTTGGAAAAGAAAGGCCTGGCTGATGGGCCTGGCAGGCGCTTAGCAAAAACGCTTTTGTGGCACTGGTGTTTGTTCATTCGCCACGCTGTGTGGAGACACGACGAGGGCATCCTGTGACGCTTCCGGATGGCTCAGCCAGCCTGGAAACCCAGCTGGACGCAGCTGCTGTGCCATGAAGGTCGAAGCTGCTTCACAAAGGTGAAAGTGATGGCGACGCCATTAGCTATTTTCAGAAACCTTTCCCAGAGTCTGCATTTTTGTACAGTCGCACAGTGTGCTGAGGTCATTTAACTGCAAAACTGCAAAAAGTTTCATGCTGTTTATGAGCAAACAAGTGAAACATTTTCTCCCCCTGACTGAAATATAACTTTATATTTAGTTTTTGCCCGAGCAACAGAATTTTAATATGTTTTAGTTTTTATGGTAAATTTAGAGCACCCCTGATGTTATGAGTCAAAGGACTGGAAAAACTTGAAGATAAGATAACATTACGGTTCTGTATTAAATTTCCCACATTTCTGACCCTGATCCTCACCTTATATATAAGAGAATAAGCCAACTGGCATCAGCAGTCATGGGAGACTTGGGGGAAATGTGTTATTAATGAGGCTGCAATAAAATCACATAGCAGAGTGAGAGGCCATTAAACGAGATCATCACACGACCCACAAACACACAGCCCAGCAACCAGAATGCACTACGTGTTCTGGCACTACCCATGTGAGGTGATAGGACAGTGGGGTCATCTGGAGGTAGGAGAGCAGGGGAAGGGCCTTGTAGGGTTGGGGGGGAGTGGGGGTATCGACTGGCCGGAATGGGAACTGGGGGGAAATGGCCTTCTGGGTAGAGGTGGCCTTTGGATATTAGTGAACTCGAATTAGTGAACCACGTCCATCAGCAGGATGAGGTTAATGGCTGAGGCTGCATTAGCTGAGAAATTCACTATTCCAGAGCGTAATTCTAAGCAGGATATTAGCAAGAGCAAATTGAGCGGGGGGTGTAATTGAAGAAAGTGATAGATGTGACGGACAGGGACGAGGCCGGGTCCCTGGTGGGTGGGGGGGGCAAGCAGGGTAACCAGCCTGCAGAAGGGAGTGCAGGAAGGAGAGGAAGTAAGGGGGAGGGGCGTCAAAAGGGAAGATTAAGCCGAATTAGGGGAGGATGAGAAAGGAAGTGAGAGGAAAGAGAAAAAAAAACAGGTCATAAAGTGTGGGGGGGAGCATAGTGACATTTCATAGTGACCTCAGAAGGGATATTGGGGAATACACAGGCTGAAAGGCACCAGTGGCTGCTCTGTCTCCACCTTTTATTTGAAGAGTGCAGAGAAATGATAATACAGGCGCTGGGGTCTCCCATCCCGGTGCTACTGGAGCCGTTAATATGGAGCTAAAGCCTGAAAAGGTGTAGTCTGCGGGGACCACCAGACCCCAGGCACACTTATAGCTATTGATTTCTTTTATTTGCCATAGCAAGATATATAAAAGTTCAATTTTCCAAAAGGATTGTTTTTGTTATCAGCTGCATCATGGGAAGACCTTTGGTGACCTTGGTGTTCATGTTCCCAGAGCTTTCTGAGGCCGTCCTCCTCCAAGATTAGGCCTTTTGGAATGTCATCGGGAATTAAATTAAAGGTGAAAGATTCCCGAGGACGCTTAAGGGACGACCTATTAATTAGGCAGCACCATGTGGATGTCATGCATGAATATAAGTCACGCCGGACTGTATTAACCTTTCAGCCCCGCATCATTGTGTACGGAGTGCCTTCATTTCCCTGGGGAATCATCTGTCTTCTTGCAGGGAGTTTTGCATCTGTGAGCTCGGCCACAGGACAGACTAATGGTAGTACTACGCCCTATTGCCATCTTGTCCCTCGTAAACATGCCACCCGGGACCAAAAAAGGTCTTTGCATATGTTTGAAAACTCCAGACATAAGCCTTAAACTGAGTCGACAGCAGGGACACACTGAGAGATGGCTGTGGTCACTGTCTGCACATTGCACCCATCCGATTGGCTGTGGGTGCAGCTACACATGATCATCTCCACCGCCCTTGGTGTTTCACTTGTGTTAGTGGTGATATCTTATCTCCCTCGGGTTTTGTTTGGATATGACAACTCAGCCCGGGCCTCCACCAGGACCCTGAGCGATCCCAAACATCCTAATAAAACTGTGGGGATTATTATCTTACCCCAGAAGGCACCTGGTGCCGGGCTGTTGCAATATGTGCGATTTTATAGGAGAATAAAGAAAACGGTCAATAAAACTGCATGGCACTGGAGGTGCAGACCACAGCTGCAGGATCTACTGAAATGTAGGTCGTAATGGTTTGGTTTTCAATGAAGAAAAATTAACTAACTTACTAAATGATAAATGTCTTTATTTAGATGTGCAGTTCAAAATATAAATTTTAAAATTTAAAATCCAACAACTATGATCAGGAACAACGGTTAGAAGATGGGTGTATTTTTAAATAACAATCCCTATGGTATCCTCTCCAGAGTATTTCTCTTTCTCGTGCCCTGTATTTTCTGGTATAAACTCCAAGAGTTTTGGAAGATGAATAGATGGATCATATAATCAGGGATTGACATAACTGGTACGCAAGTACGCATTCACCTTTAAAAGCGATATGTGCTGCAATCGATTGTTGTAGCGGCGTGAATGTGTATGTATTTTATGTGGATTTTCTTGCATTTTAACCTTTATATGCTAATTCGTACTCCATTTGCGGTATAGAGGTTAAAATGCATGAAAAATTCTTGTCATATCGCCGCAGATGCACATAAAATACGTACGCATTCACGCTGTTACAACAATCGATTGCTGCACGTATCACTTTTAATGGTGAATGTGTTCTTGCTTATTAGTTATGTCAATCCCTGCATATAATACTTTGTATGATCAGCGTGTAGATAACATTCCAAATTTTCAGCAATAGGGGGCTTGAGGTCACCCTGAACAGATTCTTAAACCTCAACAGCTCCATGCGTGATCAGCATTCATTAGTTCAAGAGGTAAATTTACTGCCATGAACCCTTCATCAAGACGAGAGCGGCTGTGCTGGGAGTCCCATTGTGTGTTTCTGCTTTTTGTTTTCAAGTTCTACCAAAGAGCTCCTCCTCCTGTCACCTTCAGTGGGAATGTTTTGCCGTTTTGGCCATTGGGCTCATGGTCCATCGTGGAAAAGTAAAAATACAAAGTCCAAATTTGTATCATGTGCCGTTTTTAGTAGCTTGTGCATGGTAACTTTACCACGCTGGATCATCATCAGTCTCATGCAGACTCTTATGCTGTGCGTGCAGTCATCCTGTCATGTTTGTGGTCTCTTCTCCTACCATCGCGGTTTTGTCCCCGACCGAGGCACAGCTTGGTATTTTGTGGCCCGTGGCATGGCACCAAACAGTGGCTCCTTCAGACACGGCGCGGTCAGGAGCTCGGAAAACTGCCGAGCTCTGACAGCGATTCCTTTTCCTGCGGGAGCTAGAGGGACAGCCGAGATGGGAAACCATAAAGAGAGCGCTGAGATCTGGCCCTAAGACAGTCTCCTGTAGGGAGCCATCCCCAGGGACCTGCTCTGTGGCTGGGGGGATTCCTGTAATCTACAACCGCAACCGCTGGGAATCCCTGGTCTATGCAGGACAGGGCACTGTGTGTGTGTTTACGTTTGCTTACGTTTTTTTAATGATCGTTCTTTATATTGCTTCATTTTTCATGAGGCTGGGCTGTAGTTTAGTGTTTAACTGCTGAAATGAGAAGTTTAATTTAAAATTTGTTTGTCTGTTTATGAAGGTGCTTCACTGGAATTTATTTAGTAATTATCCTGCAGAATTTGAAAGCTCTCTCAAGGTTATGGAAAATGATGCTAAATAAAATTAAGATTTATATGCCCCTGTAGATGTTTTATTGCATATTCCAGAGCATGTATATACATTTATATATTTGTATAAAACATATATATATATATTTTTTTTTTACCAAAGTGATAGATTGGTTTTCAAGGATGAAAAGGATTTCAAAACCAGCTCTGACACACAATGCCAGGTCTTTGTAAGGATTTCTGTGCAAAGCAGCAGCAGGGTACAAATTTCTGATCCACTTCAAGGTTAATAAGCTCTGTCTCAGTGCACTTTCTGCACCCACAAGCCAGCAAAGTGCATCCACCACGAAGAAGCCGCTTTCCATTTAGCATCTTGTCTCAAGCCGGGCATTAATCACTAGGGTTACAGTAATGGTTGTGATCATTACAGCAGAGACGCCTCCTGAATTTTAAGTGGGGCTTGCGGGCCTCGGGGGGCAGAGACTGCCGGGAAAGGGGGTGTCTGCTCAGCAATGGGGAGGGAGTAGACGGAGACACCACGGCCTAGTGTTTGCCTGCTGTTTTCTGAGGTGCTCACTTCCTGTTGGAGTGCACTGGAAGGTGTCAACTGTTCAGAATATCAGGCTGAGGTCTTGATGCATAACAGGATTCCTCTTCATTGCACTCCAGTCCCTTAATGCCATCCCTCTCCATTCCTCTCGTTCTCCAGTACCTAGCTGCTCTTCCTATCCATTCCTCCCTATTACCTGCTATCGTATTGACATTCTTCTTCATTCCTCTCCATCCCTGTCTGCCTAGTGCTGTTTCTCTTCGTTCCTCTCCATTCCTCTGCTGCCTTATTACCATTCCTCTCCTTTCCTCACCATTCCTTTCTACTGCCTTCCTGCCATTCGTCTCTGCTGCCTTATTGCCATTTCCCTCCATTCCTTGCCATTCTTTCTACTCCCCTACTGCCGTTCCTCTATATTCCTCTCCATTCCTCTCTCCTATTTTAGTGCCATTCCTTTCCCCTGCCTTATTGCCTTTCCTCTCCATTCCTCTCTGCTGCCTTATTGCCTTTCCTCTCCATTCCTCTCTGCTGCCTTATTGCCATTCCTTGCCATTCCCTTCTGCTGCCTTACTGCCGTCCTCTTGATTTCTCTCCATTCCTCTCTGCTGCCTTATTGCTGTTCCTCTCCATTCCTTGTTGATGTTCCTGCTTTCTTCATCCCTTTATAGTCCATATTCTTAAAAGCAGGTAATCCCCTGGTTATTATTCTGTAATTAGTGCCATACCCCGAGCACCCTGTTATTTCCATATTCTGACACGGCTGATCTGATTATGCAAAATGAAAACATTGAAACAAGGAAGCCTCTTAGTTTGGTCTGCACCCTGTTCAATTTGCTTAATCACATGGCAGCGCATGGCCGTTATATTAATTATGTATATAGTAATATTATATCTGGGATATGGATGGATCGAAAGCATGAAAGGAAGCAGTCTGCATGTAATAGTGTGTGTAAGTATCCGCGTGTCAGACATTTCTCTGGCTGCCTACTGTAGAATAAGCCATGCAGGCGGAAGGTTAATTTCTCACTATAGACACCTTTTAAAGGAGGCCAGCCAAGACTCATTCAAACCCAAGGTAAGCACTCATCTCATATTTTTAAGTCTGGGTCAATGGAGGCTTGTAGCTCGGTGATTTAGGGTGCTGTGCTCATGCCCAGACAGTCATGGGTTTGAATCCAGTGGCCACTAGAGTCACCTTGAGTGTTGACTTAACGTCTGCTATTCCCAGGCTTTCCTCATTTGTACATCATTTCGTACCATCTATCTAATAAATATGTAGATATGCTGAGCTGAGTAAAACACCACATGTGTGTTTTATGGTAACGACTCCCTAATTACCAACACATCAAACTGAGCATGCGGCTGGATTCCTGCCTGCATTCTTACTCCTGCCTGCTGCTTGACAGTCATGTTCATCCATCCATCCACCCGTCCACCTCCCGCGACGTGCTGGCTGCTGACAGTCTTACTGTGCGAATTGCACCGCGGTTTGCACGACCAGGATTTCACATAAGCCATAGAAATAGATTGGGCCCTGCATTCTGTTTGATTTTACACCGAGGAGGTAAATAATTCAGAGCACAGCTGAGCCAGAGCGTGTGTTTCAGAGGAGCCTTTGGGGTCAGCGGAGGTGTTTTCTTTGGTTTTTGGTAGTTCTGATAATGAAATGGTGTTATGACCCTGAGATATGGAAGAGCTCAGACCTGCCGTAAGCTTCCCCTGAGCGTCACCCTCAGTCCTTTGTTACATTGCCATTGATCTCTATCTTTACTGCTGTCCCAACAGATCTATTTAGCTTGAACGGCTTCTGTTTTCTCAGCCAACTTGCATCCTCCTTGTAACCTCCGTGGGACTGTCGACGGAGGAGCCCGCCACTGTAATATCCTTGTCCCTCAAACCGATCCGAATCAGAGCGATTCCCCGCGGTGCCGGAATCCATCCGAGCAATTAGAGACCCCTGTTAGCTTGCTGTCGCGTCGTGTCCATGTACTGAAGCCTCAAGCAGCCACCTCCAGAATGTTTTTTTTAGATTTCCATTTACCATCCATTTCCTGCAGCTTAACAGTTTTAGATCCAGTCTAAAAATAATTTACCTGCCCCATCTTGAAGGCATTAGAGGTGTCTGATACTTTTCTGGGTGTATTCGTCTTAGACACGAGTTCTGTATAATTTATTTTCTTAACCTGTGTAAACATTTCCCACACGTGTTTATCAAGCCATTGGTTAATATTAATAAGGTGCAATTCTGCACGATTACTGGCGAGTTATGAGCTAATCCATCAGCTGCGTGCATGCGAGAGGAGACTTCTTAATCCATCAGCACGGGATGTGGCCGGCATTAGTGTAATATCAGGCAGCGTCAGCGGCTGTCTCCCACTGCATTATTCATGCTGATGTTCTTGACTGACTCTGGGGGGAATAGCGCACCGTTCTTCATTAATATTTCATCGCCACCACTTCAAAGCACGCCTTTGGGTTGGTGTTCGCTGGATCTGTCGCTTACTTGTTCTGTGGGAAGTGGGGGGGTGGGGGGAACAGACATCTACACAATCCCTCCCCCTCCCCTGTCTGCTCCCAGGAAGTCCTCCGATTGGCTGTTTTGCCGGTCTGTCTGTGAAGTTGCACTTATGATGCTGTGCAATGATTGGGCGTGGTCAGAAGTGGTTAGTTCAGACCCAGAAAGTAGAAATTTGGACCAAGATTTTGTTTCAACCAACCAGTTGAGTACTCTGTGACTGTCACTCTTTATACTCAACTGGTTGGTTGAAATAAAATCTTTGTCTGGATTTGTACTTTCTGAACCTGCACTTTCCACCTCTGGGCATGGTCTCCCAGCTTGACCTCGCTGCCAGTGACGGGTGATCAGTATCGCTGGCCTTGATGCCCCTTGTCCCCTTTGCATTGGTTTAAAACTTCTGCAAATGCACAAGTTCCCACAACAGTGTAGGGCTGGGTGATTAATCGAATTTTAATTTCAATTACGATTTTAGCTTCCAACAATCATCAAAACAAAATTATCGAGATAAAATGATTATTGTGCCGCATTTCATTTCACAGAGATGCTCACATTTTGTCTTTCGTTAGAAATCCAGCGCACCCCTTTGCAGCCCCTTTTTATTTGATTCTCAGTTGAATCATATTTAGAGTTCAAGGAAAAAGTTTTTTTAAGTAAAGTAATAAATCCATACTATTTCTAAAGTCAGTGAGTAATTGTGTTAAATAATTGTGATCTCAGTATTGACCAAAATAATCGCGATTATGGTTTTTGCTATAATTGAGCAGCCCCACAACAGTAACGGTTTCTGTCATTCACACATCTTCTGTAAGCACCCATCAAGTAGAGGGATACAGGGGCCTATCCCATGAGGCACAGGGCCATGGTGGCAGTGTACTCACACACGGCTTCGGCTAGCCGCGGGCTTTTGGACGGCAGGAAGGGCTGTGCTGGCCGTCAGAGACTGAGCCTTTTGCGTTACCCACAGTGCTGCCTCAGCTCCCTGTCACTATAATAAAGTTATCAGCTGTAATGTGGCTTTGATACAGTCATCACAGGCCATCATACGTGCTTCACTGCCACTAGTTAGAAACATATTGAGCTCATTAGCCTTGTATGGATGCTGCAGACCTTTTAGTGTTTGCATTACTCAGTGGAAAAACGGCAACGCCAGCGGTCTGCTGAAGACACAGACTACATCCTGCATGCATTTCGCTTTTTTTTCCGGGGAAAATTTGTTTCCCATGACACATAACCATTTTCGGTTTTCCTTCACTATCCACATTCTGCTTATGTTTTTACTGCATACAGTGCCAGTCAAAAGTTTGAACACACATACCCATAGAAAGGGTTATTTGTACATTTTAGAATAGCTGTGTAGCTTGTGACTCAGAAGGCGGCCAGGTCAGATCATTGGGTCGGCAGAGTGGTCCCACCATTGGGTCCTTGAGCAAGGCCCTTAATCCCAGTTACTCCAGGTACTGGCTGACCCTACTCTCTCCTCTACGCCAGTATCACGAAGTGGCCTCCTGGGATACTTTTCCAACCTTCCTGAAGGAGGTCCCACATTGGCTGCTTTTCCTTCACTCTCTGGTGAAACTAGAAACTATTTCACCAAAACTATTTGTGTTGTGTTTATGTCTGGTGGCCAGGTCATGTGATATGACACTATCACTCTCCTGGCACTGAACATTATCGTTTCCCGCATGTCTAACCATTCCACCCGCATACAGTAACAAAGGAAGTCCGACTTGCTTGCTTAATTACGCGCGTCGCTGAACCATTGCTGAAATACTCCAGATTCACCCTTGTCCCGACGGCACCCCTCCGCTCCTTTTAGAGATCCCCTGTTGGGTTTTTGTCATCTCTTCCCAATGAAGCCATCGGCAGCCTGGCTGATTGGTCTGCGCTTGGTGTCTCACTGCGTATCTGCTGGGCCGATCCAGGCCTAACCGTTTCCTTTTCTTACCAAGTGTTATCCTCCTGTAATAAAATAAAGCAAAAAAGACTATTTTGCTGTTTACATGCGAGAGACGGCTGGTCATAAATGATTATCATCATGTAACATCATGTTCAACTTAATATTCAGTATGTACAGTTGATATTATCATATTGGTTGCCAGAGCGCCATGAAAATCCCTTTATCTGTCCATTTTCTATAACTGCCTGTGTAGTTTGGGTCTCGGATCTGTCGTTTGTCCCCAGTAATTTAAGGTTTGAGGACGGCTACAGTGTGAACTGTGAAATTGCACGAGCAGTGAAATCGGACTGACGATAATAGATAAAGTCTGTTATTGTGTGTGGGTCTGTGAGCCTGTCTGTGAGCCTGTCTGAGCCTGCCTGTGAGCCTGTCTGTGAGCCTGTCTGAGCCTGCCTGTGAGCCTGTCTGAGCCTGCCTGTGAGCCTGTCTGTAAGCCTGTCTGAGCCTGCCTGTGAGCCTGTCTGAGCCTGCCTGTGAGCCTGCCTGTGAGCCTGTCTGTGAGCCTGTCTGTGCCCCGCAGATGACAGCGCCTCGGCAGCCAGTAGTATGGAGGTCACTGACCGCATCGCCTCGCTGGAGCAGCGTGTGCAGATGCAGGAGGACGAGATCCAGCTGCTGAAGTCGGCGCTGGCTGACGTGGTGCGGAGGCTCAACGTCTCTGAGGAGCAGCAGGCCATGGTCAACAGGAAGGGACCCACCAAAGGTACCCCGGGACGCTCACCATCATCATCATCACCATTATCCACACACATGGTTCACACAGCCACATGCAGACAGATACCCCGTTACTAAGCTCCACAAAAGCTCTTTTTTTCACACTCCGATTCCATCCAGGGACACTGTGAATTAGGTGAATATCACTCCCGCTAAATACTTCATAATGAAGTGAGCGTGAGCAGCAAGCAGTGTTCAGGGTGGGCCTGAACACTGCGCTGAACCCCGCCAACAGACTGTACATTTATCTCTGCTCCAGTGATGCGGGTCGGGGAGGTTCAGTCCATCTGTTGATGTGTGTCTGAATTGAAATGAAATGGGGATTTGAAAATTGCCGTGGGGGGGGGGGGGGGGGGGTGGTGGGCGGGGGGGGACGTTGGCGAACGCGG
>JAODKC010000028.1:3994067-4007867 GCA_026777985.1 Mormyrops attenuatus | reverse complement strand
CCCCCCCCCCCCCCCCCCCCCCCCCCCCCCCCCCCCCCCCCCCCCCCCCCCCCCCCCCCCCCAGGGGCAGAGCTGGACTTTAGCGACAGAGGCAGTGATGTAGAGGAATCCCCTCCCCCATTGGGCAGCCTTACTCCCTGAGTCAGGGATTTTTACTCTCCTCTTTCACCTGCCTCCCGCTTTCTTGCTCACTCATTACTGCCTTTCCTCAGACAGCAGCAATGCTAACAAGCCAGGTAAGCTGCCTGCCCCCTGCTCCACACACCCCGGGGTAATCCTGCTCACCCTCACGTGACCTCACCGACTCCCCACTCTGATGTGGCACAATAAGGGCAGTAATTTGCACAGTGGCTGCCCTGACACACCCATAAGCATGCAGTTGTGATGTTACAGAGCACCCAAAGGCGTGCAGTTGTGATGTTACAGAGCACCCAAAGGTGTGCAGCTGTGTTGTCATGTGGCACCCAAAGACGTGTGTCGTCACATGGCATCCAGAGGCATGCGGTTATGATGTTACGGGGCACCCAAAGATGTGCGGTTGTGATGCAGCACCAAAAAGCATGTGGTGGTGATGTCACACATCACATCCAGAGGCATGCGGTTATGATGTTACGGGCCCTCAAAGGTGTGCGGATGTGATGTCACAGTGCAACCAATGGTGTGCAGTTTTGATGTCACGCGGCACCCAAAGGTGTGTGGTTAGTGATGTCACGCGGCACCCAAAGGTGTGTGATTATGATGTCACGGGGCTTCCAAAGGTATTCTGCTGTGATGTCACAGGGCACCCCATTTTCTTTTCCTCATCCTCCTTCAGGGGGAAAACACTTTTTATCGAACCCCACCCAAAAACTTGCATGTGTTTGATTTGTTTTGTCACAGCCTCCTAATTTAAAGCAAACACAATAAATAAACTGGAGAGGCCCATCTGATTACCAGTAAAGCATCTCAGGAGACTACGGGAGAGAGAAGCCGCCTGAGCTGGCCCTGTGACTGACAGCCGGCCTCCGACCCCTGGGAGGAATAGCTGTTCTGATTAAGGTCCTATGTAAGCAACTAGTCCCCCTGACTGGGGGTCTATTAGCGACTCCCTGTTTGCCGATTGCTCTACATATTTGCCTGCTGGCCTCTGTAATTCAAAGCCCTCTCTTCCTGCTGATGTCTGTGGCAGCTTCTCTTCTGTTCCTTCTGTCTTTTTTCTCAACCCTATATATTATTTATCCCCTTTGCCATCATGAATTTCATGGCCTGCTGCGTTGCCAATTCCAGAACACAGCACATCCGCGGCCGCCAGGCCGGGCCCTCAGTCACTGGCAGGGGTGCTGGGATGGGGCCAGGGCATGCCTCTCTGCGCGTGAGGCCACCACAGCACCCCCGCAGACCCCTCATCCTGTCTTTTTCTTCCACTCTGAAGCAATGTCTGTCAGTTCAGTAGCTCATTGAAAAGCAGACCTAGCGATTCAAACCGCAGCTGGCCCTGCTGTGATAAATATTTTAAACAATGATACGAAGAAAAAAATCCCCTTTTCCCTCTGCAGCAGTCCACTGCAGGGAAACGTGTGTCAGCGTTTTTCCGTCCGAGGGAGGGACTGATAAGCGGGGATGTTCCAACGGGGGGGCTGCAAAGAGGCGAGTTTGGACTGGATACTTAGTTGCTACTGATATATTAGTGACTTCATTTTTCAAGCCTGTTTGGCCTGTAATGGTCGACATGGCATGTGTCTGTCTAACTGACCTAAAAAAGCAGCAGGTCCCATTGAAGAAAATGAAGTGTATGTCTTACAATTGAATTTAAAGATTAGCAACTATAGATTATTGGATTCTATAATTAGATTTATAGAACAAAGAAACCATTCTGAGCACTGTTTGTAATAAACGAGTGCAGTAGATTCATCCCTCATCTACGAATGTGCTCTATAACGAACAGTCTCGTTTAGTCCTGGCACTTCAGTTTAGGTCTAATGAATGGCTGACCTAGACTGCACATGCGTTTTAAGGGCTAAGGGGATAGATCAGCCTGAGCATTTTTATCTACCATGCACTTTTTTTTGGCAGCCATTGGAGTGATTTTTTTTCTTAGGGCTTATCTGCATTTATCAATGTGATCATGGCCCTTAAATGTGCGACAGTGTTCAAAAAAATCATTTAAAAAAGCAAAAATCCATTAGAAAGCCATCACTGTTGTCTGTCTCCATTCCTCTGCATCTATTGTTCATACATTTTTATTTGTAGTAAAATACAGTTATGAAAACCACTGGAAGTGCTGTTTGTAGTGCAGACAGGGATGAAGAAGGTTGCAGAAGAGATGCCACAGAATCTTATTGGTTATTGGTTATTATAAGATTTCATTTTGGTTTAAAATTTTTTATTGGAATTTTCAGGAACTCATTCCATTCGAATGTACGGGGATTTGCTCTTTATAGATCCCTGACCTTAATCCCTGAATCACACTGTTTGTCATTTTTTTTTACAGTAAAATAATTTGTATTGAATTCAGTGAAATAATTTTATAGTCTGCCTTTCTGCACAACACAGATGGAGCCTGCACACATTTGGCTGTGAGCAGACTGGCGTTTCCCCTTTGAGACACGCGATAGCCATCTCATTGGCTGGAGTATCCAGTGAGGTCACGTGATACGTGTGGCAGTTTGGTAAATCGCTGAGGAATTCTGACCATGAGGGAGAATAATTTCATCTTTCTTGTAGCGGGAGCTGGCACAGTCATCCCTCGGGAATGTCTGTTGTTTGTGACAGGGTGTCACTTTTTGACATGACGCAACCCCCCCCACCAGTGGAGAGGAGTGGGTTCTGGCTCCAGCTCTCCCACACCCTCCATCTCTCTCTCCGCCCCCCTGCAGCCAGGCCCCTGATACCGGCTTTACCCCTCCGGCCCACAGTCAACAACGGCACAGTCCTACCAAAGAAACCCAGCACGTTACCGTCACCCTCAAACTCCCGGAAGGACGCTGCAGTGCCAGCAACCAAGAGGTAAGGAATCGTCCTCTATGTTCAAGGCGGACCCCTTGATACCATATACTGCCCGTTTGTGACGGCGACACCAGGAATTGGGAGCTGTTTCTGCTGCTGAGCCTGTTTGAAGTGTATCTGGGATGTACCATTTACAGCTAACTCAAACACCAATGGATAGTGGTTAGTTTCATTCAGTGTCCCAAAGCATATCACCCTATCCTCACTATAAACCCCCCCCCCCAGACCAGCTGGCCCTTTGTGGACAACATAGCCTGTCTTTTATGTGGCATTCCTATGTAGAGAGCGTGAAATAGGATGTTTTGATGTAGCTATCATACACCTGTTTGGGGAGTTGCAAGGCCTAGCGTGCAAGCGAGGGTCCCTTGTCTTTCCTTGGTGCTTAAGTTTCCATCTGTTAAAGGGTATAAACACTCATCAGAAGGGGTAGCAGTAAGAAAATGCCCACAGCACGTCAACTGTGAGAAAGAGCAGCCATTCTCCCCTTTGCAGAGAGCCACATGTTGCCATGGTCACGGCTGCTTAGTTCTGTTGTCACCAGTTTTGGGTCCTGGATTGGTAGGAAACTGGGCAGTGTGAAACAAGGCCTGGTTTGCTTTTTCGGTTTTCAGACGCAGTGTAGCACTTGAACGGACGCTGTGAACAGCTGGCGCCCAGGCTAACGAAGCTGCTCACTGTAGAGGAGACGAGGTCATTAACTCTGGCTGGAGGGTTTGCTAATTTGCAAAATGCATGGCTGCCTTTGGCTCTCCTATCTGTTTGTTTACTGGAATTAATCCAGCCCATTGTCCTAGTCACGCCCAGCAAAGCCACTCTGACCTGGAGGCACTGTGCTGTTTAAGAATTCCTGTCCTTTTGTTGTAATTACAGTGAGCATCAATTTATTTCTATCATTTGTTAGCTGTTGAGCTCCTCTTATTCAGGCATTTGGTACATAATGCCACCCATTCAGGACTTGAAGTTTTGTAGCCAGTTATAAATGGATTTTTTATTGAACAACTGAAGTGTTCAATTACAGTATTGAAATTCGAACCCTGGGGATCCAGAACCATTTGCTGTGACCAATGTCTGCTTGTTCTTACCTGACAGATGCAACATGACCCCCTGAAACGTCTCGCTATTCCCCGCAGTGTTATATTTTTAAATTTATCTTTATCTATTTATTGAAAGCATTTATTAATATATGTGTTTGCAGGTCTCTGAAGGATCTGCTGGTTTAAGTCGTAAAACATGTTTATTCAAGTGTGTAAAAGCCTATATACACTAAATCCAGGGCTAAACCAAGGTTGAAGTTGAACTAGTTGTGTGACCATTGTCTCTACTGAGTAATTACCTGCATGCACAGCTCACAAGGGGGTAAATGAAACAAAGGTTGCACTGACAACCCCACTTAATAGCTTTAATTACGCTCATTGTAGTCGGTCGATTACAGATTGCTTATCCCGGGTCGTGGGAGTGTTGTCTGCTCTCTCTCAAGCTCACTGGGACCCTTGGAGAACTTGGATAAGCAGTTCTGTTGCTGATTTATATGGGAACGGTTATATCTATTATATCTTCTTCATGTCACACCCCTGTTCCCTGCTGCTGGGCTGTAGTCAGATTAATATTGACCAGGTTGCTGGTCCCACAGAGCCATCGATTGTGATCCTGACTAATTGAACCTGGAATCCATCACTGTAACAAATCTGGCTCTACTTAGCCTAATAGCCCCTGTATTCCCTGCAGGTAATCAAACACATGTAGTTGTGCAAATGTTTTTTTTTTCCCCTAACAACCGTGGGGGTGAGTGATTTTAAGTCACATGTGGTAACTTCTGCTGAACAGTGGGGCCGTTAACGAAGCATGGATGATGCCTCTGTGCTTGATCAAGCAGCCCGAAAATTGGTAATAATTAATGTACAGCTAAACATGAAAGTCCAATGGTCATTCCTGTCTAACAAATTTTAACCCGTCTTGTCTTCAATATTACCATCATCCTGATTCTGAAAACCAGGGCCCATTCAGAAGCACTCAATAAACTGAACAATTTTCTGTTTTTGTTAGAAAATAGCGCCATAGTCAAATAGTCAGGAGACTAGCCAAAAGAAGAGACGGGGGTGGGTCACATGCCCACCTTTCTTGCATCTCATTGGTTCATCCAGGGGAAACAAAAGTAACATTTGAGGTTAGCGGCTGACAATGAGAGGGCCGTACTGAGCTTGATAAAGTGGCTCAGCAGCCTGATATCAGAGACGAACCTTCATCAGTCTTCTTCCCACTACCCACTGTCAGGAGCACAATGGCAGCATGTGCTTGCTATTTATTTTGTTGTTGAAGTGTCCTATGGTGATGGATGGGCACAGTTGTGGAGGACTGGGAAACGGACAGCTCCATACCTACATCCAACCATCCAACTCAATGATGGCACTGAGGTAGTCTCAGGGATTCCAGCGCAGCATCATTTTGTGATTCTGCTATGAAGTGTGGATTAATATTCAGGCTTTGAGGTACCATAAATCATCGCTTAGCCTTTTCTCATTTTTCAGGAAATCGAGGCTAGTCCACACTTAAGCAATGCTCTTCCCGTATTAGCCGGACTGCTTATTTGGATCCAGCTTTGTGTCTAGGTTGAGCAGGGTAATCCTCCAACAGCTCAACAGGGAAAGAACAGGGGTGACGTGTAATTTCTATCCATCCATCTTCTGAAACCGCTCAATCCCAACTGGGGTCACCGGAGTCTATCCTGGGAACAATGGGCACAGGCAGGAATCAACCCTGAGCAGCTACCAACACACTGCAGGGTGCACACACTCACACAACTACAGGGCCAATTTAGATACACCAGTCAACCCATTCTGCACACTTTTGAACCGTGGGAGGAAACCAGAGCCCCCTGGCAAAAACCCACGCAAACACGGGGAGAGCGTGCAAACTCCACACGGAAAGGACCCGGGACCGAACCCAGGACCTTCTTGCTGTGAGGTGGCAGCGCCAACCACTGTGCCACCGTGCCACCCTGCATAATTTATAGCTAAGGGATATTATGGGCATTTATCATGTATGAGTGGTCCTCTCAACAAGTCCTTCCTACCAGGTGCTCTGCACTGAGAACACCCCCCACCCCAGTGTCTTCCCCTGCTAATCTAAAGCCCACTCTGATCCACGGAATCCTGCCGTGCTGTTTGGTTCTGGCCCATAATCCCCAGCAGCTGGTCAGCCCTCCATGGCTGGGAGGACTGTGCCATCAAGGAAGGCAGGCAAACTTCAGCCTGGAGGTTAAAGACGACTGAGAAGACGGTCACGCTTCCGGCCTAATCGCTTTTAAGAATGAAACGTGTCCGTCTAACCCACGTGATTTTTCCTCTCTCCGAGATGCATTCCCAGACAGTGTTATAATGGCAGCAGAACAACAATACCTATAGTACAAAGCATTACGTTCAATCAGATACAGGATGCAATGAAGGGGAATGCAATTATGTAAATTGTTATGGTTTGAAAATGTAGATGTGCTTACGTTTGCAGCTTAGACGTGAGGTTCCTTGGCAGGGCAGCGGCTATTGCTGCTCGTTTGCCTGCTGTTTCTCAAACAAGGTCTCTTTCTCTGCAGATTGGGGCCAGCATCCCAGAGAATAACAATGCATCCTTCTCTAAATCACACAACAATGGCGGGAGTGGCAGAAATACTTCTGTGGCTCCCTGTGCTAAAATTGTTTTACAGTACATTCGATTTTATTTTTCAGTCCTAAAAGTGCTTCGCTGCCTCGCTAATTTAAGAAAAGCTAGTAAAATGAACTCTGAAAACTCCTCTTTTACCATACAAAACACATGGTCTATTGTGTTACCCGTTTAACTTGTCCTGTTCCTTCCACTGTTTGTCTCTCCTTGTCTTGCCTGTGTCACATGTGTCCCTTGTCCTGGTCCATCCAGTCTGTCCAGCTCATCCCAACTCTTCCGAGTGGCTCTCAGGTGAGGGCGCGGCCTTGGCTCTGGGTCCTGGTTATGATATCATTTCCTCTTTTGCTTCTCTGTCTGCCTACTGTCCTGTCATGCTTCCAGTACCCTGCTGCGTCCTTTTATATTGTGTATTATTTTGTGTTGTGTTTCACTTCTAGACATTCCTTCTTTTAATTTGCTTAAGAAATTAGCCCCTGATGATGAGAGAGGAAATTACTCTTCTCTTCCAAAGCCTTGTTTCATACTCGCGAATGGGATTATAATACATTGTTACAGGATGAGCTGCCCGTCCTCTCTCCACAGTGGATTTGATTTTCCACAGTGACACAGCTCAGAGAATCAAAGCACACTCTTTTCCATGGGTACACCTGGGATTTGAAAACAATTTTAAAAGCCTCTCTGCCGGCCATTTCAAGTAGAAATTTGGCTCGCGATATGAGGCCATGGGCATAATCAAATTATGGTATCAAAAAAAAATTCTCTGAGAGGCTGTCTCTTCCGTGGCATCAGCCCAGAAACAGCATCACATGAGGTCCATAGCATCAGCAGGAAAAATTCAGCTTGACTGAAGTGATTGTAATTGATTGTAATTGAAAATTTCACCCCACGCTTCTAACTCAGCATAATGGCTAAGGGAGGGGTTAGTTCTCTCACACGTCCAGTGTGTTCTCTCTGTCTCATTATGTTTGCCCGGCTTTGACTGAAGTCCAGGTGAACCGGTGGCCCTGGTTGCTGGATGTGCACGCCTGTGTGAGCGCTGCGCGATGGGCCCCCCTCCCCTCCAGGGAACATCCCGCTGTACGCGCTCCGCTTCCCAGATCGGCTCTGGAATCGGCACAGCCTTAATTGGATGAGCGCTGGCTGAGAACGGGTGGGCGGACTCCTCACTAGGAGCCACGGAATTGACTTTTGGCGGATTGAATTAGCATTTGGAAAATTGAAGGGTGACCGAGAGGGCAGGGCCAAATTTCCTATATGATTCAGCAATTTAAACATTTCGATTATAAAATAATGGGAGGAAATTAGGAGGGAAAATGGATCAGCGTCCAGTTGTAGAGCTGCTGTTTTAGCTGGGATTGAGAGTAAATAAGTCTCTTATTACCGTGTAGCCATCTGGCTGTGGGAATAGCCCCTCTTTCCTCGCACTTTCTGACAGCTCTCTCTGCCGCGGTGCGCCGGGCCGGTGATGGGAAAAGCCCCCACCGTGTTCTCCAGCCAGCCTGTATATTTAACATCTCCCTAGGTGTTGATTAACTCCTGCCCTGACCGCAGCACCCTAACACATGCCATCTGAACCAGCAGCAGACCCACACAGAATTTTAAGAGGATAACTTCCCTGGCTAATGGCGGACTGGCATGGGTTGATGCCCCTGCCTGCCTGCGTTAGGCTGCCGCCTGGTCCCCAGCCAGCTGCTGACTGGGCTGCCTCTTTTTTCCATGAACTCCAAAGGAGATGCTGGCATTTTCAGAATAACTCAAAAAGCAAACAAACAGTGTTGGTGACCCATACTCACATTCCCATTCATTCCCACTGTTCAGTTTGTAAATGTTGAAGCAGAATGCTGCTTATTTTTCACATTGCTTAGGAGGGTGTTGAATTTACCCAAGCAGCCTGCGCCTTTATCACTGTGAATCCATTTCCTCTGTACGAGACAAATGTTTTTGCTGGGCTATTTTCCAGATCAGGTGGACACACAGTTCATCATGAGAACAGGGCTATTGTCTTTGTGTTGCTTGGGATGTGGACTTTGCAGTTTATCATTTGTTACCAGAGGAAAGATTCAATTTCAGCACTTGTGGGACATTAAACAGCCTGTGTTGTCAGAATCAGAATGAGATTTTTTGGCCAAATATGTCACACAAGGAATTTGGTTCCAGCTGATGGTGTCTCTCAAGTTATAAAGAAAATGAACATATAGTTTATAGTCAATATACAATATACAAGCAATACATAAATTATACGCAAGACAATTAATACATGCATACTTGAAGTGCAAACAACAATAATGACCAGCGCACATGGGAATGAGATTGTGATGTTTGACCATTGAACACGATAGGAAACTCCACAGAAGGAGAACTAAAAGTAAAATACATTATGTTCTGTGTTTAGAAAGTTTATAAGTATTCAGCTGCAGTATAATGAAAAAAGGTGTTTTTCAGGATGTCAGCATATCCAGTTGTAGTTAGTGCATCTCAGATCAGTACTGGGACCCATAGTAAAGTACCCCTGCAGACACAATATTTGTATTCTGAGTCAATATATGTTTTTGATAGTATTGTGGAGTATGAGCATAGCACAAGTCACAATGAAGGGTTCATCCTTCTTCTAGCCTCGGTGTTCCCTCCCCCAACCTCATGGTGACATTATTTCTGCGTGAGTTATATGGTTGCAGCTGGTGATCTCATGGAGGTATTATTGTTTCTCCTAGCACTGTGAAGAGAACCAGCTCCACTGAGCGCATGAGCACCTTGACGCGCAAGGAGAGCATCGGCGATGCCAAGAGCAGCCGCACACGTGCCGGCTCCACGGGCAGCAACTCCAGCGGCAAGCGGACCAGTGAGAGGTAGGAGCTGGCTCCGGCTCGCCCCCTGCAGGAAAACGGGCTGCACTTTCATATGAAGGACGGCGCGAAACCTTATGAAACTTGCTACACTATATTTCTTGAAAAATTGACGGGGAAAATTAGGAATATCTTCTATGCCCAGGATGATTTGGGAATGGCCCCTTGTCCCCGCTGTGTGACTGTCTATTTTCTTCCCTGCCGCAGCAAACCGAAGGAGCCCGTGTTCAGCGCAGGTAAGCACATGGCCCAGCTGTGCCCCCCCCCCCGCCGTCCATCACGCGCTGTCGCTAGCGTCTCGCTCATTCCGCAAACCACTGCTCCCAATTTTCCTTGCCTTTCTTTGCTTCAGTTGTTTTTTCTCTGTAGCCATCTGTTTTCACATCGCTTACCTTTATCCAGAAAGGTGTCAGAAGCGAGTCTGCTCTCATTCGCTAATTCACCAAAACCCACCCCTCTGCGGGAAGCCAGTTGATGTTATTGATTAGCGATGAAATGAATCTGCTTGCTTAATTTTATTGGTAAGCCTTTAAGGGAATCCGTACTTAATTGTAAGGGTGGGGCCCGGTGTGTGCGTTGGTGGGGGTGTTACTGCTTAAGGCTACAAAGCATATGGCACATTCTGCTGAGACCTCACAATAAACCACTTGCGTTAATCACCCCTCGGTTGCCTGCCTTGTAAAATCAATGGGTTCCTGCAGGCCAGGGAGTTTAAATAAGCACCACAAGCTCTCGTTTTGGTTTTCCCCAATAAATATGTAAATCATCCACGAGACCACCCCCCAAAGCTGAGATTAAGCTGCTGATCTTCAAAATGAAAAAACTTAAGCATTCCGTGACCCGAGATAACCCCTTAAAACCCACCCTCGATAATACTGTCCTTATTATAAATGAACATAATGGACGGAAGAATAAGAAACAAAAGCAATAAAAAGTAATCAGTAGCTGATAATGTATCCAGCTAATGCAAAGTGACATCAAAACGACATGTAAAAAGGGCAATCATATCAGTTCAAGCATATTAGCCCTAAATCCAGCCAAAAGCTGTGATTTGGCCATGGCTACTAACACAGTCTGTTATTCTATTTGCTTACACTTCACTGTAACTGCACCTTCAAAATGCCTTTATAAAGCATTCACAGAACATTGAATGCACCTTCATAATGGCTTCATAATGGGTTCATTCATAGAACATTAATAAGCAGCGTCTAAGTATAACTTAACATCCTAACATACCTTAACAGCTTTAATATGCATTAATATCGAACATTATACAATTATAATATTTGTTATTATCATATAATATTTGTTATTAACGTAGAGTAAAGCTATTAAGGTATGTTATGATGTTAAGGTACACTTTCATGCTGCTTATGAATGCATTATGAAGGTGCACTGAATGTTCTGTGAATGCATTATTAAGGCATTATGAAGGTCCTGTTAATCTAAAAGTAATCCTTCTATTTAGCAGTGACTGTGCCCGTAAATGTTTATAAGGGTATAGATCTTTAAGCCTGTACTAAGCTGATGCTGAGGCTGGAGGGGTCCCGATTTGTCTGGGACGTAATGCAGACACCAGCAGCTCATCACATCTAACTGTGGCGGGTATTTAAGTCACGCGCCAGCGGACCAGAGACCCGCATGGGGATATCATAGCTGTGGTAATGCAAGCAGGGAATGTTGACATTTATCATCCGTTTGGGCCATCTCTTGCCTTGAGGGAGTTATTACCTGGTATTTACCTAAAATAAATTACCATAGTTTCATGTTAATTATGTTAGTGTTGCAAAATAATTAATGGGGCAACAGATGATCGATGTGTGGATTTGAGTTTGACTGAGACGTCTTGAGGTTGAATGCGGGATAGCGTGAAGGAAGAGGCTGGCGTTTGAAGCCGTCCATGGGTAAGAGAGATGCTGGTAGGCAGGGCCGTGATATGTGGGATATGGCTTGGAGGTGCCTGAATGTACAGGCTCAGAATTTTCCAGGAAAAATGGGAGATTAAATTTAGGGCATCCGTCCTGTCATCGTAGCTTTGGGGGAGCGATCCCCACCCTCTCGTTTGTAAATGTGCACCAATCTGGCATGCAGGGGGGTGGCTGAGGCTGGAGAACCCCCCCCCCCCCAGGTTTGTGGGGGGACAGCAATAGGCTGAGCTTTGTTTCCATCCTTTTGAAAAAGCGGTAACCAGGGTTCAGGGATCGCCCAGCCTTCGCTTCATGCTCTGCTCTCCGTGAAGACGAGGAGCGTTGAAGTGGAAGATCTTAGCCGGGGGAGACGCTGTCGCTGGTGCTGAAGAGAAAAAAGCCTCAGCTACAGCAGGAGGAGTGCAGAGTGGGGCGGGGGCCATTTACATATGACACTCCTTCCTGTAGAAATAGGGCAGCCATAAAAGGCTTAACAGACAGCTTATGAGGAGCCTGAGAAACTCATAGACCGTGCTTATTCTATCATTTTATGGATTAAATTACTGAATTTAGAATGTAGCAAGTGAGTAAAATAGCTGATTAGAGTCCCTGAGTCGTTGCCTGGAGTCCTTGTTAAGAGTCTGGGATTGTGGCCTTGGGTGTGGAGGACGCCGATGACAGCTTCAGCATAGTCTGCAGGAAAATAAGCTGAACACTGACCTCCCAAGGGAGGATCACAGCTGTATCGGTGCTCAAGTTCTTCTGGGGGAGACAAACAGGATGGCTCTGCAGGCTCAGCTGGTGCCGGGCTCGATTCGGTACCATTTCCACATACTCATCTGGTCTTCTGTGTCTGTCCCCTGTGACCACGCAAGGGATGCGGCGAGTGACGCACTGCACAGGTAGGCCCAGCGACTCGACGCTGTCTGGGTGCTGTGCGCTATGCGAGCAGGGCTGCCTTGTCCGCCACGCCTAACCTCACCGCCGGCTTGCTGACAGGTCGAGAGACGTAGCCTCTTGGTGGCACGCAGTCACCTTCATGCATGTTGGACAGGCAGGGGCGCCCTTCTGCCCCTCTCGACCCTTTTAGAGAGTCACGGGGTCACATGGAGATCTGCCTTGGCCACTTGGGTTTGGGTTGGACTGAATGGGGTGGAGTGGGAAGGCATGCGTGTGTGCTCATAACCAGCACGAGCCCCCTGTGGATTAATATCCAGGCTTTAACCTGCGCTGTGCACCATCCATACAATTACATGCCGGAAAATACCATACAGCATAAAGAATGTCCATAAAAGTGCTAGTAGTAAACAATTTGTGGGCATTTTCTGGTGCTTCTGGGTCTATGGAAAGCTTAAATCATGCTGGTTTTTATGGGCTGTCCATGACTTTTTATGGATTGTCGATGCTAGCTATGATTGACGTTAGCCATGCTTTCGGTTGATGCCGCGGCTGGTTCGCCAGCTGGATATACCAGAGGGGTACCGCCACTTTCAATATGCTCATTTTCTCCCAGATCCGGCACACTTTTGTCCTGTTCACCACAGGATTTCCACAAAGCCCCAAGACGCTCATTTGGTTGCTTATTAAATTGCCCTGGCTTTCATAGCCCCAGGGTAAAGGAAGAGAGACATTCTTAAGCTTTTCTCGTGGACTTCATTGAAAGATGGATCCTTTTTCAGCTGATGAGCGTGCACAAAATTTATTTTTTTCTGGGAACTTTTTACTCTTTCAGCAGTTACTTCTTGCACTGTTCCCAGTTTCTCCCTCTCTGTTTTTAAAGGCACTGTGAAATAGGTATATTTGAAACTATATTAAAGCAGAATGAACATGCAACTCAGACTGAACAAATTTACCATGCTGTCATTTTGGATTAGGAAAGAGAAACATCAGCTTAGAATGAGAGATAAGGCAGGACTGAAAGATGCTCATTTCAAGCTGACTTAACCACGTTAGAATCCATTGTCAGCACTGCAGATCTAATCTGACGTTTCTGTGCTTCTGCTGCAGAAGATCCCAGCATCAGTGTCCTTTAGATGAAGATCGTGAAAGAGGAATAATTTGGGGCAGAGGAATAATTTGGGGGAAATCGAGATCACTAGCAAGCCCGGCTTTGTAGCGTATAAACCCTGTTCCATCCCCAGTATAATTAGATCACAGAAACGAGATTTAGTGTCTTTCGCAGTTACGGTTCCAGAATCTCCCTTCTGTTCTTTGTAACAAGTAGCTTGTCCTTGCCCAGTGCTGTGCCCGCGTGACCTAGCTTCTGTGTAGTGCTTGAGAAGGGGAGAATCCTTTGCATTTGGCCATGACTTTACTGTGGTCTAACTGGCCCAAGCCGCTGGGGGGGGGGGGGGGGGGGGGGGGGGGGGGGGGGGGGGGGGGGGGGGGGGGGGGGGGGGGGGGGGGGGGGG
>JAODKC010000028.1:3969355-3984582 GCA_026777985.1 Mormyrops attenuatus | reverse complement strand
TTAGGGCAGGGTGGGGGTTAAGGTTGTCATAGTTAGCATTAGCATTTTTCCCATAGAAATAAATGAGCGGTCCCCATGTGTGTGTGTGTGTGTGCATTCATGTGTAGGAACAATACCATTTTGGTAGAATATATGCTCCAAGGCAGTCAATAATTAAATGTCTTTGCAATAACTTGCAGTATGAAATGTACGTATAGAGACCTCCAAGTGATTGTCTCACAGTAGCATCGTTTTCTTGATTTTTTTTATCCATTTCTTGACTTCTTCCTCTCCATGTCATTTGCAGCCTGGCCGTCCACCCTGACAAAATCACCATAGCGACAGGACAAGTGGCTGGCACCTCCACCGATGGCAAAGTAAGTGACACTTCCTGCATGACTGTCCTGCACAAGGGTCTATAGCCCATTCCACAGTGACACCACAGGGCCAAGCACTTCCGGAGCGTCGCCAATGCCCTTGACAACCTTGGTACCAAAACTAGTCCCTGCATGAGTGTGAGGCTTTTAGACCACCTCATTGGTGTTGGCCGCGCCTACCCAGCATGCTCTGTGCCCCCTCAGTTGCAGCCAGCTCATAATGTGTACCGGCTGTGACAGATTGGAAGCAGGTGATGAAGAAGACGTGCGCTTGGAAGCTGTCGCTTCAATGCCGCTAATCTGATTCCGGGCCATTCTCGCTACCCTGCCGGAATGCGGGCGCATGTGGTAATACAAGATAATTGAATCAGCAGGCGGCTTGCTTGCATTTCCTGCACTTTTTCTTGTGTCTCCTGCAGCGTCTCATGGGGTCGATGTGGCTCCTCTTACACTGGTGTCCATGAAACCAGAATTTAAGTAAAATGCAGGGAACTGAAGCATCGGCAAATTAATGTGTCCCTGGTCCCATTGGCTGGGGACATGGTTGGTGAGACGCATTTTAAACAGGCCGGTATATTAGGTGCTGCCTTCCTTTGGCCTTTTTTGTTTGATATTAATGCTGAGTCTGATATTAATGCTGAGATATCCACCTCAACAGGTAAACAGGTCAAACTATCGTAGGAAAAAGCATCTTGCTTGTCAGGATCCCGCCGTATGGTTCTTGTGCATTTGTGTGCATTTCTTATGGGAAGACGTTCACATCTCGGATGTGTGTTTGTGCCTAATCCCGTATAGAATATATGGAATTGTCCGTAGCCTTAAAACGCACAGATGCCATCTGCTTTCCTGTAGCCTGTGTGCTTAATAGGAATCCAAGCTGGTGATCCAAGCGTAAAACTGAACGACTTAGAAAAAAAAAAACACATGTGATACTATGGAATAAAGAGGCCACATTCCTGCTTTGGATTTGAATGCCAGGAATGGTGTCCGGCTGACTCTCACTGCTCTCCCCGGACAGCAGTTGCCCCCCCACGTGCGGGTGTGGGATTCGGTGAGCCTGAACACACTCCACGTCCTTGGCTCTGGCTTCTTCGACCGCGCCCTGGCCTGCCTCTCCTTCTCCAAGTCGGTAAGCCACCCGCACCTAAAACACTGAAATCTCACCACTGGGACAGAGGCATAAGCCCCTATGTCTCTTAGTGCCATAAGACATTCAGGGTGGTTCACTGTGTTCTTGCACCTCCTGGTTTTGGGGGGGTTTGTAACCAGTACCGTGTGGGTACTCTGGTTCCCTCCTTAAATTATGCTGTCTGTATGTATCCCCTGTGATGGACTAGCATCCCATACAAGGTGTTTCACCGTGTAGCCGCAATAGATAATCAGTACAGAAAATGTAATTCTCGTCACATTTAAGTTATACTTTACTCTTTTCTTAACGATAACATCTGAGGTTTTGTTGGAGTATTACTCCTTTGTTAGGCCCCCAGAAGAGTGAAGGTCACATGAGTGACAAACGAGTGTGTTTCTGTGGCCACTCCATGCGCCCGCTGTGAAGAACAATCGGGGCGGGAGCAAGATCTTTGCAAGCCCATTGAAACCCGATTCGCTCTGCTGAAATACCAACTTTTATAGAAATAGGCAAAACTGTGTTTTGCTTCGGACAAAAGCGTCGGCCGAAAAGCAAAATAACACCTCACATCACCAATTGGGCTACTACTGGCGATGAATGTAGCAAATAAAACTGCTTTTTTGTCCTCTGTCAGTGTAATTCTTTATGCCTTTGTGCTGTGTTCAGACCAAGATCTATACAGAAAACGTCATGCTCCAGGACTTCAGAATTGAAAACAACTCACGACGTGTTGGGGGTTTGTAACCATGTCAAATCTAACTGCCTTCCCTGTCATTGTAGAATGGGGGCGGTACGCTCTGCGTGGTCGACGACTCCAACGACCACGTCCTCTCCGTGTGGGACTGGCAGAGAGAGGAGAAGCTGGCTGATGTCAAGGTACCTGTTTCCGCTCGGCTAAACTTGTTAACCATTAGCGTGCCAGTAGCTGTTTCTGATAATGCCGGTGTCATGCTAGCTACTCTTAGCACCTTTACATGCGCCACAAAACTGTCTGAATTAAAATGCCACTCAAGCTCTGAACTCTACGGTAAGAGAAGAACTGTACAGATCAAAATCAAACTTTTTAGTGCTAACAGAGACTCCCATGTGAGATGGTTTATTGTGCCATAGTGTTATCTATCCTTTTGCACAAATCCCTCAGGAAAACAGTGCTTACAATGCAACAATGATGATCACATGATGCATGGCTGAAGTGATGTTTGGTGCAGCCTTTTGAATCCAGTTTTTAGATTAATTTCTTAAATGTCTCAACTAAATTGTATTTCCCTGTATGTTTAGATGTGTTTAGGTGTTGTTTGTTGATGCATAAAGCAAAAACACAGTTGGAGACATTCACAACATAGATTCTGGGTTCATGTACAGTAAAGCCTATTTTTTTGGGTGCCGCATGACAGTCTACACCTCACCCAATCCCACGTGTGTCCTGCAGTGTTCAAACGAGCCAGTTTTCGGGGCCGACTTCCACCCCACCGACACCAACATAATCGTCACCTGGGGGAAGTCCCATCTTTACTTCTGGACATTAGAGGGCAGCTCTCTTGTGAAGAAGCAGGGCCTCTTCGAGGTACGGTATGGCATACATGCATTAAGCCAGCTGATGCGATCACGTGACCCAGCCGTGTCACAGTCAGAAAGATGCAAAACACAGAGATGAAAACTAAGTTTCTTAAGGAATGCATGTTAGTCTTATATTAGTTAGTATTATAACCTGAAGGATTAGATATTTTTGTTAAGAAAGTATTGCAGATTTAGTAATAACGCTTTCCCATGCCAGGGGTAAAACCTTTCTCACCAGTGCATGTTACACATCCATTGCACATTTCGTGCATTTCGTGTCACCACTGTCTGCATACAGTTAATCCTGCCAGCCAGTGCTCAGCTCCTCTGTGTCCTAATACCGTGTCACACTACCTGCCACTCTTCCAGCACCACAGTGTGATCCGTGGTTGATCCGAGCACTGGCTCCTCAATTCCCATACTTAATGCTGCCTGAATACAAATGGGCCAAATCAAGATGTGTTCAATGGAAAATCTGCCAAATGACTGCATTTCTGAGGAGTTCTCGACCCCTGCCATCAGAAAGGGAATTTTAAGATCGTTAGCCGGCAAAACTCGATCTCAGAGAGGAGCTGTCGAGCTCAGATTGTGTCTGCATGCTGTGTATGTGTGTGTGTGTGTGTTTTTAACTGTTCGACCTGAAACAGGCTGCCTTAGTAAAAGAATCAATGTTTACGTTTCTTTCAGAAACAAGAGAAGCCCAAGTTTGTCTTGTGTGTAACTTTTTCAGAAAATGGTGACACACTAACAGGAGACTCCAGTGGAAATATTCTTGTCTGGGGCAAAGGTAAAAAAATATAGGAATATGTGCCAAAAAAAATACAAGCTTTCTGTTTGACAAATATGTATAGTTTAACTACAAACTCAGGTAACCAAATATCCAGGTCATTTTCAAATCTGTGCTTCTAGGGAAAGCATTCAAAAGAACTCACTGTTTCATTATTCAATTTCATTATTGGATTATTGGATTGACATGCCATAAACACACGCCTGCCATGTCTTTCAGGTACTAACCGCATCAGCTACGCCATCCAGGGTGCCCACAAGGGCGGGATCTTCGCTCTCTGCATGCTGCGCAATGGCACGCTGGTGTCAGGAGGGGGGAAAGACCGAAAGCTCATCTCCTGGGATGGAAACTACCAGAAGGTCCAGCTGGTGGAGGTGAGACAGGAGACAGCTGTCGGGTTAAACAGTAGCACTTGTTTTGGCAGTTGTTATGGGGATAATCTTCAAATAACAGCATGAACGTTACTCCATTACATAATGCCCAGGGAGAAAGTAAAGTAAAATTCTAATACTAATAAATACTAAGAAAGTAAAATACTAAAATCAGAGATTTTAGGATTGAAACTTGCACAGTGTGGTCAAGAGCATATATTTGGGTATGAATGGTAGGGATTTGTCCCTAACAGTATACCATGTAAAATAAATAAGTATCATGCGTGTTTAGGGGTGCATGGGTTCGATCGATTTAGTAGCACTGTAGCAAAGTAGTGTTGTAGTACTGGTCTCGTCTCGTCTCGTCTCAGAATCGACTTTATTTTGACTCTGTCTTGTCTCGGTCTCAGACATAAAGGACTCAAGGTTTTATTTCCAGACCAGTTAAGAGCAAAACACTTCAATATTTATCACAACGGCTTAATATCCATCTGTCTGTTTACCCTTAGAACCCAACAACGCAAAATCTGCTGGTTTTCGCACCCATTAGTCTCAGGTTTGTAACTTTGGGTAGATATAACACATAGATATTAATCGCTTATCTTTGTAAATGAGACAAATTACTGGATCTGGTTGTCCAAGCTGCACCATTGTGTGCTAAAATATTCCAGAGTAATCCTCTGCTAAATGAGGCATTTATTTTAAACATTTTTCATGAAGAAGCACCCCTAATAATCCATAAAACATTTGTATTATTCTCATTAGATGGAAAACAAAGGGCATATTCGCTTCCGCGCTGATCCACGTACTACCCTTCTGGGAAAAAAATATTTATTTTATAATTTGTTTATTATAAGCCTATTAATAAAGGGATAGAAAAACACTCAAAAATGGGCTACTCGTTCTGCTAGAAATAACAACAAAACACAGCATTCTATTTATTAGGAAGACAATTACTTGATATTTTTACAATATTCATTCACAAAAGTCTGTATATGTGTGTTTAATGTCGAGTTCCATCAAAACAATTTAGATAGATTGTGCCCATCGTGTAATTGGACCACCTCCTATATGTAAACACAAGGACGTGCTGCAGCACTGGCTTGTTGTTTGAGGCAATAATGCAGACGAAAATTTTCCTTCTCTGAATTCACTTTACCAGTCATATTGTACATAGGCTAAAAAACGATACCAATAAACATTCAGCATTAGACTCTAAAAACATCTGTTATGTCTGTGTTTATCCAGTGTATCATAAACTAAACAATGCTTTTCTATTTCAATTTCTTTCAGATGTTATAAAGTAATAGTGTGTGTACATATGTGTGTGTGTGTGTGTGTGTGTGAATGGGTACACCTTACCTTATGGGGACACAATGTCCCCCAAGATGGTGCCTATACAGCATATTTTATAGTGTGTTGTGTTATGTAGACTCAAACATTAATCTGGTGTTGGCTACATCACTATAGCACAGGAGACTCTCACCTCCAGGATTTGAGGTTTGATTCCCAATTTCTTCTGTGTGGAGTTTGCAAGTTCTTCCTGTGTTAGGTTGGGTTTCTTACTGCAGTACGAAAACATGCGTCTAGACATGTAAATCAGTGGCTTGGACTTTCTGGTTGCTGTTCCAGGCAGGGTCTGTCCCGCCCTGTGTTTCCTTGGACGGTATCCAGGCCCATCATAAATCTGTTCTAGATAAGCAGTTATGGAAGATGAATGGTTGAATTACGTGAAATTGGCTACATGTTAAAAATTTGAACATGTTGGCTAGCAGCTCAGACTGGCACAATAAGTCAGTTAATTTTTATTTACAGTACAGTCTGCTGTAGCTTATTGCTGCTTTTCCTCCCCCAGCAGCCTAACAAATGCCGTTAATTGAGCGGTAGGCATCTCCTGATGAGTTGGATGTTGAACATAGGATTCCAGTGCATTGCAAGCAACCAGGATCGCATTTCAAAGCACATCCCATAACACTGGAAAAAAAACAGCAACACAGCACTGAGCTTGGGAGATCTTTGTGTCAAGTGTTCTTGCTGTCACCATCATTAAATCTGCCATCGAGGAAGATTTGTGGCTGCGCGATGCTTGTGCTGGGATAAGTTCATTACTCTAACGAGCTTTGAGCTGGCGGTTAATTAACAAGCCGGCTGCTGCCGCTACCTAATTGTGTGCATTCCATGGTATTTAATAATGCCCATCGTGTCTGCACATGTGAGGCTTCTGTCAGAGGGGATTATGACATTATTTAAATGAGACCACCAAGGGATGGGTCTCGCCCGAGTCCGGGAGCGTATTCGGGGCATGTGTGCGCGCACATATTAGCCAGCTGCTTCTTTAAAATGTCACCCGCAGATTCCAGAGCCATACGGCCCAGTGCGTACAGTGGCCGAGGGAAAAGGGGACAGCGTGCTCGTTGGAACCACCTGGAACTACGTCCTGCGGGGCACGCTGGCCGGTGACTTCACACCCATCACCCAGGTGCGTGCCGTAGAAGGAAGGGGGGGGTGTCTGACCCCTCACTTTAAAAAAGGAAATCTGAGATCCAGTAACATCATTTCAGATGAAAAATTTGTATTAAAATGTAAGCAGTTTATTAGGTAGACTAGATAGTTGTCTGTGGACTTTGTGTGCTGGGTGCTTTCTGACCCCCAGCTGTCCATGACCCTGTACTGGATGAGTGGGCATTGAGGATGGATGGATGGATGGATGGATGATAGCATTTATGCATTTATTCTTTTAGGGTTTTTAAACAAAAGCTTGATATTTATAAACAGCATTTAGAGCTGAGGTCATTCTGCAGGATGTCCTACTCACTGCAAGAGTTCTGATTTGACCTGGGTCTGGCTTTTCTAATCTGATCTGTACTTGGACACTGACAGTGATAGACTTACCATAGAATGGCCATATGTACGTACTACTATAAAAAACATATTGTGTGTAGCTTCAATGCCCCTTAAAAACACAGAAAGCTACCACTGCTTTGTAGTTTGTAGCATGTAAATCTGAAGGCAGATGTGTTTTACAGTAGGGAATATATTTACAGTAGGGTATATATTTACAATAGGGTATATATTTATGCAGATTTGTTTATTATTGTGCTCTTCTCTCGTGTGTTTTACACCTGAGAGGAGGAAGCAGATGCAAGGCAAATGAGTCGATGGTTGTCTAGACCTGGCCCAGATGTGGTCGCATGTCCCTGCAGGGCCACACGGACGAGCTTTGGGGCCTGGCTGTGCATCCCTCAGAACCGCAGTTCCTCACCTGTGGCCACGACAAGCACGTCAGCCTGTGGAACTCCTCCACCCACCAGCCAGTGTGGACCAAGACGATGGAGGTATAGAGCGCCCCCTGGGGGCGAGATTGTTTATAGCTCTAGCTTCCGGCCTGAGTAATAGTGGCTTTTACGACAGTGTTTGCAGGAATTAAAGCAAACAGGACGATGATACAGAATGCTAATGAAGGCGTGTCCCACGGGGCTGCTTAAAGTGCTCTTTGTTCCATTGCTCGGCTAGGATGCAGCACAGTCTGCCGGTTTCCACCCCTCCGGAGAGGTGGTTGCCATAGGAACGCAGACCGGCAGGTGAGTATGATAGTGTAATGGCATCAGACCTCTCACCTTCTACCTCTCCCCCATCCTGTATAATAAACAAGTTCACGCAACGCCCACATTACATGTGATTTGTTTAAACCATATATAACATGGAATGTTCCATGGAATGTTTTATTTTTCTTTTACAGTCTGGTACAGGCTTCTGCTGTGTACCACATCGTACAGCAAGACTAAATCCATGATATATTGCATTAATGTATTTAATAATTAACTGCATCCATAGTCCATAGCTTTTATCCTCACAACTGACATTTGTGGTGAAAGCCTGTATCCATTTACCATGTTTTATTTATGAGTCATCAGTGAGGGATCTTTACCTTGCACAGATGGCTAGTCCTGGACACCGAGACGAAGGACCTGGTGACGGTGCACACAGACGGGAACGAGCAGCTGTCTGTCATGCGATATAGCCCAGGTCAGCTTGTTGATAGGGTCTCCGGCTCTGCTAATGTAATGGCGCCATTCACAATAACTGTTATTTAAGTTAGTAGTGCCATTACATTCCCATGTTCTGATTGGCTAATAGGTTTCACATGAGTGACAACTTTTACTATAAGCCCGAACTTCATTGGAAACTGGGAAAATTATCTCCAGCTATGGGTCTGGTGTTGCTTCATTAAAATGTAGTCAAACTAGCTGTTCTTGACATATTTGATATTCTGAATCAAATCAAATGTTGCCTGGGTGACTACTTCATGTACGGAAAATACATTGTTGAGATGCATCAATTTCAGTAGTCAAGTGAAGATAATGCTTCCTGTTCTCAGATGGCAATTTCCTCGCAATTGGATCCCACGACAACTACATCTACATCTACGCGGTGACAGAGAACTGCAGGAAGCACAGCCGAGTAGGGAAGTGCTCAGTAAGTTTGACCGGCCATACCTCTCTTGGCCCACCTTTCCAAAACCTCACCCTGAGCCATCCAGATACGTCCGTGTAAGCCCAGTCTGCCTGCATTTAGAATCTTGGTTATTTAATTGTAAGAAGTCAGATTCTAATCTGTGCAAGATTTATAATGAGAATTCATGAAGAAAAATCTGTAAATTACCACATATAACATTTAGCCAAATATCAGCTTTTATTTGATGCAAAGGATTTCCAATGCAGCCATATCAGTTTAATTTTCCAGCAGGCTTGGCTAACCAAAGCTAGTGATGGTCAAATGAAGCCTCATGAACCATTTGCCATATTCTTTGACCCCACTAGATGGTGCTCCTGGCTTACGTTAGGGCATATTTTGAGCCCTTTTTGAACAGACAGCTCCATGTAGTGGGGTCAGAAAATACAAGTGGTTCATGAAGCTTCATTTGGCCATCACTAACTAAAGCCAATGTTTCTTTTAAAAATATTTGGTTATTGGGCCTGATCTCTAAATGTGATTAATTCTCACATGGCTCATTATAAAGGTATAAAGGTGGATGTGAAACAACAGGTTAGGGGCATCTTTAGCCTGTATACCTCTTAGTTTGATCTCTGTGTCTCTCAGGGTCACTCAAGCTTCATTACCCACCTGGACTGGTCGATGGACTCACAGTATCTCATGTCCAACTCAGGGGACTACGAAATACTTTATTGTAAGTATGTTTACCATCTTAAGTTATTATCTAAAGAGCATGTGTCCAGCCAGGGCCATTGCTAGGATCACAAGACATCCGGGGCTGAGCCCAGAGTTCTCAAACTGATAGAATGGTTGTTAAAAGATCTGAGCTAAACAAGACATCAAGGCTTTAGCGACTGTGACGTGTCTGTGTCCAGCTGTGAGGCAGACCTGAGCAAAGCCAGAGAAGTTCTACACATAGAAGAGCACAAGGGCCGTTCATAATGGCTTTTCAAGGCAATCACAGGGAGAAACTTTGGATCCTTCAGACTATGGATGATTTTGTAGCATCGTACAGGGATGTCCTGAGCTGCTGTTTATCATACCCTGTCAACTCTGGAAAGAAATGACACAAAGTGGTCAGCAGAGGGCAGTATTAGCAATGCTTGCATCTCTTTGCACTTTGAATATGTAGATTTAAAAAATGTAATAAACTCTGTACATCAGCCATTAATCTGTTATACTAGTAGCATTCATACAAAGTAATATTCCACTGCTAGAGTTTTAATGCTAAATCGGACGATTCTTAGTTACAGAGAATGAGAGTCAGAATTAAGCTGGATGTACTCAGGTTGAATCTCTTCCAAAATTTAGGAATTGAGCGCCATCTGCAGGGAGCTAGACTGCATGTTAACATGTTTGGTTGTATAGGGAATCAGGATAAGGGTTGTTCTTTAAGAAATGTGATTATGACCGATTCCTTTTCAGCAATAATTTATGGTCTCATGCAAAGTTCTGCAAAGTTTAGTGTATATTGAGAACCTGGATAGGAAACTAGCCCATCAGTCACACACATATAAACACACACTGCTCTCTTTGGTCTGCCATTGGCTGGCATTTTCCTTACTAATCCCTATCCAGTTCCAAAAAATTCTCAAAACAGTATTTCTTAAAAAACATTAAGTTTTAAATATAAAAGATATCTGTTTTGAGTGGACATTCATACTGTGTTATTTAGGAGGTACTATTTTTGTTGGGGCATTTCTTCAAACTTCACAGAACACACACATTCCCACATTATGAACAATTTAAGTAGACATGTCACCTGACTCATTCCTAGGCAAGTTCACATTCATGCAGAGTAAAACCTCAGTCTAACAATCATGAGGTCAGGTATCAGTTCCAGGTGAGTATAACCTCCATCCATCTTCCAGACATTTCTCAAGAACATGGTCACCAAGGGGCTTCTGAAGCTTTTCATAAATGAAAATGTATTTATGAAGTGTGAAACCTTTTTCCATGTGATAATTCCTTTTTAAGGGTCTTTATAATTAAGTCTTAAGCTTTTCCTTATGTCTTCATCATGCTGTTACTGGCCATGTTAAAAAAAAATGGCCACTATTCAGTTTGAGCTTGAAGATTCAGCATTAGGTTTGTAAAAACAGAAAAATTCAAATATTAGTTACACAGTTAGTGCAAAAAGGAAATGAGCTGGAAGCCTAGCCCAGGGGTGGCCGATCTTATTAGCAAAGGGCTGTTGGGTATATGGGTTTTCCCTGCGACTCCCTAATTGGATTACTAATTAGAGGTCTGATTGGCTGAAGAGTCCTCAATACTGGGTTTGAACAGCTGACCTAAAGGTTATCCCAAAAACCTGCGTACACACCAGCCCTTTGCGGATAAGACTGCCTAGCTCTTTTTTAGGTTAATGCTAATTATTGTTAATTATCATGTATTTTGAAACATTTTCCACTGTGAGGGATAATGCCATTAACCAAATTAGTCATTATTTAATTTTACTGTAGATTTAAATTTTATATTCATTAAAAACTTAGTCTTATCCACAGTGACCCATTCTGTAGTTATTAGTTGATCCTAGACCGGTTACATGTATGTAAATACAAGTGAGTACAGCATATAATCAGTTCCACTTTTCTCTTGGTTTAAACATTAAAATTAATTTAATGTTGGTAATTTATTGTTTTTTTTTTTTTTACTTATTTTATATACTTTTGTGTAGGCTATACTGTCGGAATGTACAATGGAGAAACCTACCCTACTGTATCAATGCTACATTTACGCAAAATTTACCTGAAGAGCACAACTGAGAAGAAAAACACAGTAAAACTTTACTTAAAGAACTCATGTATAATGCATTATAGATACTTTCATGCTTAGAGAGCATTTATAGTGTGTGAATAATGCACTATACATACAAAGCATACTTAATTCTTGTATTAACCATTAATAATAATATAATAATAGATTTTATTTGTAACGCACTATACATTTAAAATAAGTGCCACAAAATAAGTCATCCTAAAGAAGTGAATAAACACCTATTAAAACAGCAATTAAAACAAGCAAGTAGATCAATAATTAAGAAACCTGTAGCCTGCAAAATTAATAAGTTCTGTTAAAAAGAAATGTCTTAAGTCCTTTTTTGAAAATTTCAGTAGTCTGTGGTGCCCTCAAATGGTCTGGGAGGGTGTTCCATAGTCGAGGGGCGGCAGAACAGAAGACCAGATCACCCATGGTGCTGGTCCTGGGAAGTAGGAGACGATTTGTATTTGTAGATCGTAGAGCCCGTGTTGCAGTTAGGGGGGTAAGTAGTTCTTTTAGGTAAAGGGGGGCATTTCCATAGATGCATTGGTGAGTGACAAGGGAAACCTTGTATTCGATCCTTGCAGAAATGGGTAGCCAGTGAAGTTACTGAAGAATAGGTGTAATGTGTTCATATTTTCGAACTCTCATCAGAATCCTTGCTGTACTGTTTTGTATGTATTGGAGTCTTTGAAGATGTTTGTTGGGCATTCCAATGAGAAGTGCACTGCAGTAGTCGAGTCTGGAGGAGATAAAGGCGTGAACCAGTTTTTCAGCATCTGGCAAGGTGAGAGTAGGAAGGAGTTTTGCAATATTTCTGAGGTGGTGGAATGAAGTCTTGCACAGATGTTTAATATGAGCTTCAAAAGTGAGTTGAGGATCAAATCCAACACCAAGGTTGATGGCTGATGAGGCGAGGGGAATATCGTGACCGGAGACTGTAATGCTGGCTTGGTAACACTTGGAGGCTGACTGAAGCTGATGCGGGGTACCAACCAAGATTGCTTCAGTTTTAGAGCAGTTTAACTGGAGAAAATTTTGTTTCATCCACAATCTGATCTCCTCAAGACAGACGCTGAGTATCGATGCCATTGATGGTGATGGTGTTGATGATGCTGCAGAGGAGTATTTATCAGTTTTCATGTAAAGCTGTGTGTCATCAGCATAACAGTGAAATGAAATTCCATAGCGACTAATAATTTGGCCAAGAGGGAGCATGTATAAAGTGAAAAGGATGGGGCCGAGAACTGACCCCTGGGGGACTCCACAGGTCACAGTGTGTGTCCGGGACCTTGCTTTTCCAAGGGAAATGTACTCTGCACTCATTATAATGAATTATGAGGCTGTTTATAGTGCATTATACATGAGAGCTACATAGAGCATTCATAACATATAATAAACATGGCTATAATGTGTTATGCCCTTTTATAAATAGTTATAGCTGTGTATATAATATTTTTGAATGCATTGTAATGCATTATGAAGGTATCTATAATGCATTATGATGACTGCTTAAAGTAAAGTGTTACCAAGAACACTCACTGTGATAGTTCTTCATGACATGCACTGTCTTGGAAACTGATTGGCCGGTGCCTCTGTCCCTAGGGATCCCTTCGGTCTGCAAGCAGGTGGTCAGCGTGGAAACCACCCGTGATATCTTGTGGGCCACCTGCACCTGCACGCTGGGCTTCCATGTGTTTGGTGAGCTTGTCCCCATGAAGATAACCTTGGTCCAGATGACCAGTGTCACCTCTGTGATCTGTAATGTGTAACAACAGATTCCTAGTCAAATAAAATTGAATAGTGCATTGAATTTATAGTGAGTAGGATAGAGCATATTGCTTAGTATTCAAACTCGGCAAGAAAACTAACACAAACTGTCATATTTAAATTAAAATCACCTTGTATTTACTCAGGACTCTGGCCAGAGGGCTCGGATGGAACGGACATCAATGCTGTCTGCAGATCCAATGAGAAGAAGCTGCTTGTCACTGGAGATGACTTTGGAAAAGTGCATCTGTTCTCGTACCCTTGCTCACAATTCCGGGTAAGCCTCTGGACCAAAAGTGTGACAAGGACAGCAATGGGGGAGCAGACAGGGCATGTCTGACTCTGACTTTATTTCTGTGTCACCAGGCACCCAGTCATGTCTACGGTGGACATAGCAGTCATGTGACCAATGTGAACTTCCTGTTTGACGACAGTTACCTAATCTCCACTGGAGGGAAGGACATGAGCATCATGCAGTGGCGGGTGGTATAAAAGGACTCCCCGGGCACGTGGCAAGTGTGTCTTCTCTGGACCGAGCGTGGGTGGGGCTGTCCCAGAGTTCCAAAGATGAGAGCAAAGAAATGACACAGCTACGGCCCATGGGTGACAGAACTGGCTCGAGCTCCCTCTTGTGTTTTGTAGTATTTTATTATATTATATTTGTATTTCACTGCTCAGGAAAACTAAAGAAACGTGATATTTGAAATTGCCGCAGCTTTTTATGCCTCACAAAAGTGACACCATCTGGCCTCCGAATTCCTTTCTTCTTTGGAAATGCAAGCAAAATCTTTTTTACAGACTAATTTGCATGGATTTTGACCACCAAGAATTCATTAAAAAATATTACGTATTTATGTTAATTACGTCCTAACTCACAGTCTGTTCTGAATTCAGCTCAGTCACAATAATGCCTTTCAGAGACTGTAAACTCATTACATTCTCTCTGCTTTTTACAGTTCATAGGTTAGTATAGTTCCTCCTGCTTATATGTGGCTTCAGCTGCAATTCTACTGCCACCCTTTGATCAACTGAGGAACTGCACTGCTCTGCCTCAACCGAGTCGACTGTGCTGTTTCATAGTTTAATACCCCTTCTCCCTCTTTTTTATCCCTTTTTTAAACACACTTATAATGCTAATCTCTTAAATGTGGAATAAAAAATGTAAACTTGGAGCCAGTGCACAGATTGCAGAACTGAGCTGCTGCCTTCCACTTTATGTTGGACGCGGACGCTTTTAAAGCTTATTACTTTCTATATTCAAGAGTAAAAGTGCATTTAGTTTCATTACCGGCTGCACTTATCTACATCTGAAGGATAATGTTTTCAGTTTCTGAATGCTGTAATTTGCATTATTCGTTTCCTAAACAGTAATCCAGTCTCTGAATAAGTAACCTTATACCACATATATCACAACAAGAAATCGCATGCAGTTCACACGGCTCCTTGCAGTTTGGTAGTTTTATGGATATGAGAAAAACCCTTAAAAAACATTTTCTATATCTGTCGCTACTTACGTTTGGTACACATTAACGACATGGGGCAGGCCCACGTGTCTTAATAAAAGCAAATCGTATAATGGCGACATTGTCTAGTTTTGCTCACAGTGACGTCATCTGGCTTTTTATTAACCAGCCTCACCAACGATTAAGCACGTCAAACAAGCATAAGTCTATCCACTATGGAAATGTACTCTCGCATAAGCCACAGGTGCTTTTGCTCAGACAGTATAAATAAGCTTTATACATTTTTTGTTTCGTTTTGTTTGTTTTTTTCTGGCAGGAAACAAGTAGAATAAGTTCAGCTCGGTTGTCACTGCGTGTTTCCAGCGCAAACATACTGTTGTTTCGCACGTGCGACCATGTGAGCGACCACAGCGCTGCAGCTTAAAATGACTTCTGCTCCTGTCGCGTGTCTTGCGTGAAGGGGATGATGCAGGTTACTATTTGAGAAGTGTGAAATGAAACTGAATTAGGAAAACTTGCAGTGATGATTGGGGGGGCTGT
>JAODKC010000028.1:3951846-3969255 GCA_026777985.1 Mormyrops attenuatus | reverse complement strand
CCCCCCCCCCCCCCCCCCCCCCCCCCCCCCCCCCCCCCCCCCCCCCCCCCCCCCCCCCCCCCCCCCCCCGCGGAGGCAAGCTGGGTGGTCAAAAAAGAAAAGCAAAAAATGAAATACCTGTCATTGCGATGTACTGTTATCGGTGGGAAATGTACGTAGGGAGAAGACTTGGTTGAAATGGTAGTTTTCATTACATGTCGACACTAATATTGTTCAACTCATTTGTGTTTGGGAGTAAATATGTAATAAATTCACTGAAATCATGCATAGTAGTGATGTGGAGAATTTGTCCTGTTCGATCTTTCCCCTGTGTTGACTGACCTGTTGATCACAGAGCACTTTTGACACTGTTAAATTTAGCAGCAGAACATAAGTAGGCTGGTCAGTGTTGAATTTAAAGCTGTCTGATGGGTAAAGTGCCACAGATCAGGAGGGGAAGTCAATGGCTCAAATAGTGTAAGAAAAAAAAATTGGGCCTACAGCAATAAACAGCCCATGAAACTTAGAATGGTAGGAGAATCATTTTTTGTACGTTGAAAGTGTTGTAAACTTATATTGGAATTATTTTTCTGTGCATCTAAAAATTATTACTTAAGGGGGGTAAACCGCTTAATCCCAACTGGGGTTGCCAGAGCCTATCCCGGGAACAATGGGCACAGGTGGGAACCAACCCTGGGCAGTTGCTAACACACTGCACAGTGAACACACTCACAACTACAGGGCCAATTTATACTCACCAATAAACCCATGCTGCATGCTTTTGGACCGTGGGAGGAGACCGGAGCCCTCAGCGAAAACGGAGCAAAACGTGCAAACTCCACACTGGAAGGACCCGGTACCGAATCTATAGGACCTTTTTGTGTAGGCATGTAAAATTATTGCTTTAAGGTGGGTTTTAGTTTACATTATAGAGTTCTGATGAACACTATATGGACAAAAGTATTGGGACACCTGGCCATTACACCTACAGGAACTCCTTTGATATCCCATTCTAATTCCATAGGCATCAATATGGAGTTGGTCCCTCCATTTCAGCAATGCCACAGTTGTCACTCTCCTGGGAAGGATTTCAACAAGATTTTACAGTTTTTTCTGTGGGAATTTTTGCACATTCATCCAGAAGAGCATTTCTGAGGTCAGGCACTGATTTTGTACATGAAGGCCTGGCTCACAATCTCCATTCTAGTTCATCCAATGGGTATTTGATGAGGTTGAGGTCAGGGCTTTGCTCTGTGGGGGCCAATCAAGTTCTTCCGCACCAAACTCATCCAGCCATGTCTATAGGGACCTTGCTTTGTGCACTGGGGCACAGTTATGCTGGAACAGAAAAGAGCATTCCCCAAACTGGGGGGGGGGCAACTCCATATTTAGGTCTATGGATTTAGAATGGAATGTGATAAAAGTTGGGGGTAATGGCCAGCTGTTCCAATACTTTTGTCTATGTAGTGCATATTGAGTTTATGGTGAGTCTATGGAAGATTCGGCAGGTTAAATATTATTTTGTATAGATAGTACTTAGTATAGCAAGTACTTGAAATAGTTACTCTGTCAAACTTTTTTCTTTTTCCTTACAGATAAATACTTGGTGTCTTTCATGAACATTGAAAGGGAAAATTCCTGATGCCACAGTGCTATTTCTATACATTGAAGCTTTTCTACAGACGTGACACATCTTCTAGTGCAGGACTGTTCACAGATACACTGCATTACTTTAAAATAAAAAGTAAAGTTAGTAGTTAAAGCTGTTCAGTGGCTAACTGCGCAGTTCAAGCAGAGGTAATCTGTGCAGCTTGGAAATGCACGAGACATTCCCCAGGTCGTGTATTTGTGCTGAAATCCACCGAGAGCTTGCTGAGCTTCCAAGAATCCCAGAGCTCTTTTCCAGAGATCACTCATGGCAGGTCGGGAAGTCTCCTTCAGAAGAAGCAGTTCCAGGTGCCTTGTCTCAGACCTTCTGCTTTTCCCCTTAACCTCATGTGTTTTCCCAGTACAGAATGGCAAATTTCCACATTTGTCATAGGTCTCCCCTCCCTGCCACAACAGACAGCACCCAAAGCGACACCAAATGTGTGTGTTATCTGCTCACCAGCTTCCTTCCTTGCTTCAAGCTCCGGCATATAACCCGGCAGGCCAGCCCAGCCCAGCCCAGCTCAGAGTATAACAGGGGCGAAGAGGCAGAACCAGCTGTCTGACTCACCAAACACACAGTCAGAGAAAAGGGTACAGTACAGGGTATGAACAACATTAATGTTCTCCCAATGGTATAAATATGTTCCTCATTTCTGTGCCTTACATCAGACTAAAAGGTACATCTACCTACAGCTAGGGTACAATTGGTAGGTCCATGAGGAGACAGCCCTAGTGACAAGCAATCATACACCCAAACATACAAATTGGTACTTTTTTTTGACAGCGCAGAACCTGGGCCAGTTTTTCATGCACTGACCAAACAACATCTCAGGTCCCAACACAGGTCCCAAAAATATGAAAATAAGATCTCCCTTTGCCTGGTAAAAAATGATTTTGAGCCTTCAACAGCCTGTAAAAGACATCAGCCTGTTCTGGACTAGCATCAAACTTGGGCTAAAATGCAACTATGAAAAAACTCATGGTAACACTTAACTTAAGGCCATGTTTTTGGTTATTTATAAACACATTCATAATGCATTATAATTCATTCATAAAGCATTATAAACATAGCTATAAACATTCATAAAAAGGCATAACACTTTATAACCATGTTTATTATGCTTTATGACTACTACCTTATGAGGTTCTATAATCCACTATACATACCCTTATGAAGGCATTTTTATTTGTTATGAATGTGTTTACAAAATACTAAAAACATGGCATTAAGTAAAGTGTTACCAGATTGGTTTTGTGAGTTTAATTCCATGGGACAAATAAAAATAAAATACCTTCCAATAAAAAATATGTCCAACTGTATATTGTGTGTTTGCGTGCGCGAGTGTGTCTCTCTGTTGGAGAGAGAGAGAGAGAGAGAGAGAGAGAGAGAGAGAGAGAGAGAGAGAGAGAGAGAGAGAGAGAGAGAGAGAGAGAGGTATCTGAGCAATTGCGGGGTTGATTTCTCAGGAGCGGTGGCGACTGCTGTCTGTCGCCAGTGGGCAGTAGATAGCTGGTCGCTTTGTGTTGAATTTTCATTAGATCTGTACCTCTCTTTGAAACATTACGGGGAAGGAGAAAAGATGGCAACTCTGGAGCAGCTGTCAAGCACAATGCCCTGCGTTTTCAGAGAGACAACGGTCAGCGTCGCCCGACCATGGAATTAAAGAGATTCATGAACGACGACAGAGAACGGAGTTTTAGTCGGTTGAAATGCTTGGGATCATTCTGTAGTTTTTCCGCTTCAGCATCAGCAGCAGACTAACAGTACATTGGCTGACAGGCACACTGGTGTGTTAATCGTTTAATTATTAATATCACACTACTGACATTGCTGTGATTTAGACCTACTACAAAAAGTTTGTGGGAGAAGAAAGACAGTTTATCCCTTGATCCGTCATTTCATCATTTCATTAAAAAGAGGAAAATGAGGTAAGCAACAGCAAGCATGCTATGGCTGTGAATCAGGTCTTTATTACCAAAGCGCGATGTGGTTTTCCTGCACACGGCAGACGCGTGCTGCTGCAATTTATGCTTCGTTTATATTTTATTCCAGATCGTGGGGGATGATCTGAACCTTTTGTATATATTTAGTTTTTTAATGAAAATAAGTGCAGCGTTTTGCCGGGTGCATTTGCAGATGATACTACTGTGGTGTTTCTATCTATAATTTCGAAGGTGGGGCAGTGTGTATCTGTAATTTAAACAGAGTAAACTGTTTTTATCTACTACGTACTTTTAGAAATATGCAGCTGAACGGTACATATTTTAAGCTATAATAAACTGAATAATAAGAGCATGCTATTATAATATAATCGAGATTAACAACCGGCCCATTATTCTGTCACATTATAGCGAGGTCTGCGGCGAGAGACCACGTTGTCATGGAAACGAGGCTACGCATACGTTTGTAAACCGTAAAAAGGTGACAATGAGCGCCGATTTTGAAGGATATAAATAATTTAGACAATTATCATAATGAGCTAAAAAGTTTTTATTGGATTTAGTATAACAGCGCGACCAGAGGGCGTGTTCATTAAGGCGGCCCTCCGTCGCTGAATGAACGTGGAGCGACAGACTCCGTCAGCAGAGGCGGCGCGCGACGGAGCGCCGGGTCCTATTTGCTCCCTCGTGAGCGTCACGGGTCCATTAAAAAGCACAACCTTCTGGGGGTGCCGCGCGAACATCCTCCTGGTCTTCGTTGCCCCCCCAGTCCTCCCAACACTGACGCACTTAACCCCCACCAACCCCCAGCGGCGAGAGCCTACTGAAAAAAAAAGGGAAAATGCATATGCTAGATGTGTATATGGCCTTAAAGCCAAGGATCTAGTCTCCACGTGCTATTATGGGGATGTACATATATATTGGCACTGATTGCTGTTTTTAATCTTTTATCATAGAGAGTTAATATCTAAATGGATATTGTTATTATTGTTAGTCATAAGTGCACCGTATATCACGAACCTAATGCATGCAATATATAATTTATGAAATATTTCCCTTGCTTTCCTTCAAAGGTTACGATGGTCGGGGGCTCCAGAATTTCTAGCAAAGCCTCTGCCAGTAAGACACGTGCTTTGATTGTCTGTTCTATCGTACCCAACGTAAAAAAAAAAAAAAAAAAAAAAAAAGTTTATTTGGGAGACGCAGAAGCTGAAAATCCAGATTGTTATAGTAAGCAGTTTGTCTCCTCCTATTAAGTGGATAGCTTTCCAATTTATTAATATAGTGTCCATTGGGTTTGAAATCTCCTATTAACCACATCTTCTATCCGGGGTGGGGGAACGGGTTTCTCATAAGGAAAGTGAGCGATGTGCAGATGTCTCCGGTTTCCTCCAAATGTATCACCGCAGGTTTCCTTCGATGGGAAACGGCCGTATATTTAGCCTGTCACCGGAGAGCTCCCCCGGCTCCGTGCGCAGCTTTTACATGGCGCCCGGCTTCATATTCTCATATTCCCGAGATCCCCGGGTAGCTCGAATCGCCGGTTTGGGGCATAAACCATGACAGTCCATCAGCATCCTGATGCCCGAAAGGATGATGGAGGCCTACCACCATGGGCTCCTGCTCCTTCTCCTTAGCTGCAGGAGAAAAGTTCAACGGAATTTTGTATGTTAATCTACTTTAAGATATATAATAGGCCTGTCTAATTCATGTACAAGACATTGCTGATTTTATACAAAATTACTACAAGAACAGTCATGTATCATTTTACCCTTATTACACATCATTTTACAGTAACAAGAACTAAGTATTGAAACATTGTAGCGACTATTGGGAAATTTTCTTTTAATGCACATGAAAGACATTTTCATTAGACCCCGAAAGCATTTATGTAAGCACTAACTGTAGAAAATAATAATAATAATAAATTTAGTAGTACTCCTTTGTTTGTTTTTTTGACAGTAGACCTCAATCGCTTGTCCCGAAGAATACATGTAACGCCCCAGAGGTGAAACGGAAGTTAGTGCTGAGCCTTTTTAGGCGCAAACTACTGCATGCATTTGCCAGATGTCGAGGGAAAACAAGTATATGTGGTGTGTCGTTTCTTTCTTTAAATATAATGGGCGATGATTTATAATCTAGTGGCCAAAATTGTGGAAAAACCTAACATTTTTGGCATTACGCTTTCAAAATTACTATGCGAACATTGGCGGTAATGTTTATAAACAATCAACAAATGTTTACAAAACGCTAATCTTACGTTGGACGATTAATTAAGTAACTGGAGTAAATGGAATAAGGTTCGGAAACCTCTAAAAGTTGGAAGTGTTTCCACAATTTTGGCTACTAGTGTACATCTGAAATGAGCAGACAGCTGATTCCAAAGTAATTTGTTAGCGAGTACAGAAGCGGGTAAAGTTATTTGTCAAACTTCACTTTGGGCTTGCACAGTATTTCTAACAGCCAAAGAGATATTTAACCTATCGATTTATGTCTGATAAGAAGTTACGTATAAAGTTTCAAAACTGAAATTATCCAGTTTGAGGTGAGGGACCGACACCAACTTGACGGTGAAGGTGTGAGATGATACGGTAGACCATAAAATCGGGTGTCTGGCTCATTGACAGGCCAACAAAGACTTTCGACCGGCATAATAAACATATTTTGACAAGGCTATAACAGTGAAAGTCAAACAAATACATTCAGATAAGGCGTCACGGAGCAATTCAGCACCCTCAGCAGAGCAGAAGGACCCTGAAACATGTCGTTATCACCTGTGTTGTGCTGTAAAGGCATGAAATGCAAATGTGTGACCAGATTAACGTGCTGTGTTGGTCTGACATCTGTTGTATCTTAAATGCTGTCACACTGCACTCGAATGGGTTTGATAACATAGAGAGGTAGAGTGAATAGTGTTTTGAACCTGTGTAACACTAAGGCTTAGTATGCTTTGTGGTTCAGATACATTAAAAAGCTACTTTATTTGCTGTTCCTAGCGAGTACCAGGTAGGATCCACGTTTGCCTCCAGAACAGCTTCAAGGGTAAACAAGCTGTGCATTCAGAGAAGCCTTTCTGCCCACCCTTGTAATGAGCTGTCATCTTTACACTTCTTCATGTTAGCTTTAACTCTTTAGCTTTCCTCTCACCTGAAGTTATGTCCTTTTCCCTCCAACCTCCCTCATTCACAAGATATTTTCACCCCCAGAACTGCTACCTGGACGTGTTTTATTCATCACATCATTCTCTGTAAACTCTAGATCGGCACTTCCTCGAATCTGTGATTTGTGTATTCACATACATAAAAAAAAATGAAATAGACAAATATCACAATAATGAGCAGGGTATAAAATATAAAAAACAGATAAATAGCCAAGTAAATGTATTTAAATAGGGTAGTCGGCCAGTGTTAAAGTTTCCAGGGTTAAAATGACCAGTGTTGGGCAAAGAAGTTAAAGGGATGTGGAGGGTATATGTATGCTGGGGGGGGGGGGGGGGTGACACTGAATGAGTGAGTGAGATACCATAGTGCATGAGAATCTCAGCAAGGTGGCTGTGTCTGAGGTGCTGGAACCACCATGTAATCATACCGTGTTTAAAATCACTTGGCTCAGACGTCTTGGCCAGTTTAATACTTAGTCAAATGATCTAAGCAAACCTAAGTAAGTGAACCTCTTGACCTTGTCTGCATGTTGCATGTATTCAGCTGCAGCCACATGATTCATTGCTTTGAGGACTAGGTTGTTTAACACACATTTGAACATATTGAAACCAGCAGAATGCCAGTTCAGATCTCCGGAAGGGTGCTGCACTTAGACCCTTTGGAGAAGTACTGAAACCAAATTGCTGAAGTCAGTGTCTGGCTGTATAAAAGTACAATAGAGTAATAATAATCTAATGAATGCTTTAGCAGCTGCCTTTATTGAAGCTGCTCTTACTGGCCTGCTAGCTGAAGCTTTTCCATGACTTCATAGGTACAGCGCCAGGCTTCCGTCGAACGCTTGTACAAATAACCTTGACTGGAGGTTTTAGCCTGTGTCTTACTGACACTGTTAATTATTCGCCGCTCTGGGTGGTGTGTAGCAGACCTGTCAGCCCTCTGTCTTGCAGGCGCAGCCTAACATTTGATTCCAGCAGGATCTCCAAGTGCAAACCAAGGTTAGGAATTTGGGGGGGGGGGCCTCTTTTCTTCTGCTTCATCTCAGCTGTATGTAACAGAAAAAGCATCACGTGTATGACAAACAACTTATTCAGCGTCTCTTCATTGTTATTTTAAAATTCGCTTTGACTTGTAGACCCACAGCTTTTATCCAAAGCCTGTTATGTGTTTGGAGAGCTAAATATTTTCACTGAAATATGTGGAGCATGTAGATTATGTGACCCCCTACCCTGACTTACGTCTAAGTTAAACTTAGAGCTGTTGCAGGGTGGGTTGCCTTAACAATCTGGAGATGGACCCGGGAATGTCGTAAAGGCATTATTATGCTAGCTGTGCATTGATATTTATATCCAGAAAGAGATCCAAGCCAGCTGCTGAGTAATTAGTTTGCCATTTTGTTTATGATGCATGACAGCTATACTTAAAATATGTCCAACCCTTTTTTTTGGCCACATATATAATTAAATTTGTCGGCTAATGGAAAATGAGAGTGAGGTGCCAGCCATGTTGTTTACAGATGTCAAGCAAAGTGCACACAGCGAGAGGAAAGGATGCTGAGGGGGATTCAAACCTCTGACCTGCTGCTAGTCCATCCAGTTTGAATATATACTTGGTTTGTGTGCATGGAAAGTTAAGCAGAAGAAGTGGCTGCTTGTCTGTAGTTGCCTTAACTGGGGCTTTATAATACACTAATGAGTCAGTACTTTTTCGCTATTGTATTCTGTTCTACAGGGAGGCTGAGTTATAGAGTGTCATAAAATAGTCCACTTTTGTCATGCGGGTAGTTACTATGCATTTTCATTCAAAAGGGGTAGCACAGAGAAGACAGACTATGAACTGCTGTTGAAGATACGCCCTTCTTCATACCTTGGCTGGAGTGAGTCGGCAGGGGTTCACAGTCTTGTGGATAGGCCAGATCCTCAAAGTAAAAATCCAAACCAGGATTTTGATTGAACCAGCCAGTTGAGTACTCTATGATTGTGACTCTTCATACTCAACTGGTTGGTTGAACCAAAATCTTTGTCTGGATTTTTACTTTCTGGACCCGGACTATTCACCTCTGACCACCGTAATCCAATTGACGTTTAATTTCCCTCTCGACTGAGACTGATTGGTCTGATTTCACTTTGCCCTTAAATGCTGCTGGGGGTCATTTTTCCCAGGCTTCTGGCAGTGGGTGCTGTTGGATTCCATTCCGTAGCCACCAGCCAGTGCCGACAGATAAATCACATCTATCTAGATCCTTGGAAAAGTACAGAAAGACTGCCTGTGTTTCTGGGGAGCAGTGATTATTAAATTTAACCTGGTATATTTAAACTTTATTTTGAAAGATTTGTGGCATAATGAGACAGGTGGCAGTTCATGCAAGGCATAGAACTGAAATTAGTTTATTAATAAAAATGTTAAAAATATATTTTCAACTACTGTTGATTTGTCTTCTGTTAATTTGTTTAAAAGTAAATGAATTTAGTATCCACTGATTTTAGATTTACCAGTCAGCATCCTAGATCCACTGGGTTGGGGGTTTGAATCCTGGTTCCTCTTCTCTGTGTACAAAGAGATCATCACTGCCTGCATCTTCATTGATGGGGAGACCACCATGCGATGCCCTGTAATGCCGGCACTAATGGATGCATTCTACCATTGACTGGTCCTGTATCCTGCCCCTGGACTAAATCGGTTGCTAAACAGTCTCACCGTGTTTGTGTCCCAGTGTCTGCTCCATACCAATAGGCTCTCCGAAGGCACATATTGATCTGCTGAATTCTGGATGGTGTGCGGCGAGGAACCAGGCTGATACTCGACCCGAAAACGGTTCCTCTTGCCATCGCGTCCTTCTTCCTCATCGTCCCCTGGGAAGCTGCCGGCTGGTGCATTGTGGGTTAGGGTTTCTTTGGTGGGGGGGTGGTCCCCGTACCAGGCTCCAGAGACGGGGGAGGCAGCAGATCTCAGCACCCTCAGGACTGAAAAGAATGATTGAATCCTCTCCTGCCTTTTACACAGACACCTTCTGTAAGGCTTGAAAGTGTAATTGCAGTTTGCCAGTGTAATTGCAGTTTGCCAGTGAAAAAGCAAGGCTGTGCCTATATAAGTACATGTGATGTTTTCACACCTGCAGCCAGAGATGGGACTCTAGGCTGCTTCGGGCAGAAGCGTTACCCTCTGGCTTTCTGTCTTCTCACCTCATGGCATCGTCAGTGAAGGGCAGGCCAGCCTCACTGAGCCGAATCCACCCAGCTGTGCACTTCACAGGCTTGGGAAGGAGACAATGCAGAACTAGTAAAATAGTAATGACCTCAAAATATATGTTTTTTGTTATTTTATGTATTAAATAGTGCTCAGTGGCTCAGCAGGGCTGGAGGTTGTGGGATATCCCTGCTCTGTGTATGTGGAGGTTGCGTGATGTCTCCATGTCACGCAGGTTTTCTCTGGGTAATACAATTTCCTCCAGTGGTCCAAAGACATGCAGTTGGGTGAACTGGTGTCTAATCTATGAAACGTACCCTCCTGCAGTTCAGTAATATATGCACTTATCTGTATTGTCTGTTGAGTCCATTAGAAGCAGAAGTAGTTCTGGTTGCAGTAAGTTTTCATCTTACGCCTTTTTAAAGCATTCATTCATCCTTTGATGGATTTTGGGCCTGTGATGCATGCAGGTCTTCTCTGAAGCTTTGGTGTCAGTCCAAGAGGAAGTCCTCAGTCAGACACATGACCAGGCCACCAGTCGCGTCCCCCCCCAGTGTCTCCCGGAATGTGAAGTCCACCTTTATGTGATTTGTACCTCAGTGCTGGCTGTGGTAACGGGGTCAGACATGTAAAACCGGGCCGCTGGTTGATTCCTCTTTGGAGCGGATGTCTTGGTTATACATCTGCTCAAAATACCAGGGAGCACAAACATGTGCTGAATGACTCGTTTCTCTGGAAGCACTTGAGGGAGAATTAAAATATAGGTCAGTGTTTTTGTTGAGGGCGCTAGACTGGCAATTCGCATCGTCTCCGAGAGCTGGTCCTGTTGTACCGCCCCAAAGTCCATATGGTGAACAGCCTTGAAATGATTTCCTTATTTCCATACAGCATATATGGTGCATTTCAGTTCTGTTTGCAGCACTGATAAGACTGCTGCTGACAACCGTCGTCTTTGAGTCGCCTTGGGGCCGTCTTCTTTGAGTTTAATCAGCCTGGAACATGTGTGCCTCTTGAATTATACATTTCATGATTGTGTTACATACAGGACATATATACGATAGTGAGTAGCCTATATATACATGTATGGAAGCTGTAATAATAAAGATGGCAAAGAGCGGATTACCCATCCCGGTTTTATAGCCTGCATATCTAGTGTAAGTCTGGTGATCCTAGGAAGCACTGGGCACAGAAGACATTCCATCACAGGGGACACTGTGGATGGGAGACCAGTTCTTTACCGGAGACAAGGGACACTGTGGATGGGAGATGAGTCCATCACAGAGGGCAGGGGACACTGTAGATGGGGTACCAGTCTGGGACAGGGAACGGGGACACTGTGGATGGGATGCCAGTACATCATGGGGGATTGGGAACACCCTGAATGGTATACCAGTCCATCATGGGGGACAGGGAACATCCTGAATGGGATACCACTCCATCATGGGGGACATGGAACACACTGAATGGGATACCAGTCCATCACAGACAACAGGGGACACCCTGGATGGGAGACCAGTCCATCATTGGGGACAGGGGACACCCTGGATAGGAGACCAGTCCATAATGGGGGACAGGGGAGACTGCCGATGGGATACCAGTCCATCATGGGAGAGAGGGGACACTGTGGAGGAGATCCCAGTCCATCATGGGAGACAGGGGACACTGTGAATGAGATCCCAGTCCATTATGGGGGACAGAGGATACTGTGGATGGGGTACCATCCCAATACGTGGGACCCACTTTCCGGAGACAAGGAGGCCATGCAAATTCTACACAGCGGGGGCATGATAACAAAGGTAGCTGTGAAGCAGTAAGGAAAGGGGGGCGTAGCATTTTTATTAAGACTATAGACTGCTATCTTAACATATCAAACGTATGTAACACTATTAATTAAGAATGACACAGTAAAATATTATCTCTGCTGGCCTCTTCCAGAACCCCTGTCCATGTCTGGCCCCCTGAATCATTTAGACTTTCCTCCCCATTTATGAAGCCCCTGTGTAGAATAATCAGATGTATCTGATTAGATTATGAATCTGATGAAACTCACCTGTATATGGAATACATAAGTGATGGTCAGTAATATATTTTTTTCCAGTATAAATATGGACCTACACACATACTTTCATTTGGTTGATTATTATGTTTGGCCAGGTCGGTAGGTAAATACATGCTGTTAGTTGATTGAATGAGTGACTATATATTTGTTTAATCTATTTTTCGGTAGCTAGAATTGTGGATACATTTTGCCGTATTTACGAGTGCCAGCAGAACAGGAGAGCTGAGCATAGCAAAGAAACAGAGTATATTTAGAAACACTGGCAGACGGAAAGTCTGAAGAGTAAACGCTGTTTTCGGCCCTGTCCGGGCGTGTTTGCATGTGGCCATCTCGCCATGCTTAAAAGCCAGTTTCGAAGGCGTTCCTCACTGGCAGAGTTCACACAGGGAGAGCGTTATTGAGCAGTAAAAGGATGCTGGGAGGAAGTCACATGACAGGTCGTTTGGCAGCAGCTGTAGCACCGCTAGTGCTACATAATCGCTATTGAAAATGCCATGGGCAACAGCCGAATGCAGATCAATACAGCTATTTGTGGTAAAATGGTGCTCCCCTCCCCCAGCCTGCTCCTCGTAGTGCGTGCTTGTGAAATGTGAGTGTGTACAGTAATTAAAGGGATCAGTTCAGCAACCTTCCAATCCTTTGAGTGGATCAGAGTGCATGCAGTTGCTGCATGCTGATTGGCCAATAGAGGTCACATGCCCCCCCCCCCCATCCCCCCACTTGTTCACAGCCACTTTACCTACAGTTGTACCGGGTCACGCTGCCTCCCAGTCAGTGCGGCTCCGTGCCTTTTCTGGCGGGAATGAAACTCGCAGCACCTGGCCCCCGGCGCCCCCCGCTGACAGCTCCAGCTCTCCTTCTGCAGCTCCTCCCCCACCTCCTAAACAGCTCCTCATTGTTCTTTTTTCCCCCATCGCCTTCCTGCTCCTCCTCTGATGCCTGCCTGCCATGTACAGTACTCTGCTGATGAACCTGGGTAAGGCTCCCAATGTTGGCGCCTTGCCTCCCTGTCATGGCTCCTTGAATTGGGTCTCATGCTTGTCACATGGCCGCATGGATCTCATTGGAGGCCAGAGACTTGTGCAGGAGTCGACTCAAATCCACAGACTTGAACCTGCTTCTCGGTTTGCTCTCCAGCTGTCGTCCTGCCGTGACTCAGCAGGTGATCCCTGGGGGGCCAGGCCATGTGGGAAGGGGGTTATATGGCGGAGGAAAACAGAGCGGAACTGGAATAGGACTCAGGAGCGGATGAGAGCATCGTGAATAAGGCGGATTGTTGGGCAGCCGGGGTGGATGAAGGTGGGAATGTGTGGCGTGTAAGCTTGTTGGATGTGTAGGCTAGTTGGGAGGTAGAGGTACGCTTTGTAGGGTTAACAGAATCTTTCTTTTTGGATCAATGTAAATCAATGAGGACAGAGAGGTTGGGATTAGAGTGCTCCCCATAGAAACGAATGGAGAGTCCCTACAAAGATATTATTACATACCTCTGTGTGTGTGTGTGTCTCTGCCTGTGTGTGTTCCTGTGTGTCTCTGTTTTCCTGTATATCTCTGTGTATGTGTTCCTGTGTCTGTGTGTTCCTGTGTGTCTGTGTGTTCCTGTGTGTGTGTGTCTGTGTGTGTTTGTGTGTGTGTGTCTCTGTGTATTCCTGTGTGTGTCTGTTCCTGTGTGTGTCATTCTGCGTGTGTTCTTGTGTGTGCGTATCTGTCTGTGTGTTCCTGTGTGTGTGTGTCTGTGTGTTCCTGTATGCGTGTGTGTGTGTGTGTGTGTGTACTTTACAGTGTGCTCATCTGGCCTCACACAGTGCCCCTGTTTCATTCACCCCATCAGAGACTACAAAGCTGGACTTTTGTGATCTCAGCATAAGCAATGTATTCAGTAGATTGGGGATCGTCTGACTAAATGTGGCCTACAGTCTGTGCAGGGCCCCCTGCCCTCCATGCAGTGTCTCGCACCTTGTCTCCCTCTCCTTGTGGCTTCTGCCACACTCTCCACTTTTCCCTCCCCTCTCCTGTCTGTCCCCCTCTTTTCATCACTCTTTGCTCGCTTCTCTCCCTCTCGTTCCTCCTTGGGCCAGCCCCTATAAATCCAGTGACAGCTAACACTTAGCCTCAGAGCCTCACTGAGCATGCTCAGAACTGGAGGTGCTTTTCCCCTTTAAGGATTAGAATGCGATCCGCTGCTTGGCGACGCGTGGGGGGGGGGCTGTTGCCATGTGTCTCCAGTGCCCCCTCTGTCAGTTCGCCATCATGGCCCCACCTGTGTCCATGTCTCCTGCCTGCCTGTCTTTCTGTTCTTTCATGCCCTCTCTAACGTGCCGAGCTATGAGTGCCCTTTCTTATTTCAGCTTCTGTTTTAATCTGATGACTCCTTGTCTGTAGAATAACTTCCATCCACCTGCATGCAATATTCATTCTCCACTGCAGGCTTTTTCAGTTCCCTGGGACATAATGCTTTAATTCGATTGACACCACGTGTTTTATAATGTGGAAATGGGGCTGTCGGTAAAGGGAATTTTGATCAGTGTTTCCCACAGAAGCCAGGGATTCCAGCAAAGGGCAGATGGGCCATCAGGGGTGTTAATGAACTGTGACTGGAGGTCCATGTGTCCCGAAACATATTCTCACCATGGACACATGGATCAGTGACTACAAGCAGATAGTGAACATTCCTCCAATTAACCCATTTCAATGGTTCAGTGAGCTGGGGGCCCAGGTTCCCTTCCAGCGCTGACCCGGCTCGACATGTGACTTACCTCTCCAAAAACGCCGTTAATTGATTCTTTAGTTACTGGTTCTGTTCTTTGAATTCTATGCTACTGTCTGCACAGATGCTGAAATCTCCGTCCAGCATGAAAGGCTGGAAGATCACCAGTCCTTCCTGAACTCATATACTTTCTGCCCTTTGTATGAAATAAATCATGCCTGTATTCACCATAATGCGACTGCGTTCACCATAATCCATCCACATTCCAGCCATTGTGTGCCTACACAAAAACTGCACACAGGCCCTGCCAGCAAATCGACACACATATTTGTCCTGCTTTGCAGACCTGCGTGTCTCCATGTGTGCGTATGTGCACACCCCGGCGATTATCATGGTCCAATTGTAGGCCCTGCCCCCTCCCTGGGAACAAGCGGATCGCTCCGTCTGGCATGTGCCGGGTGGCCTAGCGTTCCAGAGCGCCTGACCAAGCTAAGGCCTGACAGATAGGGGGAGGAGACAGGGGGGATGAATTTACTTGATTTGATGCCTCTCCTGCTACAGCTGGAGTGGGGGAGCGTAGCCTGGAGAGTGCGGGGGGGGGGGCAGGACCTGTAGTCCTCTTGCAGTGTTCAGCCAGCCAGCACCCTGAAGGCTCATGTGATCAGACCTGCAGTCATCTGTCGATAAACACCCTTCTTGCCCATTTTCATTTGTGCAGATTCTCTCTTGTAGGGATCCCATCTGCCCTCCATCTCTCTCTTCTCCCACACTGGTGGCAGGAACAACAGGAAAAATAAATGAGAAAACCTTTTCTTCCTTTCCTCATGTTTTTTCAACATGCTTTTATTTTACCCTAATCCCTGGCAGGAATTTTGTAGATAGGTAAATAGGTTAGTGTGCCTGGGATAAGGTAAGAAGCCACAGAAGGTGCTCAGGAGAGGGGCAGGGTGTCCGGGTCGCATTGTCACATGGGAGGAGCGGAATCGAGTGCTGACATCATCCCCGAAAGGAGGACAGAAATCTGCTTTTCTGTTGATTTGTGGTATAATCCAGAGAAATGGACACAAACCTACAGTCACACCGACTCTACTTCCCCCAGATATACTACAGTTTGGGGGCTCAGCTCAAGGACCACAAAAGCAGGTAGGTGCCTGGATCTCCAGAGATACCTCAGATAGAAAGAGTCAGGTCAGCGTCCTCAGCCGAATGCTGACTGTCTAACGTTCTGAACGCTGCCCGTTGTCTGACCTCCCAGAATCACTGAGCACGAATGTTAGCAAGTTAATGCAGTAAATGAACTACAAGGATTAACAGGAAACAAACAGCATGTAGCCAGAAAGGGTCTGTGAATGTTTAGGTGGCGGATTGTGTCTGTTTGCAGGGAAATACTCTTGTACACAAAAGCATCTTTGTGTCAGCTGAGCTTGATGGGATTATGAGCTCGTCGCCTCCGGGCTTACTGGCATCTCCTCAAGCCTCGCGTGCGACAATCCCTGATGGAGGTGCTGCAGTTGGATCAGCTGTGTTTTCGTGCTGTCGAAGGCATTTACAAGCCTGTCTTGCGCTGAGCCCAACCGTCTGAACCAATATTGTGATGCAAAATGTCAATTTAATTACTGACCCTAATTTTAAACACGATTTTAACTCTTGTTTTCTTTGATCAGAACTACATCAAATTCCACTTATTCTATTGAACACAGTGCAATTATACACCAGACACAGGGTTATGCTCTGCACTATTGGGTTATGGTTTAAATGAGATTTCAATTGGAAGCCTATTCAGTTTGTCTAATAGTGATGGCAAACGAAGCCAGTGGACACTGGAAACATTAAAGCCTTCATTTGATCCCCTTCCCACTATGCGCACAGATAATTTAATCGGCTCTACAGATTTCCTGATGCTTGTTGACGCGGGGTGGTCATTGCCATGAGACAGGTTTGTCATATTCCGTTACTGTTCACAGTACAGATCTACTAGGTGCTGGTAAGTCAGTGCTTAAGGGCCAAAATGTTTCTGGGTCAGGTTGTGTAGGAGTGTTTGCTGTTGTACCTTTGAGCAAGGTGCTTGCACAGAATTTCCTCAGGAAAGATTCAAAAAACTGCATGAATGCATGACTAAGCAATTATGCGGAATGGATTTATTGATGGATGGACCCTCCGAGAATACGGAAGGAACAGTATGCAGACAATAGCTACAGGATGGATAAGCTCAATAGTTACTGTGACAAGCAGATTTATTTAAAGTGGTCTAGAAATCTCAGAATGGGACAAGGTATATATTTTTCTTCTATTAGTTTATCGCATTTTTAATGCTGATTTAATTTCTGCATTGTGATCTATCTGCTTCCATTAGGTCCCTGGATGGACTACATTCACGCTGCCGAAAGACTGTCACCAAATGCTGAAATAATTTTTTTACATATATCTCTATTATAATTTTTTTCATTCCTTTGGCAGATTCTTTACGTCTTAACTGTCACTTAACATCCTTCAGAGACCGAGTGTAGAATCTTTCAGAAAAATGTTCATTATTCCTCAGTTTCTATTGCTTGATTTTGAATTGCATTTCGCTTGCTGTTTGCTTAGTATGTTTGTGCTTTTGTGATTAGTGGAGAAATGCCCAGAAGTTCGGGTTTCAGTCTGGAACATCGGCTGGATCTATGCTGGAAGCAGGCTTTGAGTCAGACGGCACAGTTTGGGAACGTTCCTGGTGCTCGGGGAACTGAGGGGGG
>JAODKC010000028.1:3908099-3932427 GCA_026777985.1 Mormyrops attenuatus | reverse complement strand
GATGACTTGGCTGCAGATGGGACGCCCTTTGTTGTCCCCCCCCCTTTTCCAAGTGCTTCCTACACTTTTCCCACAATGCAGTCACTTTCGGGTAACAGCTCTCTCTGTCTCGCCCTTCCCGCTCCTCCTGGTTTTTTACAAGCGTGGCCCTCTTTCCCTCTCCTGTCCTCAGATGTTCCCAAACACGGCATGACGTTCACATTTTCACATGAAATTCACCTTTAGTAATGCGGGAGAGTCCCTGCAGTCAGAACAGCCAACAGAAGCACGTGGCCCCGGGTTTAGACAGGGAAGTATGTTTCATCGTGCTAAGGGGTGGGGAAGAGACAGGTAAAAATACCACAGAAGGGCAAACACAAGGCAGCTACTTCACCAGGCACAAAAACAAACGTGATGCTACTTGTCTTACATGTAAGGAACAATGTTTACCTTTGGGTGTCACGGTAATCCTGTACGCATTGGGTTATATACAGTTTAGTTGTACCTGCTCGCCTCTGTGTGCGTGATGCTTGCAGCTTCTGTCTGTGTTCACGTGGCTTTTCTTCGAAGATGAGCAGTATCGACTGCGGATCAGTGCCTTGAAATTGCCCTTAATCTGTGGTTGTGACTGTGAATGTGTACCATGTGAGGGACAGGCATTCTGTCCAGGGTGTCCCCCGCCTAATGCCATGCGAGGGACAGGCATTCTGTCCAGGGTGTCCCCCGCCTAATGCCATTTGAGGGACTGGCGTTCTGTCCAGGGTGTCCCCTGCCTAATGCCATGCGAGGGACTGGCGTTCTGTCCAGGGTGTCCCCCGCCTAATGCCATGCGAGGCAAAAATGGCTTCAAGGTGGGAGCTGTTTGAGAGTTATCTACCCCCTCCTCCCCACTTATAAACCATATGTATGAATGTAGATGATTTTTATCAATGACTGTCATGGCATTGACCCAGTAAAACCCCTACTAGGCATTTAGCCAATCCCCCATTTTCAAAGATTACATTTCTTAAAACATTTTCTGTAACATTAAATAAGAGCTCTCTTATGCCTGTTATCGGAACTGTCTGGAAACGATAGATGTGGCTGTCCTTCACGCTGGCTTGTCGCATCCTGTCAAAACCCATCCATCCAGGGGTGGATTAATGAACAGCCTTGCCTGGGCTGCAGCCTGGGGGCCCAGAGTTATCGGAGGCCCCTACTGGCTGTACAGTTATTATTATTATTCAATTACCATTTTTAAAGTGATCCTATATTAACCATTTGTTAGTTTGCGAGCTGGTGTTTGGTTAAAACTAAATGAGAGAATCAATTCTAAATGTATCTCTCTTTTGGCGTTCTTTTTATACCGCCGGGTATTTTCTGGTATGCATAGTCTGTTTCCTATGCAAAATGGATTTTACAAGTCTGATCAATGAGTTTTATGCCAGGAAAGCACGGAAGAAAACATTCTCATAGTAAGAACTTGTTTTATTTTCTTTTGGCATTTACCCCTCTCTGTAAAATGGTCTATACTATCTATGAGAAATGTGTCAGGGTCAGCGCCTGTCCGACCCTGCCTTCCATGTCCCCTTCCCGTTTTGGCCAGCAGGTGTCGCTGGCCATCCTGTCCTCTCCCCTGTTTCTTGCCCTTCAGCCTCAGTGTGCCTAGTCCCTAGTGTGTTTTATCTGTTCCCGAGGCTGCCGCATAGGTCAGTGGGCTGAGTGTGTAGCTCAGATTCTGTTTCCTTGTGTGGTGTGTACCAGGCTGGCTTGAGACCAGTCTCACCTGTTTTCTAATTTTATTTCACTTTATTCATGGTTTGCCGTTTCTGTCTAAGCTTTTGTTCTTGTGTTCAGTTTGCCGCACTTCTTCCTTAAGAAGTAACACAAATGTACATTATGATGCAGTTGATATGCACTGGATCAGAGTGTAAGGTTTTAAGTTTACCGCGATTGAGATGCATTTATTCATTGAGGTCCTTGTTGCACTCGTTCTGGTTGTTTCACATGACTGATGAGAAAACATTAGCTTGTCGGTTTGTTGTTCTTCAGATGTGATTGCTCTCACTTGATAATTGAAATTTGTTTTTTTTGACTTTGTAGAAATTATTTAATGGTCACTAATATTTAATAGCTATATAGTTAATTGTTGTATCATTTTGGGGAGTAGGGGCAGAAGAGGGGCCCACAGAAAGTGCAGCCTAGTGGCCCCTGAACTTGTCAATCTGGCATTGCATCCATCCTTCTCCAATGCGCCCCCATTTTTGGCCTGTTATTTTTAAGAACGGGACAGCTTACTGTTTAGTATGATCTCAGTTTGTTGAACTGAAATCTTCATTTATGTCTAGTAACTGAAATTGATTTATTCAGTTACAGCTGCACCTACAAAGTCCCCGATTGCATCATTTTATTTCACATGCAGCTGTGCAGACGCATGTGATCCAGATGGACGGCAGAACAGCAGCCGCTTGCCTGTTATCCTGCTTTCTCACCTCTGTACCACCAGATTTTGCATTACCATCAGGAATCCAGACCTACAGCTTGCTGGTGTCTTTCCTGCACTGCAGCTGCTTCCTCTGGGTCTGTTTCCAAACTGAAGATCATGGATCATGACTAACGCTAATTTGGAAATTGCTGTCAGACAGCAGAAAGTTCTTTATCCTGCCTCAGCTGCAGAACCGTTTATAACAATTGTTCATAGTTATAACGTATGACGTATGTAAATTAATGTTATATTAGTTGTGTATATAGACACCAGAAATTGACTGGGTAACAAGGTGTGCCTCATGAGTGGGCGACATAAAGTCCCCCTCCCCCCAGATTGCTCCGATACACATTCCCTTTTCCAGTGGCACCATTAATGCTGATTCGGATATCTTAGCATTTCCTCAGTTATTGTTTCGGCAAGCTGTTTCAGCTCTTAAGGGGGAACCGAACCTGCCAAGTGTTAAGCGCGTGTGGTTCCTCTCCCCGGAGGTTTTCTAAAGCAGAAGGTATTTATAAAGCGCTATTTCAAGACCTGCGGATATTTATCAGATGACTTGACGAGTCACGGAGAAACTCTTAATCATGCGGGCGAACATGCCACCCTCTCCAGCCAAATTATTTACTAACACCCCTGACGTTTTTTGCTATTATCACTTTACCTGCAAATTAAACAAAATTGAATCACATCAGATTTATATATGATGAGACAAGACGTTGGTTGGTATTACGCTCATACAGGGCTACCAACTCACCTTCAGACTCACGGTAGAAATCTTAGGCAAATCAATATTATTCCAAAAAAAAAAAACTAAAATTAGCTGCATCAAAGGCGTTGGGGTAATTTGCAAACATTACAGACTATTTACAAGGGAATAAAACTGTTACAAACATGTAACTTCTTTTGCAGACTTGTCTCGAATTCAAAATCTCACGCCAGCCAAAGTTAGCAACCCTGTCCATATTAGTTTTGTCGGTGAAAGGGATTTTATTATAAAGATTTGCAGGTGTTGATGCAAGGTGTTCCCTAGAAACTCAGTGCCTTGTCTGTTTCTTGTTTTGCGCAGCACGGCAGTCATACGTGTTTTCATCAAGGTGAAAATGAGGAAGTGGCTCTTAAGGAGCGGTTTGGTGAGGTTTGGGGCCGGGGGCTTTTGTCTTTTGTTTCTATATTCTGCTTGCTTCGCTGCAGTGGGCTGCCGCAGAATTGGCGGCGTCCGACCGGTCATCGCAGCGATCCGGAGCCCGATTGCACGCTGCTCATATGCAAGCTGAATGATATCACTCATGCACTTATTTATTTATTAAAGGCAGCCCGTCAACAAAATACACTGTAAAGTGTTTAGCCCCCTCTCTCAAATCACCAGGTTCAAAGACACCGAAATGAGTTTCCTGTTCTCCTTTTAACTTCCGTCAGCTTGTTCTGTCATTTCAGTCCGTGACAGTCATCATTTGTCTGACCTTTCCAACAAGACATTTTTTTTCTGTTCAGAATTAGTTCTCTTTAACGAAATTGCTCTCGAGTTAGTGGTAACAAACTAGGAAAATGGCCTCCAAAAGGTAAGGCAGATTTATTCTTTGCATGAAAGTAAATTAATAGTTTTCTTGTTGCTCTAGTACTGTCTTCAGTATATCCATCCACCCCTCCATCCTGCTCATTCAGTATGGGGTCATAGCAGCCATGTCTGGAATATGATACAATGACTCTGTTAAAAATATTGGCCTTTTATCAGTCTTTTCTGGCCGGACCTGATGTGACCTGATGCATTCTTGGCATTTGAAGACCACTCTTTTAAAGACACACAGACAGGCTTTGGAAACCAAACCAGGGCTTTCCCTAAACTTAGCTACAGTTTGAATAACTAAGGCTGAAAGAATGTCAGAAAATGCCTGTGTTTGGATCAACACTAAGTGTAGGTTGATACATCCTTTGCTAGTGTCATCTGTTGTTCTGGGTTATTTCCCACTTTATTTATACAGTCATTCTTTCAGGCTAACCTGCTTGATTTGTTATTATCTGGTGTCCTTTTTCCTTCAGTTAAAATTAAACACACAGTGTGATAGATACAGGAAACATAGTGATAGTCTGGAATTTTGTGGTCTTACAGTGAATAAACAAACAATATCTAATCCCAGCAGAGACTTTTTGATGGGGGGGTCCTTTAAATATCATCTAGTGCACCATGAAGGTTTGTTTAAAGATTTTTAGTGAACGATAAATATTTAGTAAAGAAAATGGGGCAAAATGATCACCCTTCTCCAGCTGAGAAGCCCTGCACATTGTTCCTTGTTAATCCCGAGATTCACGGTGTTTGGACATTGGCATGTATGAATATCCCGCATGGGGGCTGGGTGCTGCTTTGTAGGCATACACCCTGCATTTAAGAGCCCCGGGGAGTGGGCTTGGGCTGGGTGTCGCTGCTAAATTATGAGCATGGAGACCGCACCGGGTGCACGCTGAGGCCGGTGCCCATGGGTGGAGTGCTGCCCATGTCCCAGCTTTGCGAAACCCACCCCTTCAGTGGGATTCTGGGTTAGTAATTAAGCGGCGCAGAAGCGGGATCCGGTGCCCTGCCCTGTAATTGCACCGAGCGGGACGTAAAATGGGCTGGGGGAGGGGGGGACGGTGGGCCGACTTCGCAGTGCTGCCTTTAACAGGCTTGTGATCGGATCTCTGTGTTCCCACCCCCTGCGGCGGCACAGGGGGATCACTGGGGACTAATTTTCCTTCTCATAGGAGGGGGGGCAACGCAAGATGACTTACTTCTTGGATTTTTGATGGTACCCTGAAAAGCTACCTTGGGATCATTATGAAAAGTAATTGACATTCTAATTAATCCTTCCAGTCTCTCCAGTGTTTTGCAATCTTGACTAACTGACACTGGTTAAGTATGTGAATGAAGGTTCTCATTCTGCATACAGAAAAATCGGTTCCTGGCCATTTATTCCTTTTATTAATTATATATGGCAAGTTTTCAATAATGAAAGATATTTTGACCCTGATCACTGTATATCTCTTATGTATTGAATCACATTGATTCCTGTTACACACATATTATGTTATTCAGAGTGACTCAGCCAGATTATGTTCTAAAGAAATATATTTGTAATGTGTCTGTTTGTAATATGCTACTTGTAAGACTCTTGCAATACATCTGCCACGTCTGACCTAGTTACTACTATTTTATGCATTTTGGCACATTAGTCTGCTTTGGATGGAAAATCCCTATCAACTTCACGCGGCAATTTCTGCATCATGATGTGGTGCAGGAGGATTAATTGAATATTGCATACCTGTTGTACAAGTAACAGCCATACAGTCCAAACAAAAGCAAAAAACTGGGCACACCTGTCTTTGTGTGCCTCTCTGCTCAGGCTGCTGTTATGGGCCCATATGCCCCCGGTGGCCATTTTGGCAGCATTTCAGGTGTTGCAGGTGTGATTTGTGGACTTGGGGGCATGTCTTACTGCAGGGAGAAGGCCCAACTGGTTTCTGGGTTGGTCCGTTAGCATCCACCTGTGGGCCCTGCTACTTTACATGTTTTTTTTTTTTCTTATAAGCCAGTGGAATATTATACTCAAAATCTCCCCAGTTAATAAGGGAAGCTCTGCTAGGATGGTTTTTAGCTGCCTTTTCCTTAGATATTTGCTCCTTTTCCTTAGATATTTAATCATTATGGTTTTTTGGTGGGTATATCATTCCCTGCAGTAGATTTTTTGGTTTTCCTGAAAAGGAGGTAAGGCTCTTGGTGTCTTTCGTTGGCCAGCGTGCCTTTTGCATTGTAGCCTGGTGGCTCTGAGCACTATTAGTGAAGGCTTACAACTGTTTGATTTGCTCTTTGTTTACATAGTAACACATGGATGTTTTATGTAACCACACTGTCACAACGACTGGGTAGAGATGAACATAACAGCAGCCACCCATGTAGCAAGCACAAGATATATATGGAGTTGACCTCTGTATTACAGTACTTACTTCCTATCATGTTGCCCCCACCCTACGCAAAATACAGCTTGTTAAAGTCCCATTGTGGGAACCTCCATAGATTCATCTAGATCTTCCTAGTAAAGTGTCATAGGCCAAAGGATCACTGAATTTAAACGGTTGAACTGCTGCCTTGTACAGAAAAAACAGATCATCAGAATGACAGCCTGCTGTAGGATACCTGTCCACCACAGCATTATTTCTAAATGCTGGCTCACATTTATTGATTATCAAGCTAAGCTGGGGGGGGGGAGGTGTTTCCATTTATTTACTTCTAGTAATGTGAGTCTGGCCTTTTATTTGTCTTTCATACGGAGTAGTTTTGCTGGGTATTGCATCCAAAGCTAAAGGAATTCGGCAGCCATAAACTTTAACGCGAGCTGTTTGGCTCAGGGACTTCAAGACCTTGACGCTGTTGGAAAAGCCGGCACAAGCATCATGGGAAATAGTTCAGCTGTGAGCAAAATATCGCTGATGTAGCAGGGATGATATTTGGGTGAATATGTGCCAACAGCATCCTGGCCACACCGTCATAGCAAGGAAGAGAGGGTGCAGAGAAGGCTTCTCTAATTACTACAGCTTTTATCTCTTCCAGTGACAGTGACTGATGCTGGCACTGAGACATCTCGATGCTAAATCATCCCCCCATACTGCAGGGCTAAAATTAGAATGGACTCATCCATTAATCAGTGAAGACGTGACGCCTCTTTCCACGTGGTCCTCTGTGTGACACGGCCACAGCTCCGGGCCTTTGTCGCCAGGGCGACTAGCCCCTTACAGGGTAAGGAATAAAAAAAAACGAGGAAAGGTGAGGAAGATCTGCATAGGAGAACATCAGTGCTGCTTTAGGAAAGCGATCGTATGGCACGATCACTGAACATTCATGTATGGATCAGCCATTTTTGTTATTGCTAAAAGTTAATCATATTCACAGAGTGATTTGAACGGCAGCTGTTGTAAGAGCTGAAAACGATCGTGATGTGTTCTCCAGATGTTCCGGTGTGGTGAACCTGCCGGTCATAAGGCCTGACTGATGGCACTCTGTCCCTCCAACAGCGAGCAGAGCATCTGTCAAGCAAGAGCATCTGTCATGATGTACGATGACAGCAGCAAGAAGTGGGTTCCCATCAAGTCAGGACAGCAGGGCTTCAGCCGCATCAACATCTACCACAATACCGTCAACAACACCTTCCGCGTGGTGGGTGTCAAGCTGCAGGACCAGCAGGTGAGGCGTGCGGACTGCCGGGGGGGGGGTCGCTTCAGCTGTACTGTAGGAGCAGCTGTCATAATCACTAGGTCAGATTGTCAGAGATGTGTGGGCAGTAATCACGCACTGCTCTCAGAGTTGCCCAGGAGAGCTCCCACAGGATGGCACGCCAGCTCATCGTAGGGCAAGTACACATATTCACACAAACTCACACAGTGGGCTGTTTAGCTCACCTAAGAAACCAGAGAACCAAGAGGGAAGGCGTGAAACATGGGGAGCTCATGCAAACTCCTCGCACATGGGAGGGGGAACTTCCAGCCCTGGAGGTATGAGGTCATGTGCGACCCCTTCTACTAAAGATAATGGAACAGAATAGAATAGAATGAAATAGAATAGAATAGTGATACTTTATTAATCCCCATGGGGAAATGAGAGCAGCTTGGGGGTCACAGTACAGGGTCAGCTAGTGTGCAATGTCCCTGGAGATGGGGGTTAAGGGCCTGGTTCAAGGGCCCATGAAAATGTCCTTCTGATCACAGACACAGAGGTTTAGCTTGCTGAGCCACAAACCACTCCCTTTTTAAATAGATAATAATAATAATAATAATAACAATAGTAATTGTCCTCCATTTTATTTCCTCTTTGTGCTTCCAAGTCCTGCCTTAAACTGACAGGCTAATATTAATTCCACCGTGTTCGGTCTTGTGGAGGGTTCGTGTTGCTGTGCTCTCATACCGAAGTAAATTTTTCATCTGCTCTTTAATGCACAACATGGCATGTTTGGCTCCGCCCCCGCAGGTGGTGATAAACTACTCTATCGTGAAAGGCCTGAAGTACAACCAGGCCACGCCCACTTTCCACCAATGGCGCGATGCCAGGCAAGTGTACGGGCTGAATTTCGCCAGCAAGGAGGAGGCCACCACCTTCTCCAACGCCATGCTCTTTGCCCTCAACATGCTGAGCACTCAGGAAGGAGGTGAGCAGCCATGTTCGCTACGGACCTCGCCAGCTGTTGGCGCTGTGCCCACTCTGCTCTCTACCACGAAGGGGCTGCTTTCCAGATGTTTTCAGGCCTCTGAGAATTGCAGGATTTACTAGGGAGGCTATCAAGGACTTTTATCATATGGTTCTTATGTGGCGCACAGAAGTTTTGTTTGGATTTGCTTCATATTCAGCAGCTGGATCACTCTTCGGTTTTCATTCACTGACATTATTTTACATTATATTTAGTTATCATTTTTGCTGTAGACATTTGGCTGTCTGGTATTTAGCTTAGCCCCCGCTAACTTTGTTTTGTAGCGCTAACCAGTGTCCCAACAAAACTTTTAGCTCTGTTGATTGGTGGCGTGCTGTTTTGCTGATTTTTTTTTTCCCTTCGTTGAATCGCCCGAGTACAGCATCCGTGTGATCCATGTAAAATAATAGGCAAAGATGGGAAACAGTTTTGACTCCTTTTGACCATTTAGTATAATCACGAATTTTCTTCGATATCTGAGAGGTCACTTCCGTTTATACCTTCCACCATCAATCCAGGCAGTCCTGCACCAGAACAGGATATTTATTGGGTGACAGCCCTATGAGAATCAGGTATGACATCACTGTTCGTTCATTCACAGCGTTGATGTGACTACATCTGAACTGTACCTCCCCCTACTGGACGCCATGCACCAGCGTGAATGCCCTTGATTGTACGCAGTGGATTCTTATGCAGCTTAGCGCCGCCATCTGGGACTAGGAACTAGAGGGGAAACAGGCATAGCGTCAGTCTCGGCTTGTTGAGACAATGAGAACATTCCTCCTGAAGGCTGTAAAAAGTCACGCTTTACCGGTTTCAATTACATCCGCCGCCTGTTCCGTTTGCCTCGTGTTACTCCGAAAGTGCGGCTCCCAGACATTTCAAAAGGCAGCACTAGGGCTTGCGGGGTTTTGAGTGCCGTATGAATTTAAACACTGTCCCTGTATCTATAAAAGCAATACGGTTTCTCGCCCTGTGTTTGACGTGACACTTTCTGAGTCTTTTAATAAGAGAAGGGGAGAGAGACGTCCATCCAGCACATTCCCAGCACATTCCCGTATGTCCCTCCATGCTGGTGTGTATTGATGAACCAGGTTCCTGGCACCCAGGCATACCTACTGAGAGCTGCATGCTTCTCTGTGTTCTCGGATATGTTTTCCATTTTCAGATCCTCGTTTTAGTAAGCTTAAAGCAATCCAGTACTGTATAGCTTCATTTTTTCCTGTACTCTGTTGTCTTTTTCCAGTTTCCACACTGACTGTTTAGAATATAAACTGTTACTTTGTCTCTCTGCGATGTTCTTATTAATTTATTTGCTTAAAATCCCCCATTCCTCACAATGCTGCTAAATTTGTAAGCATTTTTGGGCACACCGATTGAGAAGCAAAAATAAATATTCACAATCTTACGATCAGTGCTTGTTTAAGCTCCAGGGTCATAACAGCCCTGTACTGGACTGTGGGTTGGATGGATGGATGTATGAGGTATGAACTAAACAGGCTTGAAGTTCTGTTTGGTAAAGGCAGTGTCACCTTTTGCTGCGTGCCAATATGGATGCGACTCAGGTTTCAGCCTGATGCTACTTATAAGACTGACGATGGAGTCCAGTGTCAACCCTTGACATCACCTGGGTCCATAACGGGTTCAGGGCTCGGCCAAAATATCCATGGAGCCTCGTGGTCTGGGGCCTTTCCGTCCCATCGTGTCTCGTGAGTGACCTCCTCAGTGCCGCTCTCCGATTGGTCAATAAGCAAGGATGGCGGGCAGGGTGACTGGCAAACGAGCACCCGCTGTTCTGAGCGAGTGAATCTGGTGGGGGGGGTTCTCCCCTTGAGCTCTGGTGGGTGGGAGGCTGAGTGGAGGTGGGGGGGGGGGACCCTCGCTCTCCCTGTAAATATCTGGCAACCCTGGGTTGCCTTAAACGTCGGCCGTGGAGAAGGTGTGGGCGAAATGCTTAGTTCAGAGAGTTCCCCACAGTCGAGCAAGAGACTCACTTCCACAGTCATCCACCTGAGCAGTGAGTATGAGACTAAGAGAGTGTGTGGATGAGCGTTTCAAGTAACTATCTGCCAACCTATGTGGGGCACTGCTTGGCGGGGGTGGGGGGGTGTGGTTTTGTTGTCACTTGTAGTTTATGACCTAAATAGGCAGCGAGGTTGTCTAACCCCCCATGTGTTTGGGGCATGAGGCGAGCCGGGCTTGTCAGCGGGGCCCAAGGAAAAGCTGATGAAGCGGGAGGTGTTTACCTTGCTTCATTGGCACGGGTGTGTGTGTTGCCATTGTTTTGGGCTATAAACACCTCTGTTCAGATAACAAGCCTGTTAAACTGTTATTTGACAGGAAGTTGTAGATTAGAGGTAGACAGAGAGCCAAAGACGTGTCTAAGGCCACTTTGGTGATCAGTACAGCAAAGCTAATAATATTATTACATATTAATCGAATTGGCGTCTGCATTCAGAAACTACAGGGGTCTCATCATGCACTGTTTTCTTTCTTTTGTGGAAGAAGAGCTTTAATTATCAGCAAGGCTTCGCCCATCCTGCTGTTTCAGCAGCCTCTCGTCCCGTCTTTTTGCTGGCCGCTGCAGTTTTCCGCTTCCTTGGCCCTCGGCTACCGTGCGCCATCTGCTGGTCGTCAGCAGGGTGTTGCAGTTATGAGGAAACCTAGGAGCGTTTTTACTGGCAGCCTTCTCAGTATGAATCTCTGCTTGGGGCAGCTCTGATGGGCCAAGCTAATAAAAAACTGCTGGTATTAGCTGTTTAGCTAAGCCTTCTGTGTATTCCAATGAGTACTGGGCCTGTGCTTGGCCGTCACAAAGCATCCTGCTAATATTACCACATCAGGGGAGTTTGGCAATTTCACATGACCAGGACCGCACCACATATCAATGATCTCTTAAGGTTTAAAGGTAACCATACATGTTGTAATACCACTGCTTTGTTGGTTGACTAAGTATAAAATTTGGGGTAGTTCATTATAATGAATCCCTAGTACAGCGGTCAGCCCTCGTTCAGGCCAGTCCCCATGAATGGCTCCCCATCACTCCTCTTTCCCTCATTCTCCCGCCACAATTGTTTTAGCTGCTGTGCCATTTTGTGCTCAGGTTCTATCTGGTACTCAGGGAACAGGGATGGGACTGTGCTGCTGCCACATGGGTGGAGGTTCCCATGATGCAACTGGTGTGGGGGGGAGGGGGGTAATGAGATTGTGTAAGCCTAGGATTCATTACTCTGTTTAACAGTGGCCCCCCTGCTGTCCTATTAACGGGTTTTTAGTCAGCTGCTAACGAGGATTCTGTTACCACAGTCTTCGCATCAATGGCCACTTAGCTAATGCTAACGTCTAGGAATCCCTTGCTAACTGTATTATACCGCGGCAGATATTTTAAGGCGGCCTCGTGGCTGTGTATAAACATACTTGAATATCGCACATCAGGCATACTTCGATGTAGCCATTTCCAGCAATTAAATCATCCAGTTGCTTAGAAGACAGTTATGCTTAACTGCTGATTTTTAATGGCTGCAACTGAAATATGGCGGCTTTGACGTAGGTATAGCTGCTGTAGCCATTGCACAAATCTCATCCTCAAGCGCTGCTCCCGCTCTTCTCTTTGGAATGCAATCATCTTTTCGTTTGTTTACATCTTTGTTAGCACAATTCTTTAAGTATAATTCACAAAATTAACAGTGGTCACAATGGGAACTTTCTGTTTTTTATTAATATAATCGAAAATACTGACTACCGATGTTCATTTTTTTATTTTTTATGGTTGTTCATTCAATCCTACAGAATTATTTAGTCTGTAGAAGCGCTTTTGGCTCAGTGCAGAAAAAAACTCCTTGAAGAGCATTCATTTCAAGATTCATTTCAAGATGCCCTTCGTGCTTTAAGCACCTCCTTGCCCAGAAATAACACGTTAGAGGTACTCTAATGTTACAGTTGACCAGAAGGGTTATTGGTCACTATTTTGATAGGCAATAAGTTTTCAAACTGATGTCGCTTTTAAAAGCATAACTCAGAATAGACTTCAGTATCTACCCTCCGGCCCACCAAGTGGGACTAGGACAACACCACCCACACCATGAAGCCCCACCCCTCAAAGGTTGCTGTTTAAAGGAGTGGAGAAAAACAGTTAATAATTATCAAATAATTATTATTCAAGAATAAAATGGGTCAAGTTTACTGACTGCCTCTTTGTGTCTGTCTGCTATTAGTAAAGGCCATCATGCCAGATAAATAGGTAAAATCCATTAATTAAAGTCTCAAAGCCAGAATCCCACACTCTATGGTTGGTCTGTCTGAGCGTGGAACTGAAACAGGAGAACATGTTTTAATGACTTATGTTGGTTTTTGCTGTTTCACTTTTGCTCCCTAATTGAGCAAGATTGTCATGCTTATCTGCACAAGTTGTGCAAATCATGCATATTCCAGTGCAGCTTTTGTTTAATGTTTATTCTTAGCTGTAGAGGGTTGTCCAGCCTAGGAAGGGGAGAAGTGGCTTGGCTGGTGGGGATGGACTAAGGATTTTTTTTTTTTTGGGGGGGGGGGGTGTCATGAAATATTAAGGCCCCAGCACATGGTTCCTGGCTGCTGTGGCAGTATGGGTTACTGACAGGCGATAGGGGATCCCGGTAATTAATCCCCCCCATCCCCAAGGTGGGCGAGGCCAAAGAACCAGAGGGCCCAGCGGGAAAGGGGGGGAGGAGGAGGAGGAGGAGGAGGAGGAAGAGCAGCCTGCACGCTATGCTCTGCCGGGACTGGGTTTGCCAGTGCGTGTGCTTCTGCCACCTCAGCCGATTCTTCCTCTGCCGGATGTCCTGTAGGTACCACTCCGCCATGCCTCTCCACCTGTGTGTCTCTCACTCGCCGCGAGGCAGGAAACGGCTTCAAAAGGGGTGCGGAGGGACTGTGGGGGTGTCCGTTAAAGGTTTCCAGGGTGCTTCAGACTTTGCTTTGTGTTATGTTACTTCATGGTTTTCTGTTAGAGCAGAGCCCTCAGCTTCCTCACGTCTGTCCCTGGTCCTGAGGTAGCGGCTTGCAGTTTCCTGATCGCAAGCTTATCGAAAACCAAGCTTATCTGCTCAACTAACTTAATGTAACTTAAATCCTTCGTAATTGTTATTTGCGTTTTTTAACCTAGCTCTGTTTCATGTGTGTGAAGATCATATATGATTTCCTATTGATTTTTATGAGTGAAGGTTTGACACATATATGTTCTCCATAGTTTGGCTGCAGTGCCGCGGCTGACATGACAGCACATGTACGGCGGTAAATTTGAGCCGATGGGGCACCTTTGTCCAGCGGACACACGAGCTGGGTCTCCGCTCTGTTCACGCTTTGTTCCCAAAGCTGAAATTTAAGTAACAACCACAATTAAGGAAGAGCTTCTACCACCTTGTGTGATCCAGTGCCACCTGAGCGTGACAAGTCTACCTTTGCCTGGCATTCATCGCAGTCTCCGATCAGCAAGTGGAGATGTATTCATCCATATCGTAAGGGAGACTCAGACAGTCTCAGTTGTTTTCATGACCAGAGAACCCATCTCTGTCCCTTCAGACTGGCCATGGTGATGCCTAACGTGTAATGAGACTGGGAAGGAGAACTAAAACGCAACTTGGCCGGAGCTGACTGGCTTGATTCTGTTGGGGAGTGACTAAGCTGAAGAAGCTAACCCTGGGTATTACTTAGTACCAAGAAGGAGAAGATTGTATTTGTGGTTTGGGCAGGTCTGGTCGCCCGAACTTGCCTCCCAAGAACAAACTTGGGCCGCAATGAATCATGGGATTGGTCTCGTTTGGCGAGGATGCAACCAATGTATCCATGATATTTGGGGTATGGCAGAAACAACATCTGGGATTTTTACTGTCCTCTGTAGTTCTGTTCTAAAGTTTTGAAACTGGTCTTCAGCAGTGGAAGATGTAAATCGGTTAAACGAGAACACGAGTATGGTCAAGTATGAATATTAAGAAACACCCCCTCTCTTGTGTGTGATCACATGTTGCCAGTAATACCTGATGTGATAGCTGATCAGAAATATTATTGCAACAATTGATCTTCACACCTTGTTAAATCTAAATAATTCTGAGGACACCCTTTTTAAGTAAGGTAACTCACATAGATTGTCCCTTTTGTCTGTAAATTTAAAGGTCAAGTGGAAGTATCAGGGTCTAGAGTCCAACTGCAATTCATCTTCTGGAATTTGATGAAGAATCCCAGGCAAAATATCAAATCCACTTAAACTCCCACTCCATCGCAAGGGGGACTTTTGAGAGATCAGCTGAGGTAGCTCCAAAAAAGAACATGTATCTGCCATCTGTTCATGCTGGTGTGTGTATGCGCATGTCTGCCTACAAACGTCAAGTTGTTCAGCCAAGAGCGTGCATTTCTGCATCGATGCCGCATGTGGCTGCATCGACTTTCCCTCGTCCTCACCACATGAAGGCAGCACGCTGTTCATGCGTCACGGACGCTCTGGCGTTGCGAACGGACTCACTTACCATCATGGTGACATGGCCCCGGACCAGTCGCAGACCTGCAGGAATACGGCCCATGCTGTGTCTGCACTAACAGAAATGTATAGCGCCTTTGGGCACTAATGTACGGACTCACTGAATTCTGCTTCGGCATTGCGTCTCCTCCACACCTGCTGACCACCTCATCCATGTCAGGAGGGACACTATGAGCTACTTCAGGTTTTACAAACTACTTTAAACCTGAAAGGCTGCTGTGTTCAGCTAAATTGTTTGGTTTATCTTGTACTTTTGTGCATGATTATATGACACTGACCAATCAGCACATAGCAAGATCTCAGTGCTAACATGAAATCCAAGTCCTTTTAATTGAAATGGGTAAAATGGTAGTTTGCAAACCCCGCCGTAGCTGTCCCTCCTGACATGGATTAGGGTGGTCACCTTATCTGGGACATGCTCCCTCATGTGTAGCGCTGTTCTCTTGGTAATTCCAGGCTTCCATGTGCTCCAGTGCCTTAGGAAAACATCAGCGCCCTTTTGTGTAGAGCCACTGATATATTTCACATTATATTACTGGGCAAATGTCCCGGTGAGAAAGTAGCTTTTCAAGAATTGATTCAGTGTTTGAGGGTCATTTTTGGAAAATTCTGCTGCATCTCTGCATCAAGCGATTGCTTGGCGGAATTGGTTACTAACCCGACCTGGTGGTGAGCTGAATGCCCTCGTTGAAGGGTAACTAACCAGCATGACGTGCGGCCTGAAGAGCCGGAGGTCCCTGGGCAGTGAAGCCCTTATTATGTTTAGCCTGATTCCGCGAAAGGGCCCCGCGCCCACAATAAGGGACCGTTTAGCCTCTAACAAACTTCCTTTTCGCAGCCCTTGAGGCTCGCTGTGCACTCAGGCTGTAAGGTTTCCCACCTTGGCCACGCAGGCAGCCACGGACCCAGAGGCATGCTGGGAAAGCTCAGCTGGAATGCCTGGCTGTCCTGGCCAAGCGGTCTGTGCTTAATGCTCTCTGTACTCTTACGGCAAAAGCATGGTGGTTTTACATCAAGAGCCTCAAAATATAAACATCGGGGCCACTTTTTACGCAACACCGGGTAGGACCCAGTCTCCTCTCCAAGTCTGAGTTGTGTTTTCAGAGTCGCTTTTCTGCATGCTGCTGTTGTTCTGAGTTCTTTTTTTTACCTGTGGCCTTCCTGTTAGCTTTAGCGAGTCTGCCCATTCTCCTCAGACATCAGCTATTAATAAGATGTTTTCAGTCACCGAACTGCTGCTGAAGAGATGTTTTTGTTTATCAGGTCATTGTCTGTAAACTCCTAACACTGTAGTGTGTGACAATCCCAGGAGGACAGCAGATTCTGACATGCCAGAGCCACAAGGCCCGGTTACTCCTTCAGGCGTCTTGCCCGTTCTGATGTCCAGTCAAATGGCAGCTGAGCTTCTCGAGTGCGTCTGTGTTGTTTATTTATGGAGCGGCTTCCACATGATTTTATCTTTGCAAGAGCGGGCCAACGGCTGTGTCATTTTTGTAATGTGTTACAAGAATATCCAGAAAGATGGTTGTGAAGTCACGGGCCAGTAGGTGGCGCCGTGGAGTGGTAAACAGTAATGCTGTGCTTCTTAAGTCTCATTCAGTACGATCGGTGGGGCAAACAGGGTGAGGTTAGTGTGATGAGCTTGCTGGTGTTTCGGTCATGTCTTGAGAAAGGCGCTGTTTTTTGGTGCTGGGTGTCGGGTGGGGAGAGATAGCTCAGGTGGCCTAGGTGGCCTTCGGGCTGTTTCTGCCACCCCTCTTATTATTTGATTATTATTTTATTAGACTCCAGCAGCGACCGAGAGCATTTGGTCACGCGGTTGCTTTATGGATCGCCTGCCCAAAGTGAGTCATACCCAGGCAACAGATCAGTGTCCGAACTGTGCGAAGGGGTGAGGGTTGGGGGATTGTTCTGAGTGTAACCACAGCCTGGATTAAGCTGCGGAGACTGTGTCACATGAGCATAACCTTCAAAGGAAAAGTGGTCTGTGTCTGCAGCAGGAATGAAATTGGCAGGAGAGCGTTGTGGGGAAATTATGGGAAGGCATTGTAAATGTATCTATCTGTAATGTATATATGATTGCATCATTGTATCACTGACAACAGATCAATCACCATTTTGCTATTTTATGATAATGATACTATATTTGCCACCTGTGCAAACACAAGTACAGGTACTAATTTTAATACTGTTCTGACTGTAGTAAAATCACACTTACTAATGTGACACTTACTAATTTGTTACTTATTTAATTATTGGGTCATAACTTTGATTCTGTCTTTGAAAGTTGAATAAATGTGAAATAGTATTTAAACAACCGTAATCATATGGCCTAAAGAATGGGTTTTGATTTGGAAGACCTGACAAAGTGTGATCCGAGCCTTGGTGTCATAGTGTTAAAGGCCTGTGTGGGGTGTGCTCTCAGTTAGTGGCATCACAGCGGCTTGGGTAGGAGGAGAGCAGATTCGTGTTACGTCTGCATGGCAACAGCACAGCCGTGATGTCATCTTGCTGTTGTCACAGCAGAATGGACTTTTGGCCCCTCCCACTCACACTAACCGTATAGGTATCCTGGTTTGTGTAACAGAAGCCATCGTCTTTAGAAGTCTTTTTACACAAGTGACTGTGTTCTATGTGTTTATGTGTGTGTGTATACATATATGTGTATATATACATACATACATACATACACACACACATCATATAAACATAAGGCCTACCATCAATTTACATGTCTTTGATTCTGTCTTTGAAAGTTCCTTTTGTTTTAGGTGTTTATTTGTAATGAGTTTCTTTTCTGTTTCTGTTTCTTCTCTTTCACACAATTTTCTCTTTGTTTCCTTCATTCCCTGTTCTGTTCGGCCCTGGTGTTTCTCTCTAGTACTATCCAGTTTCCTGTGACCTTGCAGCACACGTTAAGACACCCAACTCTGCGCTCTGCCATTTCACCAAGACATCTCTCAGGGTTCACAGGGACAGTATGATCTACATTTAAAAAAAAGATAATCTCTAAGCAAAAAGAAACTCACTGATGGTTGGTCTGAATTGTACCACAGATTTTTCTTACTTGCAAAGTGTTATTTGGCTTTCTGATATTGTAAGCCAGTTTACCCAGCATTCTCTTAAAGCTAAGCGAGTGAGATATGTGAGACAGGGTACCCTGGACAGAGAAAATAGACTGTGCGTTATACCGTTAAATAAAATGATTTTGCAACACTTGATGTTCGTTGGTGCTTAGCAATGATAAACTTTGCAGGTGTACGCCTGTACGTGTATTTGATCGTAGATCTTCAGACATTTATCTGTTAGTGTCTTTCATCATGCTTCTTCTTAAGTGTTTGATCATATTTCTTCAGACGTGCCATGCAATAATCCTTCATGCCTACATGTGTGATCAGCTCCATTTAAACGCTGATTAGGGCCCTGTATAACAATGTTATTTCTGTGCTTCAGGTCCAGCTGTCCAACGTCCAGCCCAGAACGGGCCCACCACAGACGACACGGAGAACCAGAGAAGGTGAGATACCCATAGCTACCCATTTCAGGATGTGCAATAAAATCCTGGCAAGAATATTTCATTAGTAGATTAAATGTAGCTTGAAAACCATATCTGTGACTAAAAGATGGAACAATGAAGGGCAGAAAACAGTACAGTGATTACAGCGCTGTGGCAAACGACTGAACGCTTAGTGCTAGAAACAAGGCTGGTAAACACCTTAGATGACATTTGTGGCGCCATCTTCTGACGGGTTTTGACTTAGCCAGCCGTTTAGCACGCGGCATGCATCTTCCGAGACCGAGTGGAACTGACTGGCTAAGCTGGCGCCCCTAGAAGTCCTCGCACACTCTGCGGTGTCGCCACATGACAGCTTCGTGATGTGGGGGCACCACTAGTAGTACTAGTGCCCTCTGCAGCACTGGCACAGAACAGCTACAGCTGTTAGTGTGGAAGTAAAAAACTTGTACTCACTTTTCTCTTATCTAAATTCTGTTCAGCACCAGGCATGAAGTAAGGTTACATGACAGAACTTGAGCAAGAAAAAATTTAAATTTAACTTATTAAGGCGAGGTGTGCCCAGAGTTGACGGCAGAGAAACAGAGTATCCCCATTGAAAATAAGCGAACCCCCGAACACAGAAAATGCTCAGGTTTTACATATTTCTGCAGCTCCCCTTAAAAGGCAATCTTCTGCCCAGTTGGTGAAGTCAGGGGCTCTTGTACGTGAGCAAAGTGCACGATGACCTCAAAGGCGATGATCTTGTGCGCCTCTGCATCCCTTTAGGCTCATGGCCAGTCAGCCAGTCGCCACCAGTTGCCCCCCACCTTTGCTAACCCTTTACATCATGCCCCCTTGTTGAACAATACTATGCAATCATGCTAATAAAACTACACAATAAAGCAAACTAAACTACCCATATTTCATCATATATTTCGTCCATTAATCTATAGCATGTTCATTAGACCATATGATCCTCAAAACAGGTAAATTTAGCAGACATGAGAACGTCAGCCTGTCTGTCTCCATTCGATATTTCTGACTGCTTTCCCATTATCTTCCACTGCAGCACTGAGCTCTGATTATCTTCCCAAACAGCTTCAGCTCCCTGTTTCAGGGTCAGCACAAGGCACACACACACACAAGCGCGTACTTCTTGCCTAAGGCCTAAGACGTTGATACCAGTCCCACTATTCACATCTCCCTGGCTCTACTGCAACTTTTCTTCCACATTAGCACAGCGTGACCAAAAAAACAATGCAAATTAAGTGGCGACAGGACAACAAATATTTCAAAATTAAGTCTGTATATTCAGTATAGAAATTAAATTCTTTTCAAAATCTTTGGTCATACTATTCTCCCATTGCTATTTAAAAATGAATGGAATTAAAGTTAAGGCAAGAAAAGAAATAATGCAGCATTGTGGCTTTAATTAATGGATTAACACTAACATGCTAACGAGTTTACTTTGACAGTTCTGCTTTTTAAATTAATCTTACAGTCTTACATCTTTGTTGGGTTATATTGTGTGAAAGCTGTTTTTAATTGTGTATTTCCTATGAAGTACTTAATACTATTATTTTTATAATTATTATTATTGTTATTGTTGCTGTTCACATTAATAAATGTAATAATTAAATATGTGTGCCCTGCATGGGTTGGTGTCCCATCCTGGGTTGTTCCCTGCCTCTGGACCACCATAACCATGCAAAGGACAAGCGAGTCTGGAAAATGAATGGATGGATAGACAGAATCCATTGTTATATAATAATGTTATTGCATTATTATATAACATATATATTATTATATCAGACAATGAACAGTCATCATTTGCATGGTTTTGTTTGCATTGGTGGTAGTGGCTGGGGGGTCACCGTGGTGAAGGTTGCCTAGGCCACTACATGGGCCTCCACACCAAAATGCCTCTGCTTATGTCCTAATCACTGATTGGATTTTAGAGAGATCTGTCTGGGATGTGGGCGGGATGTAGGGAGCGGGGTGAAGTCAGGTGACCAGCTGATTCATTCAGCTGCACCTTGTTAGTGTTGATGTAAACCTGGTCTCTGTTTATTTCATTGGACCATGAACACACACACAGATGGATGTTGATCCCATACCCACCTGGAGCCCCTTGCATATCCCAAAGTTCATTTCGCTTTCTGGTCTGTGTCCTCTTGGGTTTCTGCCAGAAAATGGCGCCCCTTTTGTTTTCTCTTCTCTTGGTTTGTTAAACCCCTTTCCACGCCCGAGCCCAAGCGAAGTCCCCATTCCTTACACGGCCCCCCTGTGTCACATTGATTCCATCCACCATCCTGCCTGAAGCAGATCTATAAAATCACGTTGGTCTGGTACAACGAGTTTACAGAATCTGGGCAAAAAAAACAGGGTTATCACAGGTGAAACAGAGCATGTCAACAGCCGTGACGCAAAACGCCCATCTGCTCACTGAAAGGCACGGCAAACACTGATTAGAAAGTGCTTTACTCTCAGATCTGACCACTCTGATCATACGTGGCTTCAGTTGGAGATGAGTTAAGAAAGAAGATCAGCTTCAATGCTAATTAAAATGTCAGCCTGGATAAAGGCAGGTCCTGTATGGCAGTAATTTTACTTGAAAAGATCTGTTAAGTTTTTCATAGGTTAAAACTATAAACGGAAATGCTTTGTGGCAGAGTTGGAAAAACCCTCATCAGGTCCCAAAAGCTTTAGAAATTTGGAAGTCATAGTCACCCAATCCCACATCACTACCATCCCACGTGGCCGCGATTGAGACCTCGGCACAGGGCCTCCATCTAGTGGTGAGAGGAGTTACTACATTAAAGGTCTCTCTAATAAGTGGTGTGACCCTGAACTGGCAGGTGGTGTTCAGGGCAACCATGACACGGCTGAAGAATTCCATTTGCTGTCCCTGTTTCCAGTGTCTGTGTATTTTTTACAGCCAGCCATCCTGTTAAAAAAAAATAAAAACAAGACAGAATGGCCTTTATTTGTCCTTAAACCAGGCGTGTCAGCTACATGAAGCTAAGAGAGACTCATCGATTGTTGTCTGGTGAGAGCAGTGCAAGAGTTCTTCATTAAATCCATTAAAAAACAGTCTGGAACTGGAAATCGTGCCAGGTCCTGCCACCTGTGGCTGGGAATTAATATTTATTTTGTAGATTTATTTTTGTGGAAAATGACAGAGGAGAGGAAAGCTTGGGGCCTGAGGGCCAGGCGGAGCAGCATCCAGCCGTCCTGACACAGATCCCTAAACCAGAGCCGCTGGGGGTCCACGGGGGGTCTGCTGGCGGTCCGCTGGGGCCACTGTGGCGTACAAGAAGCTGACGCGTCTCTCTCTTTGTACGCAGGCAGATGATGGAGCAGCAGCAGCAGATGCAGGTGCAGCTGGAGAGGGAGCGGCGGACGTCTGCCTCAGGTGAGGAGCGGGAAACGCAAAGCAGGAGGAAGAGCGAATTCCGCTTGCTCACTGCTCCGTTAAGCATTACTCACACATTCGTGTGGATGCTTCCACGTGGTGATCCAAACGTGACAGAGTGATCTGTGCCAGACTTAGTTTCACTTCAGTGTGCCAGCTGCTGGCTTGGCACGGCCTCACCTGAGCCACTGCGTGCCGAACGGCGGCTCCCACATGGCATTCCACGTGTGCTGGTTCCCTTCTGTTTCCTTTTCCTTTGCTGTCTCCATTTTCAGTGTCACCTCTCTCGCTCTCTTTCTCTGTTGCCCCCTCTTGTGTGTCCTCCTAGTCTCCACGTTGCACTTTAAGGTGTCCCCCTCCCCCTGCTCATCTGACACGCCCCCTCCTGATTACCAGCACTACAAGCCCAGCACCCTGCAGCCGCCCTCTTTTGCCAAGGTCGCCTCCTCCCCTTCTGTGTCCCGCTCCTCCTCAGCCTCACCTCAGGACAGGGAGGCTGACCCCCCCCAGCGGGTAGCCCAGCTATCGCAGCTCTCCACCTCACTGATGTCGGCCTTCCACCCGGTACAGCCTGGGCTGGGCTCGGCAGCCCGGCAGGTGCGGCAGATTCCGCTCTCCCCCCCCATAACCCCTCGACATGCCAAACATGGCTGGTCCTCCCCTCGTACCTTCACCCCTCTGGCATCTTCGCCCCCAGTAACGACGGCACTGACCGTCAAGCAGGTGTGCCCCCAGCCAGTCATCCCTGTGACCCAACCCTTGTCACCCCTCCAAAATGGCCGTGGCAAAGCCCCTCCCACAGACCTTGCCTCCAATGGCAACATGGAGGACTATTACCTATCCCAGAAGTCCTCACTTCCCCTCACTACCATCTACAAGAGCCCTGAGAGCGCCTTTACCCCCTGCTGCAAAGCCTTGTCCTGCCCCACCATGGCCGGCCAACCATCCCAGGGTCCCCTCGCCCAGTCCCAGTACACATCCTCCTTCCCCCCTCAGCAGATCCAGTACCAGGTCATGCCCCCCTTCAGCTCCTCGCCCCCCTCTTATATTGGGGTGGCCTTGCCCAAGAAGAGCCCCTCTCCTGCCTCTCAGGCTGCTGTGCCCAACTCCGGTAAGTAAACCAGAGTTTTGTGGGGCAGGACGGGTCAGAGGTGCCCCCCCGCATCCGAGTGTGACTCTGCAGTGCCATACTGAGCCTCATACACCAGCTACTAACAGACCTGTATTTACGGTACACATTCCACGGGGAAAATGACCACAGGAAGATTTTACTGCAAAAAGCAATATTTCTCATGAAAAAACTTTGGGATTAACAGGAAAGAGATGCAAGAGAGCCAGTTGATCAAGAATTTAGGCTTAGATATGTGATCAGTCAGAAGACTTCTTTGAGGTTTACAGACTCATTTCCAGGTGTGCTGAGATATCAGGAGTTAAGTGAGACTTCTCTAGGACTCTGCGGGAACCTGTCTTTTAGATCCAGGTGAGAAAGCTTTTCCAACCTGAGTTCTCGTGTGAAAAACGGAGACATTTGATCTTCCTGTTATTTTCCTACATATCATTGGGGAAACAGAGCTGAAGAGCTGTTTCGTCACCAACTGTATTTTCAAATGAGGTTTGTGGCAACAGCAGGTGCTGCAACATGTGTGACGCCAGTCCGGAAGGTGGCCCGATTTTGCCATATTTTGTGACGTCCCAACGCTGTTCAGTAAATATGCAGGTGTTTATATGGGTACAGGTGGCACAGAACTTAAACACTTCCAGTGAGCATGGGGCCTTACTGCTGATTCCTTTGGAAATTTACAAATGTGAGCATAAATATACCAAAAAACAGACCGTGCATCAGTTTGAACAGAAACATCAGCTTGTTTTCCGCTTTCCTGTAGCTGACTCATATTTGGGGTGGAGAAGCGGCATCCCACCACCAAGCCCTACAGCATGGCTTCCCCGTTCCACGTGGTTTGGCTGTGGCATGCTTCATATGCAAATGAACGCACATCCTCATTAAGCCCCTCCCTCCGTTCCCTTTAAGGGGCGTGGCATTGAGACTCACCCTTCACTAACTGCTGCTCTTTCTGTGCAGGTCCCCCCATCCCAGCAGGACACCCATCCTCCCTCACCGCTGCTCCCCCTGCTGCGGCACCGGCACCCGTGCCCACAGGGGGGCCCCCACCCCCACCCCCCCCACCGGGCCCCCCACCCCCCACCACGGGGGCCCCGCCGCCCCCACCCCCGCTGCCGGCTGGCGGGGGGCCGGGGGGTC
>JAODKC010000028.1:3881106-3905493 GCA_026777985.1 Mormyrops attenuatus | reverse complement strand
GCTATTAGTTAGGTTCTCCCCAAACGAGCTCGATGGGCCGAATGGCCTCCTCTCGTTTGTAAATTTCTTATGTTCTTCTGTTTATGAGAAGAACTTAATGGGCGCCTATCACCATGTATCTAATGTGTCTGTTTGCATGTGACAGGAGGAAAGCAGCCACACAGACAGAGAAATCTGGGGACAAGAAAGAGGAAGACAGCCAAAGCGTGAGTCACCGTGACCGTGACCGTAAGGTGCAGGCAGTCATCCTGCATCAGAAAGACAAGATTTGGAACCTTCAGAAGATAAAGTACTTTCCGTCACGTTACTTGAAATGAGATTACGTTGTCTGTGAATGCCATCCTGTTTGCGTAAAAGGTTATAAATGTCCTGTGCCAAAGCAAAAGACAGAAAATGCCACATCACATTTTATTGTTTTATTTAATGGGCCTTATGTGTAACGGGTACTGACACAATCATACAGCCAGCCCCCTCAATGGTACAACAGCAGGGTCACACACTACAAAGACTGTGGTCGTCTGATCAATGATTTGAACTCTACATTTTCTCCTCTTTTATGGGAAGACATACTGTATGTATTATGGTCGGGCTTAATTACCACACTCTTTGCATTACCTGTAAAACCCAGATGCAATTGTTATAGTTTGGGTTATATATCTTTGCCTTATATTGTTTGTGTATCTCTGAGCTAAACTATTGCATAGTTTCTGTGGTGATATTTTACTATTGATTATTTTACTGATGTCGCTAATATATTTATTTCTGCTCACAAGTGTCCATAAACATGTGGTTACATACATGACTTTGGCGAAAGTGTTATCAGTCAAAGAAAATGAAATCTGTTGGGAGTATGTCAGCTTAGCCATATAAAAACCGCTCCTAAAATCACCCCACTATTTGCAGCAACCATCAAAGATACCAGTGTATTTCTCTCCTCTACCACTTCCCGGCCTTGTTTGGCTAATCAGTGCCTCAGTTATTTAATCAGAATCAGAATCTTTTTTTTTTATTCGCCAAGTACAGAGAAGCACAAGGAATTTCTGAATGAGGTGCTCCTAAACAGAGGTTTGGGAACCAAAGCATTGTTAATCTAGCTGTCCAGCAAGATATCAGTAACATTTGGCGAAAATAAGAAATTCTTCGTTTTTTTCATCATATTCCTGTTAATTTGCACACGTTTTAATGTTAAATTGTGATTTTTTTCTGAGAAAATATACATTTACTACCCAAGTAATAAGACTAAGATTTTTGGACAGTACTGTATGTATGCACATAGTACCAGCTAACTTGTTTGAATTGTGCTTCTAAAATGTTAGCTTTTAACTGCGATAAATTCCTTCACAAGTAAGGGACAGGTGGTATGACGATAATTATCTCAATAACAATTCTTGAATCTGTCTAGCAGACACTTTAATTGTATTAACTGCTAATTGCTTTCTGCAAAACAGCAATGGTTTAATAATGACTTGGCTCTGGTGTCTGTAATCTGTCTTCTATAAGGAAACATCATGTATTATTCATTAGTGAGGAATTAGTCACGCAGGACTTGTTGGAAATGCTATGGCAGCCTTAATCCGTTTGTGGAAACAGGATGCTGACAGATTTTTCTTGGCATCTCTCTGTCCTTCAGGATGATCCCAACTCCCCCAGCACTCGTGGCTCAGGTAAGCAGAATTCCACAGGTCCCACCTTTCTCCTGCTGGCCTCAGTATTCATTCATTAAGATGCACAACTGTTTATGTTTATTCAATCAGTCAGCTAGTTTACTTTGCGGAATTCTACAGGTTATCTTCTGTCCTCTGGCCACATTCTAGCTTGCATCACTGACGACATACAAATCAGCGAAGTATTCTTTACAGTGCCTCCATAGTATCGTGTCAGTTGTATACCTCTTTGTTTAGCAGGCTAACTGCTAAAGGCAGCTTGCTGATATTCAAACAAACTGGCTGTAGGCTGCTAGCGGGTTTGCCCAGTGCAAACAGAGTCTCCTAACAAGTATCATGTAAAACTAGTGGAGCAAGTGCTTCTTTTGACTTCTGTGGATAACCAGGTTCTAAGTGTCTGCCGGAAATATCAGGAGAATCCATGTGAGAATCCCCACCATGATATTCTTATGAAGCTTACACGGGAGCTAAAATGCAGGATTTGGATGAAGAAGACATTTTGAGCAGGACTTGGCTGATATCTTCACTCTGACTCCACACCCAACAGATGCGGTCAAGAAGCCGTGGGACCGAGCCAATTCTGCAGACAAGTCCTCAGTGGTATCAAGGTCAGTACTGTAAAATGAACATGAAAAAGCTGAGCACAGGGCAAATGTGTGCAATTATGTCTTCTGAGCAGCAAGGTAACCCAGATCCAGGTACTCCAGTATGTGAAATACTATATGAAATGCTACGCTTTGTGCTCTCTCATCCTTCTCCGAGAACTTCCCGCCTCATCAGGACCCTCTGTGCTTTTTATTTTTAGAACCTTGTTAATTTTTAAATGCTTTATCCAGGACAACTTCTTGTTTTGTAAGCCAACTCTGGATCGTGTGTTCAGTCAGAAGGTGGGGCTGTATTTGTCCAGAAGGGATTGAGGAGCAATTTCAGCTTCTCTCTTTCTGCTCTACAAACCTACTATACATTATATGCCTATAAGTTACATAAACAGCTGTTTGTTCGAGATTAGCCGGTCCCTGGGTTGGTTACACATAAGGTATTAGTAGGTGTGGCTGACCTATTTATTTCCTCCCAGACACTATGTCATATGGTCAGAAAGGAACATGTTGCGCTTACACTTCCTCATCCGTTTATTCAGAAACCCTAGATATTGGTCATATTCAGTAACTGTATTTTCAGCTGAGCTCTCTGGCACCCCCTGCTGGCCATGAGCAACAGGCCCCCCCCCACCACATATTTTACATTTTTTATGACCCCTAACATTCGGTTGGTTCTATTTGCAATGGAAAAAAATGGAAACACTGCTGATAACCAGGCTGCTTTATTGATCTTGATTGATTTATTGAAACGTAAACCAATCCACGGACATCAAGACAGTGTGAACCCCTACTTATAAGGTTCAAACTGATCTCAAGGCTGTAGCTGATAAATGATGCTGTCTTTTCAGGCCACGTCTTCATCCCTGATGCCAGCCATTGTACTTTTGAACAGTTGCATAATAGAGTAAGATTGTGGAGACACAAGAGGGTGTTTCGGGGGATAGTATTAGGGAAATATTATATGGTGCTTGCAGAATATGATACGGTCTGTGACTATGATTTTTAACAAAGGAGGTCGCTGATGTCATGTGTTTGCTTATTCAGGGTGAGACCAGCAGGCAGTAGCAGTGACACAGATGCCTTAGACTTTGACAGAATGAAGCAGGTAGGAATCTTGCCTTTTATCAACCAGCCATGCCAGATTCATCCTCAGAGTATAATCAAAGACATCTGATTTGTCACAGGGTCTTTTATACAAAGCTTTTGACGTAATTACCGCTAAGTCGGGCTCCCTAACAGAAGTTCACTAACAAGAGTCAATTTCACGTTTATCATCTCTGCGTAATTCCATGGATTCTCTAAAGAAAGGAAAGTGTTTGGCCAGCAGTCCCAGAGTCTCTGATTACAAAAGAGCCTTTTTAAAGGACATATCCTTCCCCGCGGCATGTTAATATTATATTTATGAATGTCAGACATTTTATGAACAATAAAATACACTTGATGAAAAAGACCACCTAAGATTTATCAACGTTTTCAAACGTATTGCTTTAAAATAAACACAACACAGGCTTGAATAGGTGGAGTCTCTTTCAACAGGAAATCTTGGAGGAGGTCGTACGTGAGTTACAGAAGGTGAAAGATGAGATAATTGATGGTAAGGGCTCTATGTTCCACCAATATCACATGTACATCATTTACGTTCAAAGCTCTAATTCTCACAAGTAGATACTACACATAATTCTTAAGCAAAGTTGTAGTGATTTCAAAACCCGCATATGTTTGAAGACCTGAAATAAATGCTTAAAATGTAAATATATAGTTTCTCTTCAGTAATATTTTGTGATGGCGTTTCTCAGTCTCATAACCACTTCTGTGTTCTTTGTTTCCCTTCGGCAGCCATTAGACAAGAACTTAGCAGAATCAGCACGACGTAATGCTCCAAGTGCTTGCGGAGAGAGTGGGATGGACCGGGGTTTCCCAGGAGCAGCAGGGGCGGCGGAGGGGGGCCTGAATATGAGGGCCTCTCAGCTCCACTGCCACAGCATTCCGGGGGATTGTCACACGAGCATCACAAGACAGCGGGGGCTGAGGGGAAGGGGGTGGGGGCAAGGAGGGAGGGGCATAGAGGATGGGGCGGACAGATGGGGGGCAAACGGATGGAGGGCCATGCACTGATTAGTCTGCGCTCTCTTCTCCTCTCTGTATATAAAGATTCCCATAGCAGCCTGCTGCTCTCCGTTAAGTCTTAAAAGAATTTTGATGAAGCTGAATTATTACTTTTTCTAGGATTTTCTTTTTTGTTTAATTATTATTATTATTATGCTATCTATTGATTTTTTTTTCAGACAGATGTTGCACACCATTTTGTCAGCCTTTTATATTTTATATTGGTCGTTTTCTTTCCTTTGGTTACTGGGAAATACAGTTATAAGAAAAGCTTGCTTTATAGTCACCTGACCTCAGCACCATTTTCTGATCAGATTTGTATCTTTTTTTTGCCAACATGGAGGTATTGAATTCACTGGAGTAGTAACTTAAGGAGAAGTTTGAATGTGAGTTTGTTGTGAAGGAAATAGAAAGTGTATGGATATTGCTTAACCTTAAAAAGTGCAAGGAAGACCATGGTTATGTGTGATTATGTTGTTATTCAGGCGTTTATTGGCTGCAAGATATGGTGAAGTACCGTTCGTTTTAATATATCCCTTTTTAACCAAGTGCTTCCTGGTTTAAGAAAAGAAAAGTTTTAAATCCATTTAAATAAAACTGTGAACAACAATGGCAGTCCTTGAAGCAGTTTCTTACACCGAGTCTTTTTTTTCTTAATCTATCACCTGGACAGTGACTCGGGCTTGTCAGGGAAAGTCTATTTTAATGTAGATCAAATTATTGTGCGAAACATATTTAAACGTCATTTTAATTTGAAATTGCTGGTGATAACTCAAACATACAAAAACAGCCAACAAAAACAGACAAGGTATTTTTCCAAAGTTAAATGCAGTGTCATCAACAATAATTTTGAAATTTGAAAGCCATTTCAATAAATAATCTCACAACGAGGCTGACTGCTTGAAACAAAACATAGCATTTCCTAACCATGTGAAAGGGCATTGTTTTTAAGGCACAATACTATAGTGCTGCGTCACTGAAGAAATGGCCATTTACTGCTATTTGAAATGCTGAAATGACTTGTTTCTTCTCTGCAGTCCATGATATTACAGTTGCAGTAAGATCATGAAGGTACTGAGACTGAAAAGTAAGACAGGAGTGGTGTTTTTACACAAGACAGTCTGAGCCCGTTCTTACTTCCAGATACTACAGTCACCCAGTACACACTTAATATTTATTCATTCTCTGAGTATTCTCACAGCAGTCCTCTTACTGCAAAGAAAAGTGGATATTCCCAAATGGTTTGATTCCAGCTTAAACTACTTTTTGACACAGTATCTTGCCCTTTTCTTTCCCTAGTGCTTCTGCATTTAATCGCACTGACAGTCCTGGATGACCAAATCAGTGGTCCCATTTTAGTCACTAATCGTGTCAGATTCTGGGAGGGAGGGGCACCTTTTTAAGAGCGCCCCTTCTGTGTCCACGTTAAGATTGTCTCCAGGACTCCGGCAGGGCAAACACAGGAAAGTAACGGTAAATTCCCAAGGAGCAGATAGGCCGGCCTGTGGCCGGCGATCACTCCTGCTTGGCCAGTTTGTACTCGCGCTTGATCCTGGCGTACGGGCCGATGCTGTCGTCAAACACAAAGTCCCAGAGCACGCGGACCCAGGAGGTGTGCTGCGGGAGCGAGTCATAGTACTCAGCTGCCATCTTCTTCACCTGTCGTGGGTGGGGGAGGCGAGGGGAGAGGTTGTTAGCTGGGACATAAGCAGGATTCCTGTGAGTAGTGTTGGACGGTATACTGGTTCATACTGAATACTGTTTTTTATTATTGTTATGATAATAATTTTCTTATACCACAATACCGTTTAAATACCCTACACAATGTTCGGAAAGTGGAGCAGTTGGAAACTGTTTAATGGGGGTCCTTTTTCACTGCCGCACCACTAAAAATGTACCACGAAAGATCAGAAATGGAAGATATAGCTGACGCTGGAGTTGAAAATAATGAGACACTGGGGTTGTCAAAAAAATCGATTCTCATACTAAATCGATATTAAAAATTAGTATCTGATTAGATACTCATTTTCACCATTATTGATACCAACAGTGTGGTTTTCGCCTCATTCGCCACACTTCAACACAGCACCATTACAGCACAGGCACGCGTGCACGCACGCACACACACGCACACACACTCACACAGCCCCTCCCCTCCTCGATAGCCGCTGAACGCATTCGCGCTGGTTAACACACACATACAGAGTTGCCCGAACATGGCATATGCTGCAGTTGAAGGCACTTCGCAGGCTGCTTTAATAATAAAAAAACCCAAAAGTGCCATTTGGAAGTATTTTGCAGACGAGCATGGGAAGGCTAAGGATGTCGATAAGCCTCTATGCAAACAGTGCTACAAAGTTGTGGCGACGAAGTCAAGTAGCACGTCAAACTTGGCGAAGCATCTTAAAGACCGACATCCCGGTCTTTATGAGAAATTTCACGAGGTCAGTAAAGCTCGCGTTCCCGCAACACTGAACTATTAAACCCTTATCAAAAAAGTTAACTTGGCCGGCGCACATCTTAACATTAGCCGTTTACCCATAAGCAGCTAGCCAACAATAGCCATATGTTATCATTAAGGTAGCGGATAGACGCAATGGCTAATAATAAAATTATATAGTTGATGTGGGAACAATGCAAAAATGTAAAACAAAAGTGTGTCCTGTAAAATCCTGTATAATGTGGTAAACGCCCAGTCATCCTTTAAAAAAAAATAAATACCGTTGTATACCGTGAAACCGATATAACTTTGAAAAATACCGTGATATAAATTTTTGGTTATACTGCCCAGCTCTACCTGGGAGCGATTGCAAACGGGGAGTTGCGTGGCACGAATGACAGAGCAGGTCCCGTTATTACAGTACGACATAAATGCTCACCACTGACATCTAATATTTCACCTTCAGCGCCATGTGACCACTCCATTGTTAAAATATGACTTGAAAAGGCACAAGTCACATTATGTTGAGGCAAGCTTCGGACAGAATGCCTACAGTAACGTCCGCCTCATTTGTGCCAATTCCCTTGCTGTCTGAGACTAATGACTCTGCTAAATAATGAGTTTCCTCTAAACAGCAGCTAGCAGCTAAGCCTAGTACATCGTTAACACTTGTTAATGAAGAATAAGGTATAATGCCGTGTGTTACATGAGTCACAAGCCTACACCTGAACTCCGGCAATCAAACACACCATGGGAATACACCCAAATGAGCTTTGACGATGTAACTGATGGCAATATAAAGGGAAACTTTTGAGTAAATGGATCCAAGCACGTACCGTGGAGGGACAAGTGAAACAAAGGCTGCCCTGCACTGTGGATGTTTGCACAAGCCGTTATATCAGTATAACATCTCTGTGTCATGCGTGTGTGTCTTTTTCAGGTGGGGGTCCTTTGATAAGTAATCCATTAAACATAATGGGCGTTTTGCCATTCTAAACATGCTAGATTAAAAGGCTCTTTCCTTTATCCTCTAGGAAAGCCGGTAGCACAGTGATCGGGGACCTGAAATTTTTCTCTCTTTCCCTCCCAGAACTTAGACTCGTAAGAGTTAAATTTACACTCCCTGTAACTCATAAGCATTTTTCAGACGTTGTGCCTTAATACAAAATCTCTCTATTTTTTCCTATGATCCATCTGCAACAGAGAGATCTAGATTGTCACGAAACACTTACCAGGAAAAAAAAAAAACTAACGAAACTAATGAGATAAGAGTGTACACAGAACAAACCTTTACTACACTCATCTGAAAAGCAACACACAACGTTGCCTAATTTTGCTGGAATTTAATTACCATGGAATTACCTTCCCTCAAAATACAGGAGGATCGAGCTCCTGTACATGAAATGTATGTAGAACAGTCACATTAAGAAATAAACTAAAAGCACCATGGTTTATTTCTTATAAATATTACCATTGTCAATGTTATTATATTGTTATTATCATTAATTAATAATGATAATAATCTGTATGCATGTCTGCACATATAATGAAACATGAATAAGACGATTTTCTTCCAAAGTATTCAGCCTTCCACATAAGGCCAGACTCACCAGAGGCAGTCTGCTGCCAGGTATGCTGGGAAAGTCGTGGTGCTCCATGTGATACCCCACGTTGAAGGTGATGAGGTTCAGGATACCGTAGTAGGAGTAGGTCTCGTGGCCCTTCAGGAACATGTAATGCTCGGCGATGAAGTGGCCGGAGATGGGGTGCAGACCCATGCAGAGGATGGAGCCGGAAATCAGGTAGACGATGGGTTTCAGCCCCCACAGGTAAAAGATGCAGACGTCTGCCACCAACTGCACCACGGCATTGAGCACCTCTAGGCTGGACACGGGCTTTGGGTTGACCACCAGGGGGCGCAGTGCATAGAACAACGGCTGGAGAAAGAGCCAGATGAGCTTGCGGAAAGGGGTGCAGAAGAACCAGCCTTCTAGGTCGGTGGGCACGTCCACGTCCAGGCCGTCGCCACCCAGGTAGCGGTGGTGGTCAATGTGGTACTTCTTGAAAGAGGCCGAATAGGGCAGACCGATGGGCAGGTTGGCAAACATGGCAAACCAGCGGTTCCAGCGAGCCTGCTTGTTGCCAAAGGCCACGTTGTGCGAGATGTCGTGGATAGCCAGTGTCAGCGAGTGGTTGATGCAGCCGCCGAAGGCGTAGGCCCAGATGACAACCCACTTCCAGGACATGTCCTGTACCAGATAGCAGGCTAAAAGCTGGGTCAGCACCATCCCAGTCACAACCCACTTCAGTTGAGGGTCAGGACCCATCAGGGACTTGATCTCGGGGTACTTTGCTGTGTGAACAGACACACAGAACAGGTTTAGTGCTATAACGTGACTCCGCCAGGACACTGTAATTGTCCACCGATTAACTTATCACTTATTAACCTATCCACAAATGCCAGGAATACAATGGGAACCCCAATAAACAGCCCACATTCCTGCATGTTACACAACATCCATGCCAGGCCAAAGAACTGAAGAGAGTCACAATCTTTTCAAACAGCTCAACCCAAAACCAGTTTCTAAGGTTTCCGCTGAACAGCCCAAACCGGTCAGCGGAGAAACTTTGCCGGCTTACAAGCAAATCGTCGAGCAAGCAAAACCGGAACTCGGGGAATGTGTGTAATAATGACGAAAAACAAATGTGATTCTTTCTAGCCGCACGGTAACTGGGTTTTAACAATGGCTACCTTTTCAGAAAGTTTGCTTAGACGTATGTACAAGATGCCCGAATAGCTCCTGCTATTAGTACCAGACTACAAAACTAAGCATAAATTAAGTATAAAAATTAAGTATAATTTAAACCCATTTAAACATAATCGACAAGGGGACTGCTAGCTTTTGCAGGCAGCACAGTGATTAACGCAACTCAAGCAATGTTTAAATGTCTCCCTCTAGGGAAGAAAGCTCTCTCTATAATGGCCCTTTTAATTAGCTAGCATTTTGTTTTGCCGGGAGCCATTTTCTCTTCATTAATTTTCAGGTGTCTTTTTTCAGGCAGAGGATATTGTAGGAGTAGTTGCTGCAGTAGCCAAGGAAACGAACACAGGGATTAAACCAAAATGGTTAAGGAATTTTCATTTAGGATTTCGTTTTTATAATGATGAGCGTAACAAATCTTAAATTTCTGTCCAAAATACCCATTTAAACCCTGAAATACTCAATTCATTTAAAGTCTATAGAGTAATGGCATGTCTTTCTCAGGAACTGTTTGGGGGGGGGCAGTAATTTTAAGCTCCACTAAGACCCTGGCCACGTATTTGTTTCAAACTATACAGCTGGGGTGTGAGTATAAGTGTACTGTCCGGACTGGAAGGGTGATACTTGCAGTCTGACTGGTTCCCCCTGTGGCCGGGCACTGAACCGTTTACATCTGGAGAAACAAACATGCTTATGAGTCATTCATTTATTTAGCATACGGCGATTAACCTGGAGGAGGGATCCTTCAGCAAGCTGGCACGCCTGTTTATCTTATTACTACGACCGGAAATATTTCTTTCTTTATTTGCCTACATGTTATGCAAATCGGACTCTAGAGTTTTAGCTTATTTGCATTCAATGCACATGGGTGGCATCGTACACAAGTGTTTCATTTGACCATGGCAATTTGGTAATGTATCATTTATGACAAAATAATCAATACTGGAAATGAAATATCATCATAAGCACCTGACTAATGGCTTTTTACTTGCTTTTCAAAACGTCAGTCAATAACTAAAATGCCACTAAAACATTCTAATATCAGAGAAACATTTGTTTATTCTGCATCTGTGGGAATTATGACATAAGGTAAATCCTTTAATTTGCATTTTATGACGGGAATACTGGTGACAGATGTGCTAGAGGGAGCCATCGTACAATACACTAAAAAAAAAAAACTGCAAGTGAAATTGCATGCTCTGAAATCCGTTATTAATGCATGAATCCCTTCCCCAAGATCTCATTCACCTCCATGCCTCCCAGTCCTTCATGTAATGTGCTATAATGAAAGAACATAATATGGTTTTACAGCCTTCATAAAAGGTAACTGCTGAACACTGATCCCACCTGGTCTTTATTTTCATTGATTTTTTTTATTACAAGATATACAGAGATATTGCCCCCATAAAGTACCAGACAGCAAAAGAGGAAAAAGGTCATCAAATCAAATATATATAACTCATTATAATTTATGAATGAAAATAACCCCATGACCTTGTTGTATACTCGAAATCAAGCATTAATAATTATTTTTGAAATATACTTACACACTTTTTTTCTTTTTTTAAAGAGTTTTGGCCACGTCACAATACAAAAATATTCTGTCCACTGAGTGACACATCTGCTGCCTCAAACCAAACATGTAATGTTGTCCGAACTTGGCCACAAGCTTCCATAATTAAGTGAAAACTTCGTATCCTATAACCTAGAATAAACCCATATTCACAACCAAATACAACCAACCATACAGGAAGTTTTAATCAGTAACTAAGAGACATAAATATCCCTTCATTTCCTTTTACAGAGTGACCTTCTGCACATCACACACATTTTATTACTACAATAAACATCACGTATCCATCTGTTGAATGTTACTAAAAGCCAACAGCCTTCACAGCACAGCCCAGTGGCAGCAAGCCAGTCCATGTAGCCCAATTTAGAGCCACTGGTTCCCAAACCATTTCTGACATATCAAGAGATCCTCTGCTTGCATTTGGGGCTGCAAGCTGCCAGTGCAGGTAATCATGTTGCAAGGTAACAGGCATGTACTTGACATGCCAGGTTGAAAGCAATCTACAAGACTTCCCGGTCCAGAACTCCCAGGATCCAGGTTCCTGAAGTTTGGTGGGTAAGAGCCTAACAAAGATCTATATTTCTATACAGGTTGCACGCTTGCTTGTGGTCAAGGGCGTCAGAGGGATATGGATACCCTGGCAGATTCCGGGGGCCAAGCACTTGACAGAGGCCCTTGAAGTATACTACTTTAGTACTTAAGTGTACTACTGAATGCCACCGGAGATCCTACCTCCCAGAGGCCGAACTAAACTCCTCTCCTTTCTGCTGAACATTGAAATATACCAGGTACAGCTACTGCTCCTATCATTTATATCCATACCACTTGCACATCGTGTAATAATCCTAATAGTCCTAATTTTTTCACAGCCTGTGTATAATTTTCACATTTGCACATCTGAGTGTATAGTACGCTCTGCACTGTGTATAGTATAGTGTATAATACCTTACTGTGTATAGTATAGTATATAGCCCCCCTATTCAAATCTGGCCCTCGATTCCAAATCCAGGCTGTGTTTTCAGTTGTCCCAGTAGTTAGTTTAATAATTACTGATTCTGATTGGCCAGAGGGGCTTCACACCTGGCTCACAGGTAAAGGAAGGCTGGAAAATCAGCAGTGCTCAGCCCTTGAGGACCGTGAGTTGAATAGCCCTAGTGTATATTATAATTTGCACAACATATAATACAGCTCATAATATACTTGCAAATTTCATGTTGTTGGCGCAAGTGGTATACGTTTATGTTTGTTTATTTATAGAGCACTTTTAAACAACAGGAGTTGAGCCCAAAGTGCTGTACAGATTATATATATCATCAAAAACAACACGAAATGACACAATAATGTAACAAGAGGAACTTAAGACAATAAAAGAAACAACTGGATAAACAAAAACGCTAAACTTAAACAGGGACAACTGATAGTCAAATAATTCTCAAACGTAATTAAAAATCTAAGGAATAAAAGTGTTATCCTATTTCATCAATACCATCTCTTTTTTTGAAAGACACATACCTGAAGTTTTATTTTTAGCTACTCTACCGCACATTGAGTAATTTACTACACTTATCGGTTTATTGTTATATACTGCTATATATTATTTATTGTAATATTTTTGTGCTACTACTTGTATTTCTCATTTACTCCGTTAGCTGGTCGTTGAGAAGCCGCAACAAAAATTAGAGATGCACCGATCGACCGGCCAGGGATCTGAATCGGCCGATTTCCAGGCGTGCTCGGCCCGGACCGGAGACAGGCCGGTGAATCCCCATGTATTTCTAATACCGAACCGGTCTGTTTTACGCATGCGCCACACATAACACGCATAGCGGCGCAAGCAATGGCCTCTCGGGCTCACAGCCGCGTCTAACATGTGGTTACCATGGAAATTCTTCACTGTGAATGAAGACGACGCAAAGCTTGCAATCTGTAATACACGTAAAGCCAAAGTAAACCGTGGGGAGACCACCACGAAAACGCGGTGAAAAACATAGGAGGTAGACTTTAAATAGATTATTAAACATACACTAGATAATCTTTAAATGGAATAATAATTAATATTGCAAAGCTAGCTATGTTTTTTATCCTATGAGAGTGTAAAAATGTTTAAACAAAATAAAAATGTTTAACCCTCTGCCCTATAAAGTCAGTACAGTCGGAAGGTATGAAAAATCCTGATCTTAATCTAGCTTACTAGCGATGTACGAACTGTGGTTGGTATTAATAATATTAATATTACGTTTTATTTGAAGTATTGTAAACGATTGACTTTTTATTTTAAGTAAAAAGTAAAAAAGAGAAACAGTTAATGTCGTGTTATCTGGTGAATTTAAACATACAGGAAAATGATTAAGTAACTGACATTTGTTATTTAAATCTGTTGCACCTGCTCTTGTTTGGTAAAGTAAAATATGTCAGATAAAGTTGGGTGTACAGCAGCTCATTTTCAGTTACCAGTTATTTGTACCTCAGTCCAGTCACAGAGCACGTCGAGACTTGTATAAGTGAGAGAAGATCTTGTAACTTAGTGCAGTTTGGGGGAAATTGTAAAGTTGAACAATATATTATGAAAATAAAATTTTGCATTTTTTAGAAAAGTTGATTTTTGTCTGTGTATGCGGTCAATTATAGATCTTAGAAAATTGGTTGTGGCAGGTCACCCTTGCAAAAAAACTGGAAGTCGGAATCGGCCAAGAAAATTGCATCGCTAACAAAAATAACTTCCTTTCAGGGATCAATAACATTTTTCTGATTCTGACTGAATGTGGAAAAATTGGACGAGGTGGAGACCAAGGCGATATTTGGTCAGGCAGCCCAGAATTTCTAGGTACGTCCCTGCTTGTGGTCAAGTAATCAGCAAAGTTTATCGCTATGAGTCCCACCCCAATAGTTCCTGGTCAAATGAAAGGGATCTACCCTGAAGCAGAGACAAAAAAAAAGGACCAGGAACCACCACACAGGAACTGAAATCAGGCCAAATTCCAGTGGTGGGAAGGTGACAGACGTTCCTAAATTCCTAAAAAAATATTCTTATGGGCTTACAAATGACCTACTTGGGCTTAGGCTTCGATCAATGGACTAAGATGAGGCTTTCTGCACAAAGAACTTTTACATACTGTACTAGTATTTAGTGTATTCATAAGTAACCTCCACTGTGACCACTGTGGATAGTGTATGTGGCGTTCATCTGCTTAAAATATACTTACATCCACTGGTCAGTAATATCTGCATCAGGAACATTAGGGCTTATTTGAGATCTCGTGACTAGACCACTCAACTCTCTATCGTCAGGTTTACCAGCTTGTCCTGTCAAACCGCTGCAGATGATTCAAACACATGGCAACATGTCTGGTATGCAGTCAGCCCAAATGCTGTCATCAGGGGTGGGGAACCTGTTCCTTGGAGGGCCGGTGCGGGTTTTTGGGATGACCTCTCAATCAGCCAATAACAGTGGGTCCCCAGGACTGGAGTTGAGAACCGCTGCTTTATTATTGACTGATTGAGAGGTCATCCCAAAAACCCGCACAGCATTCATTTAAATTCTAATACAGCACAGAGAAGGCTATTCTCGCAACACAGCTACATTGTGGCTGTACTGCTTCAGAAAAGCTATGGTCAGTTATAGTCACCTGGGAAGCCCCACTTATGACCTCATACCTGATGAATGCAGCACCTGTGTTGGTTATAATTAAGAAGGGATCAATTATTAACACCTTCGATGTGTAAAATGAACCACCCCCCTTCAGAGTTTTTGGCCACCTCCTTTTGTCTAGGTGGGAAGGTACAAGTAATACCCATGGAAATCGACACAGATAAGGGTACTTTTTTCTTTTCGTGTATACATTTTCGCTATTACGTTCACTGGCAAAGCACGCCACCTGAAATGGTTGCTAGCAAAAAAAAACCGTAAGCTTCACCTAATCTTTTTCATCCTGAAGGAAATCTGTTTAAGTTTCCTGCCTCCTTAAAATTTCTGTTTACATAATAATATCCCAGGGTCAGACAAATTTGAAGATACACCTAAAGGAAGTAAATCTCCCAGGGGAACTAAACCTTTGACTTCTAACCTCCAAATCCTGTGTCATTTCATACCTCTGTGCTTCTGGGCAGCCTTGATGCATTTCACAGCACAAAAGACAAATCAGGTTGTTTAGCACCAATAACAATATTTACCCAAAAACAAATCATATTATGCAAAGACTACCTTTAGCATAAATTCAAGGTCATCTTTACCTACCTCCGGGCTTTCTACCTTCTGTGTTGTCAGGTGGAAATTTACCAGCTGATAGGATAATGGTGACCATCAGCGTTTGCAGGTAGTTGTGGCAAAAGGGAAATTAAATTGCATACAATTTAGTATCTAGAAAGAGGCTGCAAGGCAGCTTTGCTGAAGAACAGGTGTCCTGAGGTGTTTAATGCACGTTTAATGCAGGTGTCCTGCAGCTCAGGGGCCCCCTCTAAAAAGGGGCCTCAACTAACCATGTCTAATAAGGGGGGGGATTTTGAACATTTTTTTTTTTTTTTTTTTTTTAAACAGTCGCCACCCCCTCCCTGCACAGAAACACAGTAGAGGGGCCTCGGGCCGCGTTGATGTGCATCTGGGTTGGTCCGTTTCAGCATTGTTAATATCATTCCAGAATGCCAAGTGATTGAGCTTCTGGTATGTAAATATCAACAGACAGCAAGTTTCTGATCAAGGGTATCAGTGAGGCTGTGAGCTTCCCACTTCACACAGCATATACTGTACTATGGGAACTATGGCTTCCCGTTCCCTCTTCTCAGAGCCCGTGGTACCGCTATGCCACGGATCTTTACGATGTCTTTAGGATGCTCTGATTTGCCTTCATTTAAATGTCCGTAACGCTTAAGAAATGCGTTAAATATTTCTCCTCTGGAACACAACTAACCTCATCCTACCGCTGACTCTCACTGGTCTCCCGCAATTGTTCCATTGACATGGTTTACTTGGCACTGCTAGATGCTCTGATTTTGTAACTTGCATTTAGTTCGTGCTAGATTCTCTCTTGGGAGAAGGCTTCTCTGATGTGAGGCTCTAAACAGTGTTATTCTACCTCTTGATCCCACAATTGTTTTGCTGCACTTGTTACTGGTCACGTATTGGAGGTCTTTGCCTAGCAACAATCGTACCTAAATTTGGTCCCCAACATCTGTATGTTTGTTACACGTTATCGACCCTTGGAGAAAAAAAAAATCCAAATAAATGTACATGAATACAAATAAATAATCCTTTACACATGTTCCACGCTATCCTCAATCACATGTTAGTAACCAGGACTCTGTGAATAATTTACCCAATACACTGGGGTGTGTCAAACTACATTCCCAGTGTTCCAGGTTACATCTACAATTCTGCTCTTGTGTAATATTGAGTAATTGCAACAATGGGCCGGGTTCTGAGAAGGTGCGTTTGAAACAGAGCTGAATGCACCTGTCATGTGATGCATACAGCCAGCAATTTTCCTTACAAACCCCAAAATTTTGATTGAATTCACATTTCATGAAAATGTAACCCATGTGCAGAGGTGTAGGGATAGCACAGGCAAGACAGGCGGTGGCTTGGGGCCCCCGAGGCGGGCCGATTACATAGTACATTGCAAAGGCAATCTGCTTTGTGTATTCTGAAAATAAAGGAATTGTGTTTATTAAATTCTCTTTGTTTATATTATTAATTTAGACTTCAAGCTAAAATAATGATTAGAAATTTTACCATGTTGGGCAGGGTGCACTGAAGGCCCCAATGGAGTATTTTGCCTAGGGCCCCCAGTGTCCCAGAATCGCATCTGCCTGTGTCACATTATTATCTCAGCAAAATCCATTTTTGTAAATGAACTATATCATAATTGAATATTATGAGTTAAAGAACTGGATATTTGTCCTGAATACTAATTGGGTACAGCACAGTAATGGGTGTACCATTCTGGAACTTGAACCCACAACCTTTTGGTCACATGTCTAGTACCTTAACCAGCGCCTTGTTCACCTGCATCCAAACAGATTTATATATATTTTAAGGAGTTCAGGGCGACTTAATTGCTTCTCTCCGCGTGTTTCTGGCTCACTGGCTGCACACGTACTACCGCTGAGCAGGCTGAATGCGCTCCATGCGGATCATATTGACGAGGCGCATTCAGGTCATGCTGCGCAATTAGCGCACATGTGACCCTGCCTACAGCAAACCTCCTATGTTGAAACAGAAGCCTCTGTTTTTACCATAGTACTGTAACCCTGTGCAACTCTGTCGTGTTTCTAACCAACACAGGGCAAACCAGGACCTTTGTATTTACTGCACAACTCTCCCAAAAGAAGATGAAAAACAATACCGGTGGCTTTTATCCTCAATGAAACAGGACACTCATATTTTCCCCTACTTGAGCCCGGCGACGTTTCAAATTATCTAGGCAATCATCAGGGAGACATAAATTATGACTTTAGGCGCACCGTTAAACAGCATGGCGTGTTGGTTTAAGATCCGGCTTATAACAACACGGTTCAGATGTAGGGTTTCAAAATCAGCTTATAAAATCGTGATGTTGCGGTTGCCGATTCATCACACTCATGCCTACTTAAAAGAAGAATACTTAAAAGAAATAACCTAAATACGCAGCTTTACACCCATCGCAGTATTTTGCCAGTACACTTCCAGAGAACTCGTCGCAACACGTCGGGACCGATTCGTGAAAGGATCACAACTAATTTTTAGAGACGCCGCATTCAACAACTCAACAGACGCTAACTGCACACTATTTACACGGCTGGTACCGGTCTAAGCTCCCGATGGCTAACCCAAGCGCTACAGTAGCGTCGTGGAGTTAATCAGAGATACCTGTCCTCAGATCGTTTCAAAGGCGGTGATTTCGTCTACCAAAAACTCCAACCTTAAATGACACATCGCACAAAAAGAAAAACCCAGCGAATCGCCCTAAACTCAAATTTAAAGGTCCATCAACAGGTGAGGTCCACACCTCCGTTGTTTAAACTTCAGCGGTATACAAATAATGTTTAAAGTTTGTGATCACGTTTTTTTTCCTGCTCTCTACAACAGGTGTACCAAGGTATATACCCGCGGCAGGGAGTACGTCCGGACCCAGTTACCGATACTAATCGGGTGCTGTAATCGTAATGAAATGTCATTTCGTAATAGGCTTAATAAAAACCAGCGTTTTCTCCCCCATTCGCGTGTGCTTATTTAGTTATTTTAAATAATATAAACAATACAGCGCTTCACCGTTAGCATCTGCTTGAGAGAAACTTCCAGTCCAGGAGGTCCTATCGCTGGGACTGAAACGGTGATCAGAGGGAACACAAACCGTCAAATCAAAGTGCTGGTATGGTGTCCTACCTAGAATCTCCTTCCTCCTTGACGTGTGCGGCTGATCGCTGTAAACCCATTCAAAATCCACCCGTCCTGCTTTCTCCCCCATAGCTATCCTCCCGCAACGGGTGCCAAAGAGTGTAAGGCACAGTGATCACTCTCGCACGCACATACACTGCGCCTGGAGGCACACACCCTCCTGAAGGCACTGGCGCAAGGTGTGACTTAAAAGCTCCTCCCCAGCTACAATGTCAGCGGTGTTAGATAGCTCATAAAATCAAATGTGATCGGTATAAACCCAACGCGCAATTTTTCCTTCTTTGTCTTCATCTTCTGACATGACCATGTTTCAGGTGTATGCATGCTTCTGTTCACTGAAAATGTATATTTTAAAACACTTAAAAAGTTGGATCATGTTTTAAGGACAGAACCGTAGTAGGCCTTGTATTACAGACTTATCATTATCCAAGCAGGCCCAGTTTCATCAGTTAATTTGAAATCACAAAATTGTCTGCCGACAGAGGGCGCCATCCAAACTTTACTTTACTTGGTCTGTGGTCCTAAAGTGTTCAGTGCTCCAACAAAATAAAAGCGCACATCTAAATTGCTAAATGTTCATTCCCAGTGTTTCTAATTTTTAGAAAGTTGTACTAGGTTCCCCCCTCACTTAAGTCTTATTGTCTTTATTTCAGTTACTTCCCAGCTGTTCATATTCACCCCGGATGGCATGAGCTGGCTGACTGCCCTCCCAGCTGCCCAACTCACTTTACCTTGTTTCTGCTAAGCTGCCTTATACCGTACCGGCCAATAACATTAACACTGCTTTTTATGTTTTTCGTGAGCCCTGCATGCAATAAAACTTACTACAGGAACATTTTTAACGGTACCAATATTGTGCACACATTGTGCAAATGAAAAATTAGAAATCAAACTCATAAGCAAATAGCCTACAATCGCAAAAATTCTGTTACGGGTTTTACGGTTTTTGAAGTATCCTCCTACGTTTGCAATGACGAGTTACGTCAGAAGTTGTTTTTATAACGAATTTCCACATTATTACACCTCAATTCGAATGACCTACTTCTGGAAAATAATCTCATTTTAGCGTCCGAGGTTAAGGCGACCGTTGCACCACTTTTTATATTGAAGAATACTGCTGGAACTCGGGTAGGTCGGTCTGAGTGGCTCACCGCACACCCTTTTAATTAATCAATTTTTTTTTCTCAAGAACACATCCACAACACGTGGCTGCTGCCTATTTGTTACAAAAATACACACCCGAACAAAATGAAAAAACAAAAAGGGGGGGGCATGTTACCAAACCATCACATGCCAATCACCAAAAGAAAAAACAGTCACAAAGGAAAACCCTCCCATACTACCTAAACACCATTTAACCTGTCCTTTCCATGTCGCCGCAGCCATTAAGACCGACATGGTGAACAAACCACCAGTCTATTAACGTCTTTATTTGCCCTTACTGTATAAACATTCAAACTTCTGTTCTTCAAATGTCCCTTCACCTTAACACATAATCCACCAATCTCGGCGGGGCCCTTAAAGGCCTCCCACATCTAGAAGAACAAGGGACAGGGTGTGAAGGGGGCGGAGTGCCGCGGGGCACCCCATCCGGTCCCCAGGTTGTAGTCTTCTCCGATGGCGGTACCTCCAGAGTTTCTGGCGCCACACAATTCTTGGATGGAACCGCAGGATGGGCAAACGGGAAAGGGCTCTTCGGCATCCCTGTCAAGGGTACAGACTCAGGCAGAGAATAAGACCGAAGCCCATCATAATGCACTGTCTGCAAAGAAACCTGCTCCCCCAATAGACTACCTAACTGATATGTGACCCCTGTCTCCCCATCAATGTCCATCCTTTTACGAATAACATATGGGCCCTTCCAGTGTGGGGCTAACTTGAGACGGCTTTCTGTGGGTTCATCCGGCCACACGAGGTCCCCTACTTCGTATGGTTTATGTCTAACCTGCCCATCATAATGCAACTTCTGCCTCTCTGTAGCCCTTAAGTTGTTTTCCCTTGCTAGGTTGAAAGCCACCTCCAGACTCTGGGCAAGAGACCTTGCATAATCACCAAGGGAGCCACAGACAGAGTTACCTTGTGTCAAAGGCCGCAGCACCATATCTACTGGAGTCCTTGCTTCCCTACCATGTGAGAGGAAATACGGAGTAAATCCGGTGCTAGCATGCATACTTGTGTTATAGGCAAAAGCGACCTGTCTAACATAAGTATCCCATTCGCCTTCGCATGATAGAAGTGTCTTAGCCAACTGGTTGATCAGGGTTCTATTAAACCTTTCGCCCATACCGTCCGAATTTAGGGTTATAGGGAGTGGTATCACTCTTCTTGACCCCCAACAAATGACATAAATGCCTAATCAGTTTGGATTCAAACTGCCTGCCCATGTCAGTGTGAAGGGTTTCCATCACCCCATGTTACAGTATATACTCCTTAAAAATGCATTCAGCCACCATAACAGCTGTCTGGTCAGGGGTTGCATACACATTAACATACTTGGTAAAGTAATCTTCCACAACCAAAATATACTTATTCCTTTGGGAGGTCACCGGAAGTTCCAGTGTGTCAGCAGCCACTCTTTGGAAAGGCTGCTCCACATGAGACCCCCTCATAGGGGCACGAAGTTTTGGTACAGGTGATTTTCTCCTTTGGCAGGCGTAACAGTCATCACACCACCGGCGTATATCTCGTTGCATATCAGGCCAATAAGACACTCTTCGAGCATGAACTAAAACCTTGTCATAAGCCAGATGAGCCGTGAGCGAGCCGCCATGGAGTTGCTCTGGGACCAACACTGTTGGAACAACTACCTGTGTCACTCAGTCAGTCCCTGGTAAACACAGCTCCCAGCACAACAGCTTCCCCACTAAGCTCATCCGAGGAAACTCAGTCCATAGCCGGTGGCCACCTTCCAGCCACAATAGGAGAGTGGCAATGTCCAGATCCTCTCGCTGGATTTTCCTTAGGTCTGAACCGTCCTGGGATAACGTATAGATCCATTCTTGATCCGGGTTGGTCACAGACACCGCTGAAGGACACGGGCTAGTGTCTGGCCCCATTAGCCCGCCTACTGGGTTGTTAATGACACACACTGCAGCAGAACATACGGTACTACAGGTCTGTGTACTTTGATGAGTGATTGCAACTGCCTCCTGACCCCTGTGCTTGTCTGGGCCTGGGGGCCTCCGGGAAAGAGCGTCAGCATTATAGTGCTGAGCACCACTCCTGTGCACCACCATAAAATCATAGGGGTCCAGTTCAAGGACCCACCTGCTGCGTCGTGCTGTCCTGTCGCTGTCGATTTGGACCCTCCTCAGCCCTAGAAGAGGCCTATGGCCAGTGACAATGGTGAAGTGTCTAGAGGCCAAGTAGTGCCTAAAATTGCGCACAGCCCATACAATAGCCCACAACTCCCTGTCAAAAGTAGACCACCGCTGTTCGGCTGCTGTCAGTGAACGGCTGCCATAGGCCACCACTTTTTCCTGTCCCCCTATTTCCTGAGCAAGGACAGCCCCTATAGCTGTCTGTGAGGCATCTGTAGAGAGCATAAAAGGTTGGGTGAAGTCTGGATGGCACATGACAGCCACATATGGCATCACACAGGTACGCAAATACGGTTTGACACTGTTCGGTCCAGCAGAAGGGAACACCCTTGCCAGTGAGGTAGTGAAGGGGAGCTGTGTAATGGGCATGGATTTAAACTGGTACAGTCCCTGCCCTGTGGTAATCCTCCTCTGCTACAGGCACCTGCCAATAGCCATCTGAGAAGTCCAGGGTACTGAACCGCGTGGCCCCAGACAGCGCATCTAATGTGTCATCCAGCCGTGGAAGAGGATGAGAGTCCTTAACTGTGACAGAATTGAGTCGTCTATCATCAACACAAAATCTCCAAGTGTTGTTCTTTTTCCTCAGAAACACCACAGGGGATGACCATGGACTATAGCTCTCCTCTATGACACCATCCTTGAGCAATTTCTCCACCTGTCTGTCAATCTCCTGACATTTGTCCGGACTTGTCCTATAAGCTCGCTGCTTAATTGGGGGTCGATTGCCTGTGTGAATATGATGTTTAACCCGTGCATCAGTTTGTGCAACGCCCCTACCAAGGAAAAACACCCCCTGAAATTTCTGCAGTAGAGCCTGCACTTGTTCCCTCTCCCTGCAAGAGAGAGGAGAGTCTGATATGTCAGAGAGAAGGGGGGCTGTAGGCAAAAGGTCATCAGGCGTGCTTGGATTGGCAATATCATCCTCCCCGATATGATAACACGCTCCTAACTGAGAGCCAGCAGGCATATACAGCTCTGCGTCAGTAGGGTTCAGCATCCGTGCCACTGTGCATCCATCCATAACCTGGCCCACTGTGTGGGCCACCAATAACTCAGAATTCTACCTAACACCCCGTTCCACATAACCTATGTAAGGCTTTGGGAACAGGCTTGCTTTATTAGTCCCCTCTACTTGTACCCGAACAAGCATTTCCGTCCGGGGTGGTATAGTAACCCCTGATGCCATGGATATGTTACTTGTAAGACTGTGGTACAAACTCTGCTGTACGCAAAAGGGGCACCACCCTGTCCCCCAAACGCAGGAGCCCAGCGCCACAGTCTAGCATGGCGTAATGACAGACCATGAAGTCTAATCCCAACAACACAGCCTGGGTCACCCCCTGAACCACGGACACTTCTTGCATCCAGTATTCAGTCCCTATGTGTATGGACAAGAGTCATTGAACCCAAAACATCCAACAGCCGTCCATCCACCGCCCAGGAATAGCAGAATTTCTTATTGAATACCCGTCTACACAGGGTCGGAATAGACATTCAGTGAGATATTTGAGCCTGATTCAATGAGCACAGAAACATCTACGCCTTCTACCACCCCCCTAACAAATGCCATAATTGAGGAACCATCACTTGAACATTTCTCGGCTGTTTGTTCCATTGCGTCACTGCTGTGCCCTGGTCGCCAACAACTGATGTATGGGCCGCAACATCAGTTACCAATAGTTTCCCGACTCCTGACTCTGTAAAGATGGTGAGCGGTGAGTGGGAGACCTAAACGTCATGGTCTGCTTATGTGGAGCATCACCTGTATGGTGAGGCTTTTCCCTGTAGCGTGGGGAACTCTCCCTCTGCCACGTTATAATCAGGGAACGCTTCCAAAACTAATCTCGAAATATCCGCCGCATAAACCTCCAAGCTCTCCTTTTCATAATGGGGCCGTGCGTTTAAGCAAGTCTGAAAGTACAGCAAAAACTGTTTCTGCCCAAATGCATCCATCAGTCTCTCTTTAACACGGTCGTAACCGCACTGCACTTCCGCCGGCAGGCTGTCCCACAGTAGAAACGCAGCACCATCCAGCCTGGTTGGAAGAATCTTAGCTAAGGTAGCCTTGTACTCCCTGCCGGAGGTTCATGCCGTCTGAGCACGCACCGCCACTCCAAACTGCTTGCTCCACGTAGTAAAAAACTTGAACAGCGGAAGTAAGTCCACCCTGATATTGCACGGGGCATCAGAAACAAAGGCGCTGGATTTGCAAGCACTCTCATCCATGTCGTGGCCGTCACCACCGACCTGTCTGTTGAACATGCTTTTTGTCCCACTTTGGTAAGCAGACCGATTCGCACCCTGCCAGCTCCGAAAATGTATTCGGCAAAAAAAAAAAAAAGTCCAGCAAAATACCCACCAAAAAAACCCGCTTATTACAATGCAGGTAGGACACCGCTGCCACCATTGTAGCGTCTGAGGTTAAGGCAACTGTTGCGACACTTTTTATATTGAAGAATACTGCTGGAACTCGGAGCTCTATACTCTCAGCAGGGTCTTGGAGGGTTCATGGGAGTTTGCCCAACCAGTCTACATGTGTTTTGTGGATCTG
>JAODKC010000028.1:3868600-3881006 GCA_026777985.1 Mormyrops attenuatus | reverse complement strand
GAGTAGAGCCGCTGCTCCTCCGCATTGAGAGGAGCCAGATGAGGTGGCTCGGGCATTTGGTCAGAATGCCCCCTGGATGCCTCCCTGGTGAGGTATTCTGGGCATGTCCCACTGGGAGGAGGCCCCGGGGAAGACCCAGGACACGCTGGAGGGACTATGTCTTTCGGCTGGCCTGGGAATTGAGGAGCTGGACGAAGTGGCCGGGGAGAGGGAAGTCTGGGTTTTCCTGCTGAGACTGCTGCCCCCGCGACCCGACCTCGGATAAGCGGAGGATAATGGAGGGAGGGATGGATGCTGGAACTCGGGTAGCGCCGTCTGAGTGGCTCACTGCACACCCTTTTAATGAATCAACTTTTTTTCTCAAGAACATGTCCACAACATGTGGCTGCTGCCTTTTTGTTAAAAGACTGCTTCCCCCCCCCCCCCGGGGCAACTACCATCCCCATTAGTTCCTACCTGTCACATAATTTTAAATTGTGATAATTAATGCATTAATTCTGTGACCGTTAAAAAACATCCTATCCAAACAGGTGAAATTACAATCAGAATTAACTTAATTAAATGTTTGGCTGCAATAAAATCAACGAAAATAATAAGGGAGCTACAAATATGGGCTGAAGTATAAGTGTAGTATGGTGGCTCAACGGACAGCACCAGGATATCACACAGGGGCCGTACTTTTTAAACTTTAACCCCCCCCCCCCCCAAATGTACACTAATTATTTTAAATAGCATGTTCTCACTCATTTTCATTCAAATCAGCTCCCTTCAATAAAGACTTAGTCCCCTTTTTTATGAGTCCATAGTGACGCTCCCAATTCCTCACCTCCTAGGTTGTAGGTTCACGTCCTACGTTCCTGTGTTCCTATCAGTGCACATGATGGTTTCCTCCCACGGGCCAAAAACATGCAGTTAGGTGAACTGATGTCTGAAATTGTGCCCCATGATGGCCTGGAAAGTGTCCTCTGCCCTATGCTTCCCGAGACAAGCTTCACACTCACTGCCACCTTGTACAGTCGTGGCCAAAAGTTTTGAGAATGACACAAGTATTGGTTTTCACAAAGTTTGCTGTTTCATTCCTGTATTTGTAGATCTTTTGTCAGATGTTTCTATGGTATACTGAAGTATAACTACAAGCATTTCATAAGTGTCAAAGGCTTTTATTGACAATTACAATAAGTTTATGCAAAGAGTCAATATTTGCAGCGTTGGCCCTCCTTTTTCAAGACCTCTGCAATTCACCCTGGCATGCTGTCAATCAACTTCTGGGTCAAATTCTGACTGATGGCAGCCCATTGTTGCATAATCAATGTTTGCTGTTTGTAAGAATTTGTGGGATTTTGTGTGTCCACCTGCCTCTTGAGGATTGACCACAAGTTCTTAATGGAATTAAGGTCTGGGGAGTTTCCTGGTCATGGACCCAAAATGTTGATGTTTTGTTATCACTTTTGCCTTATGGCACGGTGCCCCATCATGCTGGAAAAGGCATTGTTCGTCACCAAACTGTTCTTGGATGGTTGGGAGAAGTTGCTCTGATGGTACTGATTGTAGTGCTCACCTTTTCTTCTTTAGATAATCTTTTTTCTGGATACCCCGAACAATCGCAAAGGGGCTTCATCAGAGAAAATGACTTTACCCCAGCCCTCAGCAGTCCAATCCCTGTACCTTTTGCAGAATATCAGTCTGTCCCTGATGTTTTTCTTAGAGAGAACTGACTTCTTTGCAGCCCTTCTTGACACCAGGCCACCCTCCAACAGCCTTCACCTCACTGTGCATGCAGATGTACTCACACCTGCCTGCTGCCATTCCTGAGCAAGCTCTGCACTGGTGGTGTCCCGATCCTGCAGCAGAATCAACTTTAGGAGGTGGTCCTGGCACTTGCTGGACTTTCTTGGGCACCCTGAAACCTTCTTCACAACAATCAAAGCTCTCTCCTTGAAGTTCTTGATGATCCGATAAATGGTCGATTTAGGTGCAATCTTACTAGCAGCAATATCCTTGCCTGTGACGCCCTTTTTGTGCAAAGCGGTGATGACTGCATGTGTTTCCTTGCTTGTAACGATGGTTAACAGAGGAAGAACAATGATTTCAAGCACCATCCTCCTTTTAAAACATCCAGTCTGCTATTCTAACTCAAACAACATGACAGAGTGAAATCCTCGTCAACTCTGTCACCTGTGTTAACAAGAGAATCACTGAAATGATGTCAGCAGGACCTTTTGTGGCAGGGCTGAAATGCAGTGGAAATGGGTTTTTTGGGATTAAGTTCATTTTCATGGCAAAGAGGGACTTCGCAATCAACTGCAATTCATCTGATCACTCTTCATAACATTCTGGAGTATATGCAAATTGCCATCATAAACACTGAGGCAGCAGACTTTGTGAAAATAAATATTTGTGTCATTCTCAAAACTTTTGGCTACAGCTGTGTTAAGCAGTTATATACGGGAGATATGTGCCATCTAGTGGTTCAGTTGATATTTTTTGCATTTCAATAGAAATTGCAGAAAGGGACAATAAAAACATCACAAATAACATGCACAGATAATAAGAGCACAGCAAACCTGCCTCAGGTTGTCTTGGTTGTGAAAATCAGGAGTCATCAGCCCAGATCCTGGTGGTTTGCAGCTGTCCTTAACCCCTTCCAAACAACACCAACCCCACAAAGATTAAATTGTTCCCATTAGAACTCTAATTACCTCAGCTAAGAATTTAAGTGATGTTGTGGGTAATATTCACACAGAACCAGAGTTATGAAATCACTGGGAAAAAAATCATGCCTTTGGGTACTAAAGCTAAATAAAAGTTACTTGTGCATTTCAGATGTTCCAGTTTTTCCAGCAAATTCCACATCTAAGTGCAATCCAGGTCAAAAAATAACTATAAGCGCATTTCTTCTAACACCACTCTCCTTCAGAGTGAACATAAAATTGATACTAGTACCTTCGAGGGCTATTCTACATTTAGTGAGTTTATTAAAATGTGCCTTTATGGACATTTTTAAATTAACATTAAGGGACAGTATTCAGCATGAGATATATGACTACTGAATATAATAACATGAAGCAAATAAAACTGCAAAAGAAATTAAAGTCAGCGAAAAGCCATGTGAACACCGGAAAGTATACAAATTGATCTGAATTCATACCCACAACCCCCTGGGTACAAGGTGGACATGCAAAAGTGATTTCTCTGTCAGCCTGTTTGATCACTTAGCAGCCACTGGTAACCAGGACCTCTAATTAGAATATTAGAGTGAGCAGCAAATAGGGGTGACCCAAAAAGGCCACCACTTTTAGCATTATCCACCGACTTGTAATGAGGAAAAAGTGCAGAGGTGGATAGTTCAGGTCCAGAAAGCAAAAATCCAGAACAATATTTTGTTTCAACCAACTACTTGAGTACTCTGTGACCGTGACTCTTTATAGTCAACTGGTTGGTTGAAACAAAATCTTGGTCTGGATTTTAACTTTTTGGACCAGAACTATCCACCTCTGCAAAGTGCCACAGCTCTGAAGAATTTGATTATGGGTTATTTCAGCTGGGGAACACTGTATGGCGGTATGCAGAGGGCTGCAGTGCTTACAGGTTTTATGTTAACTGACAAGATTTACAACTGAAAGCAAAGGTGAGATCAGAATTTTTCTAATAATTTAAAAAAATCACTGCACCCTCAATGCTAAGCAGACCAATGACCCATCACCGCACAACTGGGACGCTCACAGTCATGAAGTTATGTCACATAATGTTTCCTATGTACATCATAGGTTATTTAAAGTGCATTGCACACACTGTGGGGCTGCCACTAACTAGTTTTCAATGACACAGTTGGTTGAACTCCACAGTGCACATCGAGCAGTGTATCCTTGGGGACCCCCAGACAATCTGCATTTCTGCTTCCTCCCAGCTCCAGTAGGGACCTCCTGGCAAGGAGCTGGGGAGAAGCAAAAACATGGACTGGCTGTGGGTTCCCAAGGATTGGGTTGGGAAACAGTGGATTAAGGGACTGATTTTTGAGTCAGTCAGCAACTTTTACCAGATATAGTGATTTCAAATTAATTTCAAAGTTAAGAGATTTTAATCTATCCTGCTTACATTTATGTAAAATTATGCATTGTCTGATTTAAAATATTTGAAATGAACATTTGAACAGTTGCTTTCTTATGTGGAAAGTATAATACAGAAATCCTTTTGTACATGCCACCTCCTTTACTGAACCATCTGTCCTTATTTAAAACTATCGGCATCTAACACACAGGCCCGGATCTCGACTGCTCAGGTTGTGGGGGGGGGGGCAATTAGAAATTTTGGGTGGGCAGCATTTCACACAATGGACTATACTGCAGTGCAGTAGTGGCTTGTTACCAGAGAAATAGGTGGGGCACATGGGCATATTCATATTTTATGTCTGAACTATTTATGAACTCTACATTATGCTCTCATAGTCATCTCTCTGATGAAAGATGAACAATAATAATAATTATTATTATTATGATTTCTGTATGGTGTTTTGGATTGAATTGTCTGCTAACCAAACATACATTTAACATAAACATAAGCTTATCTACTGGCATATTAAAGGCAAATTTGGAACTCAAACTCATGAACTGATATATAAGAACATAAGAGCGTAACACATGTAACATGAACACTAATGTAGTAGAAAGGTGCTCCTTAAAGAGAAAAATCATTAAAAGCTAATTACCAAACCATAAACAAACTGACTTTGCAAACAAAGGTGGAATCGACATGCAATGCGCTGGTGCAAAGTGGGCAGGGAAGGTGTAACATTACTGCCTGAACTGCCCGCAGTAGCAGCCCACTTGGTTCGAAGGCACCGGTCCCGAAGCTTGGTTCTTCAAGCTAAGAGCAGCTGTAACTGAACTGCTGGCAGCAAGCTTTGATTTGGGAATCAAAAATTTGTTTTTGTTTGTTGGATGTTGTTTATGGTTGTGTATGACTAATTTAAGTAAATTATAGCAAGTAATCTATCTAACCAGGCAACTTTATTTATACTGAGCACTGACAGGGTTGCCAGCTCTCACCCATCTGAGCTTTCAGGTTCTCACACAAGAGATCTTATGGCAAATCTATATTATTCCCTTATAAACCTAAAATTAGCTACATCAAAAGCATTGCGGTAGTTTTCAAATCCTACAGACTATTTACAAGGTAATAAAACTGTTACATACATGTAAATAAACGCATATGCATGTGTGTCCAGACTTGTCTCGAACTGAAAATCTTACTCCAGTCAGCTGACCAAAGTTGGCAACCCTGCGCTGATATCAACATTAGCAAACTGTCAAATGTTTAAAGCAGTAGTGCCCCGATATCCGCGTGAGATACGTTCTAAAATCACGGAGATTCAAAACTGTGGATAGTCACTATAAATAACTTGTTTTTTTGTGTACTTACATAACTATGGTAAAGTTTAATTTATAAATTACTCTGAGACTGTGGTTAACAAATCAGCAGATATGGGGGTTCCACTATACCATTCTATTGAGCTTTGTAGCCAACAGTAATGTTAACTAGCTAGCTAGCTATCTAAGAGTTAACTAAACTACAACTAGCAAAGATCTTTATTCAACACAACATTACAGCAAACCACAACAGCAAAAGATACATTTCAATAAGAAGGAGCTTTAATAAAGAACAAGGTAAAATTCCTTTCCCTCCGCAGAAGAATATCTGATGGGACGAATGAAATAAACATGATTGGCAAATTCAGATGGCGCAGGCTAAAGTTGACCAATTGGGTGGGCAGAGCAGAAATTTGGGTGGGCAATGCCCACCTCTGCCAATTTCTAGATCCGGCTGTACCAACACTAGACCTCATGATCAATCTGGGAAAAAAAGGTTTAGGTCAGAGCTACTCAAATCATGATCCCCAAGGGTCAAGCACTGCTGGCTTTCAAGCCTTCCTTCGCCTGTGAGCCAGGTGTGAAGCCTCTGGCTAATAAGAATCAGTAATTATTAAACTAACTTCCTGGAAGAACTGAAAACAAGGCCCGAATTTAGAATCGAGGTCCAGATTTGAATAGCCTTGATTTAGGTAAAAGCACCTGGCAGAAGACATAATGAATTAATAAAGACCAGCAGGTGGCGTAACAGTGTAGGACATTACCTTGTGACTGATGGTTACAGGTTTTAGTTTCAGGAAGAGCCTTGCTGTGGTACTTAGGGAAGGGACTCAATATGAAACATCACAGGAAAACAGTGAACTAAATAAACATGCATAAATAAAAATATCGGCTAACCAAATAAACGCAATTAGGAAATGACATATGAGAAACTGGTCGCTTTACAATAAGGTACCTTTGTGAAAATGTTAAGGAAACTTAAAAAAAAAGTCCCGTCCTTTTTTAAAAAAAAAACTACTGCATTTTGACAAACTCTGGACACAACAGTATATAAATTAGCCACGGCAATAAACAATTGAGCTGATATAGAACAATTCAACACCCATTTCGTTACGTCACACAAAGCAGAACGCAATCCACGGGGAAGAGTGAAATCAGTGGCAAGTTATCATCTCCCCAGTCAATGAAGAGCATTTAATGGTCTATCGCACAAATCCCATTTTGCGTTTTGTTATGGTCTTAGTAGCAGTAAGTAGCAGCCAGTCGTGGTTATTGGTTGATAATCAGAAACGACGCGTTCGGCATGAGAATCGAATGAATGCAAATATAACACAGTATCTATGTGGTTTTGTACCGTCAGCCATGTAGCATAATTTCAGAAAAATTTATTAATATTCATCCTTACATTCTAAAATAAAAAGTATATGCAATTTACTTTCTCGGACATTAACGTAGCACAAAGAATACGGAAACAAGCAACCCCATACAGAAGGGCACTACGCAACGTTAACCCACAAGTCTGGATAATGCAATCTGCATGTACAGCCCATAAAATACAAGCGTAATATATGACATATCCCTATAGTCATTAAAATAAAAGATCAAAGGACCAATTGCGCGATCGAAGCACCTCGAGAGCAGCTCCTCTGCATTTGCATGTCCCATGGGCATAACGCCAAGTCTCGCGAGATCCGGAATCCAGAGCATAGTGGCGACGAGAGTTGATGTGGGACGGAGTTAGTTTGTGTTGTCGAAGAAGGAGGAAGGGAAAGAGATCAGAGAGAGGGGGGGGGTCGGCAATAGAACAGTGCGAGTGTGAGAGCAATCGGGGGAATCCAATATGGCATCGGGCGACACGCTCTACATCGAAACAGACGGCTCAGAGATGCCGGCTGAGATAGTCGAACTCCACGAAATAGAAGTGGAGACCATACCGGTGGAGACCATCGAGACGACGGTGGTCGGTGGAGACGATGACGACGAGCACCACCAGCCCATGATCGCCCTACAGCCGCTAGTCACAGACGATCCGAACCAGGTTCACCATCACCAAGAGGTGATCTTAGTGCAGACACGGGAAGAGGTAGTCGGTGGAGACGACTCAGACCTCCGTGCGGATGACGGTTTCGAGGACCAAATCCTTATACCCGTCCCGGTCCCTGCAGCCGAGGAGGAATATATCGAGCAGACTCTGGTTACCGTAGCCGGGAAGAGCTCTTCGGCGGGCAGAATGAAGAAAGGGGGAGGCGGCAGTGGGAAGAAAGCGGGTAAAAAAAGCTACCTTAGTGCAGCAGAGGCCAGCGGTAGAAAATGGGAACAGAAACAAGTGCAAATAAAGACTCTGGAAGGGGAGTTCTCAGTTACAATGTGGGCATCAGGTAAGTGCACGATTTCATTGGGAGAACTGCTCTCTCCACACATTGTTTTCCGTCTACGTTAACAAAGCGGGCCTTGCAAGGGCGTTGTCCTCCTGTGCGAGACTGGCTTTTGATGTCGTAGGCTAGGCCGCCGTCGGCAGTTGCTTTTTAAACGCCCTCCGTGCAGCTCTTAACGTCGCCCGATTGGAAATGTTTTTGTTTTGAAGGGAAGCCATGTTTTTTTATGCGTTGATGGGCGCCGCCATGTTCCCCCCGGTCCAGTATGGCGGCCCGAAAAAATGGCGTTGGTGCGGCCGGGGGAAAGATGGCGGCGGGTGCGCGAGCGAGCGAGCGCGCTGCTGCTGGCTCGCGGGGTAGGCCGCAATGGCGCAGTTTAACGCGGAGGGAGATAACGGTTAGTGTGTGTGGGGGGGGGAGGGGAGCTAGGAGCGGGAAAGGCGGCGGGGCTTTAACAAAACCACACCGCGGTGGGTAGCCTTCAAACCTCTCCAGTTCAACCGGAGTTTGAAATTCATACACCTTTGTATGTTAAAGAATATTTTAGGTTAAAATTTAATAGGTAAGCGTTTAGCTACCTAGCGGTATTTGACCAGTTTGAAGGGGACTCGCGCGACGATTTGGTCCTATACTTAGCTACATGGGTAACTGAGTTAGCTGTGTATTTGCGGTTGTGGTGACCGTTATAGTTTTATTTCGCCAGCTGGTTATCAGTTTTATTTTATGTCCACACTTTCTGACACATTTTTTAATATGTTTTTTTTTTCTTTTCTATCAGTGTCACCCTGCTAACTAAAATTATTGGTTGAGCGTCTGTACATTCGGCGGCATGCGGATAAATCACCGCCAACTTTGAAATATTATATATTGCATTTTTTTTTGTCCGGATATTCTTCCGAAATTAAGAAGTGTAATTGCGAACGCCAACACATTTATCATTTTTTAACCAATGAAGAGTAAACAAATGTTATCTTGGGCATTACGTATTAATAAACTTGGCGATTAATCAACTTCGTCTAAAAGTGACTTGGTATGTCATTTAATAGATCCACATAGTCTTAAATAGGTAGCCCATTTTTCAGTAAATGTATATGGCTGGCAGAGCGTTTGTTCTAAATGGTCAGTGGGAAATAATGGATGTTAACACGTCAGTGTGTTTCAAGACCGGTCCCAGAGGAAAATAACTTAAGCGTGGAATTCAGCTAACAACTTATTTTATTCCAAATAATTCGCTGAGTTAAAAATTGTGATTAAGCTGTTGTATTTCAGCTGTTGTGAAATGTCAGTAGGTGACATTTTAACTCTGAGATAAGAGACAAATTGTTTTTGTGGTGCCCCTTTTAGCATGGAGTGTACTTATTATTAAAATGAATCACTCCTTGGTCCGGTTGGTAGTTTTAAATATTTCTGTGCCATTTTGCTGCCTGCGCCAGATCAGCTCTAAGCATGAGACGTGCATGCGTGAGCGTTCACGGAAAACAGGGGTTTAATGGTTTGGACTTGGTATACGGACATTCTGTTTACACTCTGCATCAAATCTGCTATGTGCTGTTACGGATTTCTTACGTATTTAAAGCTGCACCTGTCCTGTTTCCTCTGGCCTATTATATGTAAAGCAGCTTTTTAACATCTAGAGGTCTGCATTGCTTTTTAATAACATCATGGATGTCAATTATTGTTTTGATTTACCCTGTCATTCTTTGAGATTTTGGGGCATGCTTATAGTGCCTGTCAGCAGTACAGCAGGAGATGACCGATTAACAGTCAATCTGTCGTTTCTGTGTCCAGTTGGATGGTTGTTCCCCTTTAATCCTTCAAACAAAGCCTAAAATTAACCTCAGTTTGAAGAATATTGGTGCTCCTTGCTGCAGTAGAATGGTTGTGTTGATAAGCAGGATAAGTTTTTTTTTTTTTTTGTATATGGTAAAAACAATACTTCTCATTTTAATAGGTCTTGGAATGGAATGATTATATTCGCAGAAGAGAAAAAGTAGGAATGCAGTCTCTGTATATGTGAAAGGACTGGCACCCCATCCAGGGTATACCCCACACTTGTCATATGCTGCCTAACCTAGACTCCAGGCCTGGCTGGGACCCTGACCAGGAGAAGTGCTTAGAAGATGGATGTTTGTAAGAGGGAGTGTGTGTAGAAATTTTTGTATATGCAGAATTTGGCTGTAACTGGATACTTTCATTGTATGTTAAAAAAAGAGGTCACACAGCAGTAAACAAGTAATTTAAAGGTAGAGTCTTCAGTGTAGTGATTATTAAATTGCACTAGTGAACAATTGCACTACTCCCTTTCCAATGTTCTAATTTTAAACCTCCCTGCCAGATTACTCTGTGCTGGGTCATAAAGTGAATGTATATGAACTAGTAATGTTTTCCTCCACTATTTTGTTCAAAAAACCTATGTAATGTGATGCTGGTTGGTCATCTTTGTGAATTATTTCTGTATCTTCAGTAGGTACAGAGCCTCTCTGCTGTTTCGTTGTATTTGTCCATAGAAGAATGTTGGTTTCTCTTTCAAGCTGACACTTTCATTTCCCTTCTTGGGCTTGCAAAATAGTTTGTGCGCAGCATCAAAACATTTTAGAGGTGCAGTGTGCTAAATACATAAAGTAGCAATGAAAAGTAAAGCTAGGGTAATACTCTGCGCAGTTAACAAATCATGCTTATTCCATTTTTAATGTACGAAATGTGTTTTGAGGAAGTCAAACATGAGCTCATTGGTTACCTTAAATTTCTGCTTAAGTGTGCTGAATGCTGTAGTTGACAGTGCGTCATGAGAACCTGCTTATCTTGTGTGTGTTTGTGGGGGGGGGGGGGGTGTAGTGTTCATTACCAGCTTTTTACTAAAATTTGCCACTGGGGTTTTTCATTTGGGTGTCATTTGGATGGTCAATACAGCTGTGAAGCAAAATTGCTAAATCGCTGTAGGCAGGAAGGGTGATAAGCTGTACGGTGACAAGTATTAAATTGCAGTTGTACTCATTTGGCAACTCTGAATAAGCCAGGTGGTAATTTTAGTTTTCACATTGGCATTTCGTGTGTTTTCTTAAACACATTGTGTATTTCCACAAAAACACGTCAGTTGATATCAATTTAACTTGAAATGCACTATATTAAAATTACTAATCTTGTTTTGCTGCAACTTAAATGTTTGGGCAACATGGTTTAGTAATGATAGAGCTGCACATGTGCATAACTGTGCAAGGGCAACTGCTGTTATTCCTGAGTAATATGCTATTTTTATTCCTAGAATTGGCATACATAATCATGCAAGTTAGTATGCAGTGATAAATGCATTTGTGATGCATTTGATATGACATGTATTGCTTTTAGTGTTCCTTGCTTTAGTTTGTGAAGTGTACATTTCTGCTTTTCTTTGAGATTTTCAAACACTGTCTTTCAAAGTTGCTGAAAAATATGACAGGGGCCAGTGCATTTTTTGTTTATGGATTTTGTAAAAGTCAGCTGGCAGTTCTTGCAGTGAGAAAAAAATTTCCAAATGTGTGCCAGTGTAAGAATTGTCTGGCGTAAACATAAATTTCCGTTTCGAAACGAGCCAATTTTCAATTTAGCGAGGTGGAAAATGATGAGGGCCTCGGCCTGGCCCAGTAGCCCCTGAAGGCTTTGTGGTGTTTCCAGACCTTGCAAGCAAAGCGAGACAGCCCGGTTTGGCTCACTTGCTTCCCTGTAACATTTTGCATGTGGCTGCAGATTTGCAGAAATGCCTCCACTTTGCAGAAGGGGCTGATGAGCAGTGTCAAATCCTCCTTTAGTCCAAACTGCAAACATGGATGCAGTTGCAAGCCAATGATTTTGTTTTTTGTAACTGTTGAGTAATCTGAATCCACAGGAATTGTGATAATGCCGAGCATCATGGTCTATGTAGTTTTAATAAGACCCCTATATCTACGCATGATTGATTCTACACACTGAGAATGATCCAATCAGTCATAGCACTATTTATGCAGTGTCTGAAAGTGGAGTTAACAGATCACTCCCCACCCAAGGGGATTTTCTTTTAGTCAGTGTCTCATGGCTGGTTGTACATATTTAGGATGTAGCAGAGTTTGTGAGTAACGAGTTTCTCACACATGTTTGGTAACTACGAAAAAAAGCACTTGGAATAAAGTCACTGATTCTCACATCTTATATTACTGTACATTAACCAGATTTGTGGGTTAGAGTTAGAAATTAGAAACCTTTTGTCATTGCACATGTAGAATGATGTTTAGTGTATGATACTCCTCCATGGTGCTGACAACACACAAAGAACATCATACATAGATGTATAATTTATCAATTAATTATTTCATTAACCTACATGTATACTCAACCCATTTCAGGCCTTTGAATATATGCATTGCGTGTCAATCACCGACACCAAAACACTTTTCCTGTTGTGGGTTTAATTTATTAGAAACAAAACAATCTTTGCCAACTTCAGTGGAGGGTTCTCAGGGCCTGATGTTTAGTGGTAGTAAAAAAAAAAATCTGTCATTATTTGCCCAAATAATTTAACAAATAATAACAGTACTGTCAGTCTAAAAGTATAGAGTATGACAAACCTCATACCAAGGTTACCCTTATTCAAAATTAAATTTTTATTGGTTCCTTAATACTGAAGCTTTTGCAGAGGATTGTCAATACAAGGAT
>JAODKC010000028.1:3825197-3857053 GCA_026777985.1 Mormyrops attenuatus | reverse complement strand
ATTAGTTAGGTTCTCCCCAAACGAGCTTGATGGGCCGAATGGCCTCCTCTCGTTTGGAAATTTCTTATGTTCTTATGCCACAACCACCACACGACAAACCACCTCAGAGATGAGAACCCAAGTGCAGCCGTGCGGCAGGTGATACCTCAGCACCAAACTAGTTTGAATGGAATGGAACATTGTGATTTTTTTCCAGTGGCTGGAGTACCAATCCTGCCACCAACCCCCAAAGTTGGAGGACCCGTTTGCAAGGCTGGATGTAGATTAACGTCATACCCAGCACAGGGCAATTGCAGGTTAAGGGCCTTGCTCAAGGGCTCAACGGAATAGGATCACTCCTGGCTTGTATACGATTCAAACTGGCAACCTTCCGATTGCTGGCACAGATCCCTGACCTCAGAGCCACCACTCCGGAAGTATAGCGAGTTATTGACAGCAATGAGGTATTTATTAAGGAGGTAAGGGAAGGGGCAATTGTTATGTATTCTTTGATAATATATTTCTCTTTTTTCCTGTACAAAATTTTACAAAACAATACAAAAAGTAGACAGGACTGTGTAGCGAGTGCCAGCGGGATGTAAGGACAGGCATGGCACAGCGCCCCCTTCGGGTGACTCACCGATGTCCCAGACACCCACGGGATTGGCACCCTGTTGGATACCACCCAGTAGTTGTCTGAAAGGGCCGCAATGTCAGGATAGGCCCTGCCGCTGGTGTTGAAGTATGTTTTGGGAGGCAGGGCTTGTACGGCTTTCAGATAAGCATTAACGGCATTAACCTAGAAGGACGAGCAGGAGTAACGCCCAGTCAGCCGTCATTCCACATCAGTGGGCACATGCACAATACACACACACAAGCCAGTATAACCTGGTAGTCTGGCATCGGGAAAATGTTACTGAAGCCGCCCCCGCTGATGTAATCTGTGACCTCATAGGTCACTTTGAAAGGGTTCTTGAAAGACGTCCCACCCACGGTTGTCACATAGGGACTGAAAAGAGCAAGACGAGTGTTTATAATACATGACAGTTTAACAACGACAAGCGAACAAGAAAGTCTGTGAGCAGCCAATACGCTGGCTTGGAAACGCCATACACTAGTAGCAGTAGTGGCAGCAGTAATAGTTAGAGCTGTGATTAGTACTTTTCAAAGTCTAAATTTATAAATATCTTGAAAAAGAAATCAATTTAGCTGATTCTGAGCTTGAATTACAGCTCACATTGTGGAACTTGAGAGAGTGGGAGAAATGCAATAATATACAGAAAGACTGCATGTTTCTCTTATTAATCTTACCAAGAGACCATGTGTCAGTTACATCAGCTTCTATTTAAGCCCCAGTCACTATGGAATCTTAGTCTTTATTTTAGTAGCAAAAACAACCAGACATCATCATGGGTAGAGCAGGCATGTTGACTGCCTTGTGCCTCGAGTCTCCAGCCAGACCCCCATCCCCGACCCTGTACTCGACAAGCTTTTGGAAGACCGATGGATGGATATGTCAACTGCAAGACTGGAATATGAATCGTGATGCTTACCTCGATGCTGGAAAGCTAGGCCTGAAGGCATTGCTCCCTTTGGAAAGGTGTCTGCAGCCTGCCCCGCTGTCACCTGTCACAAATGTCATGTCAACTTTGCTGCTAACCAAAGGATGATGCTGCAGATAATTGTCACACACTGTCAATACTATTATGACAGGATGCCAGTGTTTCTTTGGTAACATTCAGTTGCCATAGGATCAAAGACCATCCATTCAATTATTTGGAAGTCCTTGATGCTAAGCTAACGTCCAATCAGGAAAGATCCCACTTTTCCATTTTATGACGCCATTCTAAGAGGGAACAACCACAAATCTGTACAATCTCACAGAAAAATATTTTCACTTTAAATTGAAATCACCGACCAATGTCAGCTGGAGTGATTGACCTGATGGTTTATCGACCTGAACGTTCTGCCTGGCTCACCAGAGGCGAAGAGCATGGAGATGCCCCTGACACCGGCCTTCATGAACTCGGCGTTGATGCGCGTCATGTAGGAGGCCGCCAGGCTGTCCTCGTCATCACCGTAGCTGATCGTGTGGACCCAGGGCACGGACGACATGTTGCTAAGCAGCAGCATCCACTGCAGGAAGGGCTCCTGGGACTCGTGACGACCTGGGAAAAGCAGGTGCAGCCCGCAGGCCTTTTTCAGTGGGAGGTGGAGCCAAAACGGAAGCTCCGCCATAAGTATGGAATGGAAAGTCAGAAGGCTGCGTTTCTGCGAGCGGCGGTAAGCTTTCTGGACAGGAGAGGCTGCGCTGTCCTGTGTAAAACGACTAAAGGATTCTGCTACGTAACAGAGGACATTCATTTCATCTCCAAGATGAAATTTAATGAAAGATATTTAATTAAAGGCAGCTTCACTGAAAACAATTAAACAGACTGCCTGTCCAATTAAGGACCCAGTCAGCTGGATTTTCCTAATTACTAAACTGTCGGGCTAAAATTTAAAGACGTTTTGGGAAGTAATGCGATTTTAATGCACAATTTGCAGTTTTACAATGTAACATGCTATTTCAGTGAGGATTCATTACTTTTTCATGATTACTAATACAACGAACAGGCACAATAGAGCTAATTCAATTTGTTGCAGCTGAGGTGATAATTACACAATGCAAATAAAGTCACTGCATGTCAGACACCCTCGAAGCCACTGGCTCCTCATACCTGGGTTGGTGAAGACCCACGTGGAGATGTTGGCCCCCGTGCTCATGATGTATTCAACGTCCAGGCTGGCCTCCAGCCCTGCCTTGCCACCCCCCTGGGTGCCCACCACACGGGCCACCTGGGACATGTGCTTGAACCCTCCACCAAAGAGGGCCATGAACTCAGCCAGGTCAGCCGGGTGGTAGAACTGCTCCAGGAACTGTGCAAGAAAGCCTCAGTCAGGGTGCAAGCATTGAGCCACGTCGTCTGATCTAACTATGCAAAAAGCATAATTTCAGAGGATAACTCGCTCCCTCTGATCCTATAGGGGAGTGTTTCCCAGTCCGGTCCTGGGGGACCCATACAGTCCATGTTTTTGGTCCCTCCCAGCTCCCGTGGGACCAATAATGTGGACTGTCTGGCTGGGAGCTCGGAGGGAACAAAGACACGGACCGACTGCGGGATTGGGAAAACCAGTTTAGGAGATGCTGTTTTAGCATACAGGATAATGAAAGATTTTGCCTAGTCCAATTATTATAAACCGGTAACAGCAGCAAAGCACTGGCCACCAGTGCAGGTCACAGGCTATGGACAGTTAGCATTCTTAATTTTGTTCATTTCCAGCATGTGGAAGCCACAACTTAACGCCATGTGACACCATCACAGTGTAACGTAAAAACGAAATCCTTGGCAGACTGACGTGGCTCATCATGGCTCGATTATAAGCAATGGATATTTGCTGCTTTGTTAATTCAGCTGGGTTTATTAAAACAGGATTTTGTTTACTGTAGCGTGTAGCTTACATGCGTGATTAGCCCAATGGCTAGCTTTGGGGTGCATCACCTGTTTGCTGTGTCCCCGTCAGACTGAATTTTTCAGAAACGTGGAAGCATATGTCAGACGGCCATTCTATAATCCTGTTTATGTTTCCCACATGGCTACGGCCAAACGATGAATAAAACATTAAAAAAGAAAAACCCAACTGATGCAATAAGGTGGCAACTCAAACCGATACTGCAAAATGAGCCAGCGGCGAAAAAAAAAATGTTCAAGCTCATCTCAGAGCAGCAAAGACCTGAAACTTCATTTGGATGTTACAGGCACTGGTAACCCTTAGGTGGGTCAGAGGCACACAGCCCTGTTCGCTAACTGGAAGGCTCGTCACGCCAATACCCAAGACCCATCTGCCTCCGACTGCCCCCCCCAGGACAGGGGGCCCCTGCTGGGCTACACAGCACCATCCCCCGTCTGCCCCCCAGGACAGGGGGCCCCTGCTGGGCTACACAGCACCATGCGGCTCCCAATTTACATCCCCAGGCTTTTCCTCCCAGCCAAACTACTCCAATTAGCAGCTATTCAATACGACCATGTAACTGCTGCATTTTACTAAGGCAGATTTAGGGGGTGGAATGTGGCATTTATTATACATGGGGCAGAAGCTGTTGGTTGCCCTTTATCGCTGCAAGGAATAAAGATAAATATTCAATCGATAGGGCTGATAAAGATTCCAGAGCAGGGGCCTGTCTGCACACAGACCTCTGTAGTCTGGGGGGACATGCAAGATTGCGGCACATAAAGGGCGACTATATACACAATGCCTGATACACATTGGTCCCTGATAAAATCCACTTTTGTGCTACAGAAACTAGTTCTAGGGTAATTATTCTATAAGTAGATTAAATAGGAAGGATATTATCTTCATAAACACGTAGGAATTAGTATAATGCCCAGGGTCCCTCACAGTCGGTGTTGCTCAAATGGGCACCTGAGCCACAGCTTGGCTATTGTTCTCCGCACAGCCGACGTCTGACGCCGTCAGGTTGTAGCGGCTCCTCAGGATGATGGGCGTCACTCCCAGGTGGAAGCCTGCCTCCGGACGCTGCCCATTGGTCCAGGCTCTGCTGACGTCCTCCAGCCTGGCTGGAAACCGGTGCACTCCACCCACTGCAGGCAGAAGGAGTTCAGGGGGCTTGTTAGGCAGGTGAGACGCCTTGAGCTATAGGGAGCGTTAAAAATAACTGCTACTGGCCTGGTCAGGATATCCAACAATTGCAAGAAAACTCTCACAATACAAGCATTTCTGCAGATAAGCACATTCCCCCAAACCAGGAGGAAAATGTCCAGGATTTACATACATTACTATCTGCCTGCATTCACATGGAGTTTGAGAAGTCCCTGTTCATTTCAATGCTGAAAATTTGAAAGGTTATGAGTTAGTTGCATCTTAGACTGTAATTTAAGTTATTCATGGGCAATATTAAGGAGCACCGTGGCCGACTATATCCGAGGAGAATGTCATTTTGAGTGATTAGCCCAGACTGCCAACAGAGGCCATTTTCAGAGACCCGTTTAAGCATCGCGCTCACGGCGTCTCCCTTGGGACTCCACACTCACCGAAGTCCAGGTGCCGAGCCAGGTCATCGGGAACCGAGTACGGAGCCGGCGAGCGCACCAAGGCGCGCTGGCCCCTGATGTAGCGGTAGAAGCAGCTTCCGGGGAGCAGCGTCTCTGCCACCCTGCGGAAAACAGGAGGAGGACAGACCGCTGATGCACGGGGGATCTACAGCCTTCAGAACCTGAAGGTGTCGACACTGACAGCGATGCTCTCACTGGATGCCGAGGAAGCATGATCACAGCAGATATCATCACATTTACATTTGAAATCCAGCATTCGTTGCACTGTTTCGTGCACAAAAGGCACAGAGGCCACTGACGCAAGCTCATAACCACTGAGTGCTGCAAATCTTGCATAACGGGTCTTAATAAACAAGACACTAAAAATAGCAATAGCTTTCATTATCATTACAATGCAGCCGTCGAGTTAAACCTTTCATCAAAAGCAATTTATGATTTTGCAGCCATTTTATTTAGCTGGATTTCTGGCTGGAGCACCCAGTCCAACCTCAGCACGGAAGCAGCTTGCGGGGAACAGAAGGTTGTTGGTTCTGTTGCCCCCAAGGTGCTTATCTACTGCGGCTGGACAGGGTGCTGAGGTTAAAGATCCTTATCTATCAAGCTACACTGCTCCCAAACAAACATATATAAGAGATGTTAACAATCAAAGCTAAAGTGGGCATGTTTCGATGCCATTTTTGGGATGTATACCTGCTGTGAGCGACTGCCTTTTTGCATCAGGTTAAAAACACAGGATTCACAGCATATTACAGGAACCGGTGTCTGAGAAAAGCAGGGAGGATCATCAAAGACTCCAGTCACAAGCTATTTACACTACTTCCGTCAGGCAGGAGGTATTGCAGTATCCGGTCCCGAACCAGCAGGCTAAGGGACAGCTTTTTCCCATCAGGCCATCAGACTGCTGAACATTGACCACTAGTACGCCATACTCTTCACTGGCACTTTTTCGACACTTCGACACTTTATGCTCCCCATATCGCACATAATTGCCTTTTTTGCACACCATTCATCTATGGACATTCCGTACACACACACACACACACACACACACACACACATATATATAATGTATATTTTGTATCATATTCATTCACATGCATATTTATAATAATAATAATAATAATACATTTTATTTTTTTATATTTATTCATGTGCATATTTATTCTTATAATTTGTATTATATATTTTGTACACCACTACTGCTTGGGAAGCTCGCACACAAGAATTTCACTCACATGTACTGTACCAGTGTACCAGTAATGTGATGTGACAATAAAAGTGATTTGATTTCATATTATTAATGTTTATAGACCGATGACAGACTGCAAACCATCCAGGTTTGGTTACACAATGTTTTCTCCATGGTTAGGAACCTCCCTGGGGTCTGAGTTAATAAGTACATAAGCCAAAGTAGAAGGTCCAGAAAGTAAAAATCCAGACCAAGATTTTGTTTCAACCAATCAGTTGAGTATAAAGAGAGTCACAGTCACAGAGTACTCAACTGGTTGGTTGAAACAAAATCTTGGTCTGGACTTGAAATGTCCTCTTATGCTATCAGACGGCATATGCAATTATTGAAAACGCCTTAAATGTAGCCTTTTAGGTTGGTCAGCATTCACGTGCTAGCATCTGACCGGCTGTGATGACTGCAGACGCTCGAATATGCCGACAAAACACAATTTCATGTGGGAAACACTGACTGGGAGGAGGGGGGGACAAGAGAGGAAGGGGAAGTGCTCACTGTGCCGTCATGTCACACTGCAGGAAGTCATCTGTGAGCACAGTCCGGCAGTCTGTGACCCCATGGCTGCGCAGCCAGCCCCACACCGCCTTCTGCGTCAGCTCCGAGGGTCGCACGAGGGAGGACACTTCCTCCAAAGTTAGGAACTTCCCTTGGGAGGGAGGGGGGTTTACAAAATACATTAGCCAAAGTAGAAGAAACTACAAGCAGTGCAGACAGTTAAGTGAGTGCATTATGTAAGTTCTGGCCGGTCTGACTATGGCAGTTTAAGTAGGAGGGGGAGGCAGGAATGGGGAGCCCCTGAGTGTGAGGACTCCAATTCCACATGGGGCTGTGACGCTGGAGTGACCCCACTGACAGTACGGTTCCTTAACTAAAAGCCTGGTATAAGGCTGCTCTCCCTGAGCCTGTGACGCCGATCCTGCCTGCCCTGCTGCCAGTGACTCTGCATTTTCACCCGGACTTAACAAATTGGAGTGGATATGTCAGGTCTTTGATAATTTGGACTTCGCCTGCCGGCCCCTGGAGGATGGGTGGCTCCCTTTGAGCTTGGTTCCTCCCAAGGTTTCTTCCTGCTAGGGAGGGCCTTTTTGCCACTGTCACCCTGTCTTACTCTCTGGGGGCTTAGGGCAGGGATAATGTAAAGCGCTTTGAGATAACATCATGTTGTGAAAATGCGCTGAATTACACAAAGAGAATAATACTGAACTGATACAGAAATGCAGTGTAACATACCATATTGTACTGAATCTGGGTCTGACACGCTCTCCAGCAGCCCCCTCAGCTTGTCCACATTCTGCTGCCTTAAAGCGAAGGTCAGCTCCACCTGATCTGAACTGGCTACCCTTCCAGCGCGGGTCCATTCCTCAGGAATCCTGCATTTAAACCGGGCAATTTAGAATTCAGCAGAGATACAGTATGAGCAGCACCTGTTGGGTTTGAGGAAGTGACTTGTTTACTCATCATGCAGCACAGCACGCTTTTGTCTCAAAGGCACATGTGAAACACAGAGGGCTTAAGCGGGATAAAGAGAACGATAATGATGAATTAACCCAATAGCTTCGTCTAAGGCCAAAATGAGCAATCCAGAGAGCAATCTAATTTACGTGAGCACAAACGGTGTTTTTTTCTGCGGTGAGATCAATATAATCAAACGTACTTTAGTGGAAATTAAGGATCAGTATCTGACCAATAAAACATGGTTAGTAACCTTAAATCACAGAAAACATCGCTACAATTAATGTAGATTGGTATTTTACAGGCGATCGTCTAAGTAGAAAAACCAGATTACTGATTAGTAATCGGCTATCGCATATTACATCGCAGACTGATGTAAACAGAAAAGATCGCAATCGGTCAGATCCGGTTCTTACGAAGTGTCCTGATCATGCTCCAAGTGGGCGCTCCAAACGGGACGACAGCAAAACAAGACAAACACAGGGACCCTGGAAAAACACACGGTAAGAACGACCGAGGCACCAATGCTTCGGTTTTACTTTTAAAAGTGCCACCGGAAAAAATATATCCCTACCGTTTACAATGTATTCAATTTAAATGACTTTTAAGGCACAGTGCACATACAAAGACATAATAAAAGCCTTCAATCCAACACTTAATTTGTCTTTTGTATTTAATGATATGCCGAATAGTCTAGTAAGGTGACTGTCGTTTTTCGGACAGCACGCTAAGAGGTCACACTGCGCCATTGTCGTGTATGCATTAATTTTAAGCAGATACATACAAGACAACGATAAAATATTGGACATCAATCATAATAAATATCGACAATAAATAAATTACATATATACTCTCAATGCTACACCAAAATAAAATTAGACTGATAGCTAAACATTGTGTAACTTCATTTCAGGTCACGATTGTTTATTTAGGGATTTTTTTTAAAAAAAGCCAACACAAAATATTTTTGAAACGAGAGGATTAAAACAGGATACTCACAGAGGCAGCATTGCAGTAGCAATCAGCACCTCACAATATACAATATCGGTATCATAACCTGACTTCAAGGCGGACTCCAGAACGCTGCGGAGCGCAGCCACGAGTCACATGACTCAGCATGTGACGCCGGCTGCGAGCAGAATGCGGAAGTAAAGCTTGAGCGGTGGGTGCAGTCACGGGGCGCTTTCGCAATCGGCTTTGTCAGTGTATAAAAGTAGTTTAAGCTATTATAACACCGGTCTAAGCAGAACAGGACATTATTTTTTTTTGCTTCGGCGTTGTATGAAGATCAGACAAAGGGATAGTGAAAATAAGTTGGCAGAACGAAAACTGTTCAAGTTAACAAAAATGACGTATCTAAACGTTCAAATTATGGCAGCATGCGTTACCTACACGGGATCTTTGGATAAAAGCATATAAAAATCGACTTCTAGTAAACTTTACTTACATATTAGGGCTTACAGACATTTATTTATTCAATATATTCCAAAAATGACATGGGCTTTTGTGCATGACTCGAACTGTTATCATTGTTGCATAAAATGAGTCTATGTAACCAGCAGATTCAGTCACCTGAACACAGTACTAGTTAAATTTGGAAGGAAAGAAATTTATTCCATATTTACAGTTTCCATTATAACAGCGAAAATGCAATTTTTTTAAAAAAAAATGTACGGTTCAATTCCAATATACTGTAAGCTTACAAGAGGAGTCATTTTTACATACATTCTTTTCAGGTTTGTAGTATCTCATACTGGCTAAAACGTTTTAAAGCATATGTATATATATATATTTTTTTTAACAGACTTGGTCATCGTCCATAAAGTAATAATCCTCTTCCCCACTTTCATCAGAAGGCAGAGAAGCTGGATCTTTGCCAGAGAACATTTCCCAGACAGGGAAGGATTGGTTTTTGGCTGCAAGGCAAACAGAAATTGCAAAATTAGCATGTATATATATTTATATGGACACAGAATACACACCATATATATATATATATATATATATATATATATGAAAAAAATATTTAAGAATTAATATGGCATACAGCTTTTCTGTTCCTTTGGACAAACTCACCATTATCTGTGCCGCTTTTCAGTTTTGTGGACGGTGTTACGGTGTACTTGTCCTGTAGGGGTTACATATACATGAACACCTCTCACATCTCACAACCTCTGGGCTGCCGGTCTCTTACATTGCTTGAGTGTAAGTGATATTTACAGCCATGGCGTCAAATCAGACTCATCACAAACTTAATCTGAATTTATTTACCCGATGTTGAATGTGTTAACCCAAACTTGAATTTCTTTACCTGAATACCAGAATGTGAATTTGAATAGGTTTACCTGAAATTTAATTAAAGAACCTAACCTTGAATGTGTTAGATTAAAGACTCCAATTTTGCATTTAACTAAACTTGAATTTGTGTTACTTGAATTGTAAAAAAAAATTCAAGTTCAGGTTGTAAAATTCAGGTCTTGAGAATGCAGGTTGAAAAAAACAGGTTCAGAAAAACAGGGAAAACGTCCAGGATACTCAGAAAGAGCAAATGAGGATAGATCTAATCGTGCACAATCGGAGATGGGGTTTTCTACATGCACCACATTAATACGGTAACACGTGGAAAACTCAAAACACAAATTCCTAGATACACATGCAAAACAATAAATCTGCTCACAACACAACGGAAGTTTCCGGAGGACATAGAAGCTAGACAAACCATTAAGGCTGGGTGATATACCGATTGTTTACAGTATATCAATATATTTTCAAAACAAGAGAGTGGATGACAATACTGTTTATATCGATATACTTTTATTGTGCATTAAAATTGGAGTTCTATTAAAGATTTTGAATAGAAACTAATAGTATTCCTTCCTAGTTGTACACAACATGAGAGCTGCATTCATGATGTTGCACAGAATCGTAACATTCACAGCTAAAATCAAACCATTCAGTTAACATCTTTCTAGGAATTTGATGGACCATTGTTATTTGATGATTGTGCTTTAAATCATCGCCAAAATGCTCACGTTAAACATACCATAATTTGCAGTTTTTTCTTTTGTTGAAGGCTATTGTTTTAAAACGAAGATCTTTCCAGGTAGTACACATACTTTCAATGGCCATCAGGTTTCTCTTTTTAGAGCCATCTGCGTAATGGGTTTTAGATTGTTTATGAACAGAAGAAAAACTTCCACGAGTTTTAAGAGCAGTATCAAAAAGAGGAAAACAACTTTGTTTGTCGACATAGTGGAGTGAAAAGCTATTATGGCCGTTTTACCTAAAACGGGCAACAGATATGGGCATCAGTTATCTTTGTCTTTATCTTGAGAAAATGTCTACACTATATTACACTACGTTTATGAAAGGTAAGGAAGCCCTGCATTTGCATTTGACCATATATTGTTTTAATAAATCTGTTTGTGTGGTTTTGGTTTAAATCTGAGCATTTAACTCACTTGAATATAATTGAAATTAAAATACCTAGAAAATGTTTTTTGTCAATATCGCCAAACCCTATGGACCATACAGTGGTGATGAGGCAGTTTCCCAAGTCACAGACACAAACTACATGTTTTATTTAATTATTTTTTTTGCTGACTATGACTGTGTTTACATGCAATAAATCGATCAAGGTGTCTACGTGTGTTTTTAATAACCCAATTACCGCATTTACAAGAGTAGCTCCTTAACACAAAAGAACATCTTAATTGGGTCACATGTAAACGTAGGACCTCACTTTGTGACTTGGCAAACTGCATGTCCTTCCTCTCCTCTGTATGGTCTGCAGGGCTGGCCAATATGGACCAAAAACCATATCTTGGTATTAACCACCATATGTAGAAAACACCATCCCAAATAACTGGCGACTTGTCTTGTGATTGGCCACCATTGTGCTTGATTAGATCTACACTCGTTTGCTTTCTGAGTATTTCAGATGTTTTCCTTGTTTTTCTGAATCTGAATTTCTCTACCTAAATTTTCTCAACCTGAATCTTACCACTTTCAAGAGCTAAAATTTACAACTTGAAGATGAAATTTTATTACCACAAAAGCAACAAATTCAAATTCAGGAAATAAATTCAAATTTGAATTATTTAATTCAAGTCCTGGTAAAGGTATTCAGGTTTGGGTTCTTTAATTCAAGGTCAGGTAAACATTCAAATTCAGGATCTGTTATTCAGATAATAAAATTCAAGCTCAGGTTAACACATTCAAATTCGGGTGAATAAATTCAAATTCAGGTTGTGGCGAGTCTGATTTGACGCCATATACAGCCGTCTACTGCTTTAAATTTCAAGTTACAAGAACAACGTTTGTCCCTGTTAGCCATCTCTGTGTCACAATGTCAAAGTGGAGTATTTAGCACACAGCGTTGTGCGCCCCCTGCAGGCCCCCAGCACCCACCTGGAAGGGGCTGCCTGGTCCACGAAGCGCAACCCAATCTTTGCCCATCTTCTTCTGGAGCTTGTACACATAATTATCATTGTGGTTTCTTTAAAACATGCCAAAAATCACAAACCCAGTTAATTCAACATACACTGAAGATGGTTGCAACACTTAAGTTTCATTAGCTGCCACATAATACCATGTGTGAATAGGCTCTAACATGCATCTTGGGTGATCCAATCACAACTGGACAGCATTAATTACAGGTGTGAATACAAAACGCATTTAAGACGCATTGAGATCAGATCCCTCACCCCACATTCAGAGTGATCTGGGATGCATATGGCCACATTCTTATAACAATTCGGACACGAATGTGTCCCGGGCCGCATTGAAGGACCACCTACTCAGCTAACGTCCTTATGCAAGTGGAAGTATGTATGTACTCATTAAACGCACAACCAGTATTTAACATACGATTTATGTCAGAATGTCTCAGTGCAGAAATGCGCCACTGTGCAGTAAAATGCATTGTGAACAACGACGCATCTAGATTATTGTTGCAAGATGGCAGCGCATACAGACCCTGTGGCTCAGAGCTCCTGACAATGTTGCAGAATGTTTTTTTTGTGTATGCTTTTGTCTAGATACATGGACATCCTAGAAACTGCTCTGCAAATTTTGTTGTGCAAGAAAATGTGCAATGACAATAAAGTCATTCTATCTTTTCCCTGAACACCACCAAAAAATAAGTTTGAATCTGCTGGGAAGCTGGTTTAATATCAGACTGTCGCAACCCAGTCGCATGAAAATGTTGCCTAAATACTCATTAATGTTCTGTACAAATTCGGGAAAAATAAATTATGTGAGAAGTGATTTATTAAAAATGTTTTGGAATTTGCACAGATCATATTTATGTGAAAGAAAGAAGGTGCCTGAGAAAACAGTAGAAGAACAGTGGAAGAAGGCCTCGGAAGAGGAAACGGAAGGAATAGAGGCACTACAGGGTGACATCAAGCAGCGTCTTGTAAGGCTGCGAAGAGCAGAGCGCTTGAGAAAACAACATAAGAAAAAAGAATGAACAAGGACTGCCTTCTATAGAGATCCCCACAAGTTTGCCAAAGACCTCTTTGCCAAGGAGAAAACCGGGACCCTTAAAGAACCTTTGAGGGAAATAGAGGAGCACCTGAGCAAGACCTACTCCGACTACCAGAGGCATAAGCCAGTCACCATCCCAGAGGACATGCCACCAATCCAACCACCTGAGCACCAGTTGGACACAAGACCCCCTACATGGAGGGAAGTTGAGAACACATTAAAAAGGGCAAGAACAGCATCAGCCCCTGGGCCCAATGGCATTCTGTATAGGTTCTATAGGAACATGCCAGGCATCTTGAAGTACCTCTGGAATGATGAAAGTGGCATGGGAAAAAGGCATTATATCTAGGGTATGGCGAAGGGCAGGCGGGATTCTGATTCCTAAAGAGAAGAACTCCTCAACCATACATCAATTCTGCCAGATCAGCTTACTGAATGTGGAGGGAAAGATTTTCTTCAGTGTTGTGGCTCAAAGACTCTCAGTGTTCCTGCAAAAGAACAACTATTTAGACATCTCAGTACAGAAGGCAGGAATAAGGGGTTTCTCAGGATGCCTGGAACACGCAAATATCATCTGACATCAGGTACAAACGGCCAAGAAGGAAAGGAAAGAACTGCATGTGGTCTTCTTGGACCAGGCCAATGCCTTCGGATCAGTGCCTCATGAGCTGCTGTGGGCAGCTTTCAACTTTTTCCAAGTCCCAGAGGTCATCACAAGGCTAGTCAAAGTCTATTTCCAGGATCTTCAGTTTTGCATAACAATCCAGGATAATACAACGGCCTGGCAGCGCCTGGAGATTGGCATAATGGCGGGTTGCGCCATCTCCCCACTGGCCTTTATCATGGCGATGGAGTTAACTATTCAAGCTTCTCGATGGGTGGTTGGAGGTGAGCGCCTGAGGAGTGGGCTGCAATTTCCCCCAATTAGGGCGTCTGTGGATGACATGAGGACTATAACATCGACTAAGGCATGCACCAGACGCCTGCTGGATAAACTCCAGGGTAACATCAAGTGGGCAAGAATGGAGATTAAACCAGACAAATCACACAGTATCTCCATCGTCAAGGGCCAACTCACCAACGAGAGGTTCCATATTAATGAAGTGCTGATACCAACGATTCAGGAAAAGCCCATCAAAAGCCTTGGAAAATGGTACAATGCAGAGCTTAAAGACTCCGAACAGGTGGAACAACTTAGGAAGGATACCATCAGTGGCCTAAAGCAAATAAACAACACTGCTCTCCCAGGGAAGCTGAAGCTCTGGTGCTTTCAGTTTGGACTGTTGCCTCGCCTCATGTGGCCAGTTTCCATCTATGAGGTCACCCTATTCCATGCCAAGAGGCTAGAGAGGCTGGTGAATGCCCAGGTGCGGTGGACTACCCAGATGCTTCAGTAGCATAGGCCTGTATGGCAATGGAGCTCTCTCTCTCCCAGTCTCAAGCCTGGTGGAAGAGTACAAATGCTCCAAAGCAAGGCTTGAAATGACCCTCACAGAATCCCGGGATCCTTTGGTCAGAGGTGCTGCCCTACCCTGGCAACAGGAAGGAAGTGGAGGCCAGGAGGAGCCGTGGCACAGGCAAAGACCACCCTGAGATATCGGGACATAGTGGGCCAAGTCCAAATTGGCACAGGGGGCCTAGGCCTAGGAACAACACCACCCGCATGGCAGAGGTGTACACCAGTAGAACGGCGGCGCCTGGTGATAAAGGAGATGCGACACAAGGAGGGAGTAGGCAGGTGTGCTAGGGCCGTGTCCCAAGCCAAGCAAGGCCGCTGGATGAAGTGGGATGGCGTGGAGAGGAGAAAGGTAGCCTGGAGCGAGCTGTGGAACATGGAGGCTAATATGTTGAGCTTTACCATCAGAGCCACATATGATGTCCTGCCCTCTCCAACAAACTTACATCTTTGGTTTGGAGAGGATCTGGCCTGTCTCCAGGGTGCTGCCCCAGCAACTCTAAAACAAATCTTGGTGGGTTGTAAGACGAGCCTTACCCAAGGCAGATACACCTGGCGCCACAACCAAGTGCTGAGGTGCTTGGTGGCTGCACTAGAGACCAAGAGGATAGCCACCAATGATATGCCCGTGGAAATCGGAACTGCCTTTTGGTTACAAACATCTTTTCGTCCGGGAGGGGGAGAAGCAGCAGGCCAAAAGAGCATCTCTAGACTTGGGTCTGCTGAATGCAGCCCGAGATTGAGAAATGCAGGTATGCATGAGGCATTCGAAAGGAAAAAGATGCAATATGCAAACCTGGCAGGCGAAGCAGAGGACCGGGGTTGGAAAGTATTTGTGTGGCCAGTGGAGGTGGGTTGCAGAGGCTTTGTAGCTAGTTCCATCACAAGGCTATTGAAGGAGGTTGGAGCTAGAGGGCAGGCCCAGCGGCAGACCATCAAGGAGCGTGCAGATACTGCCATAAGAAGCAGCCATTGGCTGTGGTTGAAGCGGAAGGAGACAAGCTGGGCTACTGGAGCCTCCGGTGTGGCACACACCCATGTCTGATCAGTCTGTGGTGGGCTGGCCTTGAGCGAGGGTGTATTGTGATAAAAGGCCGAAACACCCAATGACCCCTGGGTACACAACTGGCTATGTGTCGTACTGGAGGCAGAGCATCGTCATAAGAAAACCCATGAGGTCACCTATCTAAGAGGAAATCACCATACAGTACTGATCATCAAGGGATTTTAACACCTAGTCCTTGTAGACATACATAATGTAAACTATGATGTCGCTTCCTTGTTTATGTCAAAGCTGCTCCAAACTTTAATATTGGTGAACCGTGCCAGTAAAAATTACATGAACATAAAATTGAAAGATTGAAGGTAACAATGTATAGCTTAGAAAAAGGAAGTGTCAGTAGAAACATATAACAAGTAGCATAATTGTTTATATACTTTTATATTGGACTGTCCGGGGGCTTGAACTCCTGCTCAGAAATTTCAGTCCCACTCCTGTGAAACAATAAACCTCTTCACTGAAATTTTCACAAATTTTGAGCTTCATTGGTTATGATTAAAAGCCAAAATATTAGCATATGGCAACCAAAAAATGCATTACAGACTGAACCCTTTGCCCTCAAATAGAAAAGTATTAGCCTGCCCAAGGTATCTCAGTACTGAAAAAGGTTTTCAACACATACATTTGTACTGTGCCGACACGGTATAAATGCAGGTATACAACATGAAAAGCTGAACTCTATTGTGTGTGAAATATAGTTTGAATTTATGAAGTAATCAAATGTGAAGTAATCACATTTGAATTATGTGAAATAATACGACTGTAATGAAAATCACATTATTACAAAATAGAATTTATTATGAAATATACCTTCTATGAAATTATTTAAAAATAAAAGGACACTTGAAATTGTACAGCCTTGCAGGAAATTGAAATCCAATTACAAGCGGTCGGTCCTGACGCATGTTAATGCAAGGCGTAAACGGGAGTATTTAGTGCTGTCCACTTGCGATCGGACCCCCCAGGACACATGTTAATGCCAGGTGTGAACAGGGCCATAGGTTACTTGTTAGTAGGGGGGGTGTAACGGTAGACAAAATCACAGTTTGGTACAAACTTTGGTTTTGAAGTCGCAGCGGGGGCAAAAGAGTGTGATTATTTTTTCTTTATTAAACAGTGATTTACTGAACAAAGTATGACTGCCTTTTTTTTTTAATTTTTTTTTTAAGTCTGTCTATTACTACTACAAACTAGTAATAAAAAACTAAAATTTACTTAAAAGTAAACCAAAATAAAGATTCTCTCTAGTAAATAATTCAGTGAAGCAGGACATCACTACCTGTTAATGGAGCCCAGCATCCCAGGGCTGATATGAAGACACTGCGGCGTTTTCACCAGCGGGAAGCCGGAGGACCTGGGCGTCTGCGGGTTCTGCTGCAGCTGCTGGAACACGTGGTCCTCAGAGTTGGTGGACAGGGCAGGCAGCTGCGCTTCGTTAAGAGGGATCAGAGCATTCAGCGTCAGGCGAAAGAGAGGGCCGGATGAACTTAGAACTATTCAGAATGAGAATCGGATAGAGGCGACGAAGGAGGGAATTCCGAGGGACATTTCACATCAAGCTGGCCTGTTGAGCCCTGTTTTACCCTGCCGGTGTGTATGAGTGTGTGTCCCTGTGATCTCCAACACAGTGCCACCTGCCTCATGATCTCTGTGGTACGGGATGGGCTTCAGGCCCCCACAACCCAGTAGTAGATAAGTGGCTAGGAGTTGGATGGATGGATGGTACTTCATCAGACGAGGAAGCATGTCAGAAGGATACAGATAAACCTACAGATTGCAATTCTTGTATTTAGACACTTACTAACCATTTGACCATCCAACAACATTTTTAGAGCGGGAAACAAAAATCACTTGGGTCTATTTTTTTTTTTAACCTAAATATCAAAATGTATAATCCACTAGGGCTGAACGATTTGGGGAAAATATCTAATTGCGATTTTTCTGACAGACATTGCAATTACGATTTGATTTGCGATATAATTTTTGATGTCAAGCTTCAGTTCAATATTCAGTGTGTAGTAATTTTAAAACATATGACGCAGCATGAGATACCATCAAAATATCAACTGGTCTGAATTCTAATGCAAGAATTTAAAGATGTGGTGTGTTAAGTTAAATAAAGTAATAATGAAAACAATTGCAGCAAAAAGAAAAACAATAGCGATCTTGCAGGTAACGCTGATTACCCCCCTAATAACACTAGAACCGCCTTTTCCCACGCCAATGAACAAGCAAGAACTACTCTGGTGTATGCAGCCCTTTTGTTTGCGCTAATGTGTAATTAGCGTTAATAACAGCAGCGAATACAACACTCTCAACCAAAAAGCCGTAATGTTCATCAGAGTGGCTATTCTGTCCTGAAACCGTAAAGCTGGACAATCTGAAACGTAGTATGCATTTTATAAAATGTCGAATAAATAGAAGTACTGTAGTTTATTGGTGATTTCAAGTTGGTCGAAGTTTCTGCTTTTTAACAACTGTACACAGTTATTTTCTATACATATCAATTCAGGTGAAACAAAAAAATGTTCAGGGTTGCAAATTCTTTCAGACTCGCGCAAGACATCTTACGGCAAATCTATATTCCATTCTGAACTTAATTAGCTGCATCAAAAACGTTAGGGCAGTTCTCTGCAAACCCTACAGACTATTTACAAGGTGATAAAACTTTTATATACATGTAAATGTGTGTGCAGAACAGAGAACAGAAAATCTCACTCCATGCAGCTGACCAAAGTTGGCAACTCTGCATTTTACTTCTTATTTCAAATAAAATGCAGTTTTCGACTGAAGCGGCTTATCATTCCTTTGCTGTCACTTGGACAAACACAAAACGAATAAATAAACATTATATGAGTCTCTTTTTGTATCTTTTCTAAATAATAAGACCGTGTGCCCATACCCAACTGTAATAGCGATTAAAGCGATTACTGAAGTATGTCACTGCTGGTGTTTAAAAGGAGGTCGCCGGTTCTACTGATGATAGGACCTTTCTGAAACAATCTCGGACCATGAAATAGGAAGGCAATTCACTTATAGCTCAGTAGCGGAATCAGTATTTTTTCCGTACCGCGAATGCAACATTTTCCTTGGGTTTCACGTGTTTGCTGTTTGTGGGCCTATATGCAGTCTTCTTGGGCCACTTCTGATTGGTGAGCATGACTGGCACGCGAGAAGCACGGCGCTTGTGATTGGTGAGAATGACTGTCACACAGGGAGCACGGCATGAATTTGTAAAACTATTCTCACAGCAGTTTTAAACCTTGGGTCTGACGTGCTGTATAATGTATATCGTTTTCGATTAGCTAATCGCGTTGTTTCAAATCGCGATTTGGATTTGAAATCGATTAATCGTCCAGCCCTATAATCCACAAATAAATTGGACATGGTATTTAGGGGAAAAAAAATGCATGTTTCAAACGGTGTTTTGGATGCAGCACATTTTCTCTGTCAGAGTTGTCAGCTTAAAAATGCACCTCTGAGGCCCTCTGATGTCCACAGTGCTACGTTTTCATTTAAAAATCCAGATTTGTGTTTGTTTTCACATTTCGTCCACTGCTCTGTAGTTTGCAGTCCCCAAAAACTGAGCCTTTTGACAGTGCTTTGAGTGGTTTACTTCTGAAAACTTTGTTTAAATGTGTGATGTGTGAAAAAGGAGACTTTTGAAAATGCAGACTCTAAAAGCACTAATAGGTTCCTACTCATCATGTGGATCATCCCTGCTTTGATCCCGCTAGTTACACCCTCTCATTGTCTGATTGGTCACCTGGTCACCCTACACGACAGTAAGCACTATTCCAACATGGCGGACATGGCTCTTTCATGATGCTTTCAATGGCTCTTTCCCTGCTACTGACCTGTGTGCGGCTAAATAGCATGATACACTGTGACTGCTGCATATATATATATATACACAAAAAGTAACTAATTTACTGGTCACTGTGTCAATGCGCACATGCCCGATGTAGGCTAATAGCTACGTCATACACATTATCTCTCATTTCAGTGTGGATGTAAGGACTTTCGTTAAGGATGTGAAAATGCTGGCGTGGATGGAGACCGTTTTCGTTTCGCACCTTAACCCGTTTGCTCTGCAGGGGGGAGCCGGTGAACACGTCATCATGGTTGTCTTTCGGCATGTTGTCCAGGAAATTCCTCATCTGCTTCTTCCTCTTCAGCGTTCCCACTTTCGCCGTTATCTGCAGAGGCTCCTTTGCTGTTCAGAAAAGAAAAGGAAATTCCTGGTTTGTGCCCTCAGGTAAGCTAATTAATGAAAATGAGCGCCCTGTTAACTCGAAGTCACAAATTATGTATTGAAATTTGCCAACTAATACCTGATACACTCTCAGGTCAGGCATTCAGAATGCAAATCCATTTGATCTGTGACAAGCTAATGCACTACAGGGCCCTGACAAAGATTCTCTCTTACTGCAAACGGATGACTGCAGTTTTTGCTGCTAAAGGTGACACTGCCAAGTATTAAGTTTAGGGGGGCAATTACTTTGCCGCATGGGTGCTGAATTCTGCTGAGATCAGAGACAAGTGAATCTGGGGGCAAATACTTTATCAAGGCAGTCTCTGTTCATAAAATGTAATGAAGGAAGTCAAATATTGCAATGCACAAAGGTTACTTCTAATGATTTTAATTGCCTTCAATATTTTTCAGAAAAGTTCTGCAAGGACAAGGGAATGCACAACTTGGTAATCTTTGCATGGTTCTCGACACAGAATGGGGTCCTTATCTGATACCATGTAAGTGTTCCTGTGGACATGGCTAGAGGCTTATATAGTCATAAAACCCAGAGCATGTACCTGGTTCCTCCTTCGAGGGGGCCGTCTTCTTACTTCTAGAGCAGACCTTCAGGGTCTGCTGGCAAGTGTGTTGCTCCTGGCATTCCGTGGCAGAGCGAGTGCCAACCATCATGGCCACATTTACCCAGAATCCACTCTGGTGCTTCGGCAGGCTGGAAACAGCCCTAATACAATGGAGAAGTTTCAAAATCCTTATGCCTAGTTCAGAAACTAAAACCACTTAAAACTATTAAAAGACTTACTTGTGCAGTCTGTCCAGTTCTTTTTCCGTCCATGCATCATCGTCGTCCTCCACCTCGTCTTCTTTCCTCTGCTTGGCCGCTTTGACGTTCTTGTTCTTCCTCTTATCCATGTTTTTTCTTGCCTCTCGATTCCTCTCCGGCGACTTCCTGACTTGCTGGCGATTCTGGTCACCTTTTCTTTTCAGGCGAGTAACCTTCTTACGGCCGTAGTCGTCAGGGGATGGCTGAAAGTCGTCCAGCTCAGACTGGGAGTCGGCAGCGGATGCTGCAGGGGAGCTCTTTCCGTCACCATCCTTCACTTTCCGGTTGGTATCCGGCCTCTTCGGCAAGGCAGAAATCTCAGGGCTATCCATTAAGTCCTGGCTGTGAGGAGATTCAGCACTGCCACCCAAATCAGAGCTGCTTCTTGCACGGGACCGAACGCAACGCCGATGGCCTTCTTCGGGCGTGTCCGGATTGGTGGAGCTTCCCGCCCTCTGACGGGAGCTCCTGCGAATGGCAGAAAAGGAGTGGGACTCGGATTCTGGCACACACCTCTGGCCGGCATGGCCCCGGAGTGCTGGAATGGGGGTCCTCCTGCTCATCGCACCCTGCCTGTCCCTGGAAGAAGCCTTCAGTGCCCATTGGGGCTCGTCGGATAAGTCGCCCCCGCTGTCTCTCCTGACAACCCCTGCTTGAGCCGATCTTCCTCCGGCCTGCCTTCTGGCTCGCAGTCGCAATTTTGTTTGCGACGCTGGATCTTCTGCCTCCAAGCTGCTGCCATCAGTCTGCAAAGCGCTCGCTGGATTCTTAAAGCGGCATTTCCTCATTCGCCGGCTAGTCCGGGTCAGGGGTCCTGGGGTGCAGTCAGTGTCCGAATCCAAAAGTGCCTTCTCGAGCTCCACTCTGCCCCTCGAGAGCTTGGATCGTGTAGCAGGCCGCAGGTCCGTCGCTTCTTTCTCAGCCCAACTCCTGGGAAGTGGTGCTTCCTTGTTCGATCTGTCCCTGGCCCGAAAGCGCTGCTTCACACGCCTCTGGGGTACGGATGGCTCGTCGTCTTCCAGCTGGGACCAACACTGGAGCTCATCTGTAAAGCACGCGTCGCTCAGGCCGGTACAGTGGACCCCCTGCATACCTGCCGGTGCTGGGTACGACTCAGCAGGGGACAAATGAACTCCGTTTTTCTGGCAGCACTCCTGTAGCTGACCCTTGTTGAACAGGGGCAATAGCTGCACTGTGAACTGGCGTGTGGTCTTGGCCAGGCCCGCCTCCCCTGTGTCACGGCCAGGCTGCTGCTTGTGAGAAATGCCTGGACCCTTCCTGCTACCAGGGTCAGGGTTACTCTCAGCCCTGTCTCTCCCCCTCTCCGCTGACAACCTGTGCGCTTCAGATACAGAGGACTCCATTCATGCCAAGAGCCACCTCCTGGCAGGATCATGCATTACATACTTCCCCAGAGGTTATTAACATTAAAACACTCACAATGACAGTAAAAATATCTAATATTACTAATTATTTTTCCATGGATATAAAAACAAAAATAATGAATACAAAAACATTAGCCCTAAAATTATTGTTATAAAACATCCGACTCTGACTTAACGGATTAAAATGTCCTTGGTGTCACCTAAACTCAGTACAGCGTCACCCATCTGGCACTGGCGCAGGTGGATGAAACACTCTTGCAGCGGGCGCCCAAATATTTAAAAACGTGACGGCTCAGTCTCAGAAGTACTGAACGCTAGCACCTCCTCCCCCACGCACATACCACTTTTAGAAGGCGCCTTCTCTACGCTCTTTGATGACGTGGAAAACTTTGCTTGCTTCCATTTCTACAGGAGGAGAAGAAAAATGCACAGTAAAATGGTCCATCGCAGGGGACATAGATACTATGGGCCATTCTGAGGCATCAATTCAGCTAAAAACATTTCATGGGTACATTTAACAAAGTTACATTAAGTGCACCTTCATAATGCATTCCTAGAACATTCAGTGCACCTTCATAATGCATTCATAGAACATTCATAAGAAGCATGCAAGTACACCATAACACCCTAACATCCCTTAGCAGCTTTAATATACATTAATAAGAAACATTACATGATTATACAATTGTAATGTTTGTTATTATATAATGTTTGTTAATAATGTATATTACAGCTGTTAATGGATGTTAAGGTATACATACATTATGAAGGTGTACTGAACGTTTTATGAAAGCAATATAAAAGCATTATGAAGGTGCAGTTAATGTAAAGTGTTACCGAATATACTGTATGTTTGAAAACAAAAACATCCATCTATTACCAGAAAGAGTAAAACATTCCCCTTCCATACATAGCACCCCGTCCATATGTAACCTGGTAAAAGGGCACACAGATGCCTTAACAAGGCACTTTGACACTCACCACAAGCGGAGTGGGAGCGGACATATAGCTGTCCTGTATAGTGACGTTCATGTCCGAATCCACGATCACCCGTGCCCCCTTCCAAAACTCCAGAGGGGGCTTGAGGAGTCTGCCACTGCGAGACACCTTGGTGTCGCTCCCGATTATGCCAGAGCGGGGCACTGTGTGGGACAGTATTTATTATGATCATTAAGAATGATAATACACAGTAGGACAGGCTCTCTCCCAGCATATGGAACTAGCATGTTCATTCTTGTTTTAAATAACACATGTTGAAATTCAATTAATCACGGCACAAAAAAACAACCGCTAGAAGTACATAACATTACAAATGGCTGGCATGCCTTCCTGTGTCTCCACTGTTTCAGACTACTGCTTGAAATGGCCCCCATTTTAATGTCCTGCAGGAGCTTATGTCACGCTGCGCTCGCATTTATAAAGAGTCATGTCTGCAGCAGACGCTCGTCCCTGGCAGGCAGGACAGCTACGCAGCAGCAGGAATGGACAAACTGGCCGGCAGGCCCAGCGGCCTTCCCCAATGCTCAGGCAGACCCCTGCACTCAGATCCCGCTGTCCAGTTTTGGCTCTCCCAAAGAATTAGGGCAAGACAGGAAGCATCGAAAATAATAATTAAGAAACCCTACAAAATAATTCTTTAAAGTACTCACAGGTTCTGGGGGTCTTCAAGACAGACGTGTGGCTCTTTGTTGTGGATTTGCTCTGCTTCTGGGCTGGTCCCCACTGAGAACCTTTGCCTTTTTGTTTATTTTTGTCAGAATCCGAACTGTGGCTGACAGGGGAAATAATCATGAGGGATTTCTCTCTTCACCCCTTAACATCTATCCTTCCTGTACATGGAAGCATCCCATCTTCTATAGACCTTTCAAAAGCTGTCCTTGTATTGGCCACCATTCTCTAATAATATGACATCCAGCTGCAGGAACTAGGCATACATACCTTTTCAAATCTGCTAAACAGTCCTGCAGGTAAACCTTCCACTTTTCAGGGAAGCCAAAGAGGAACTTCTTCTGCAACCATCCAGGCAAAGCTATGCAAGGTGAAATACAAGCGTCACACAGGGGTAAGGGTGTCACCATTACGTCTTGAGAACTTTAAAATATCTAGACGTGCTTCATGATCAATCTGATAGGGCGACAGCATACACTTATCGACGCTGGGCACCATCCGGCCCAGCAGCACATAGATGTTCCCAGAGATAGTCTTCAGCGTGTTGCTTGAGATTCTCTCTGCGATTATGTTGCTATGCCAAGGCATATTGTCGTCCCTTAGGGATGCAGAATGCAAATCGGGTAACTAGAGCTGCACTTCTAATGAATGTCTGATGACAGCTGCATTGGCATTTCGGGAAAAACCTAAAAATTTGCCAAACCTACTGTTGACTTGATGAAAACAAACCCAGTTTTTCAGCTTATAAGCTACTGTTACAAGAGGCTCCTGAGGCCGCATTGAGGAAATGTCCTATCTTAAGATAGGTAGAGTATAAGGCAGGATTTTCCCCAGTTTGGTATTACAGAAGCAAATCCTAACTAACTTTAGGAATCCTATCTTATTTCAGGTTAGGAAATCCTAAATACAATCTAACATCACTTATTAACTTTTATGTCTGTCAAAATATTTTAGGAAGTTGGGAAAAAGGGATTACAAGGTTACTATCTTAAGTTTAGGACAGAAACATTTTCATCTATAACTTTTTTTTTCCTAAATCGGGTCCTAATCCGAGATACCATGGTTAACAAACAGTTGAGATAGGATTTGCAAGTTAGGAAGTTCCTATAATAAAGCTCCTGGATGCTGACATTACTTATTATAACTGTAGCTATTAGCTCTGAGCTGTACTTACACACGCACGCCATCAACAAAGAAGCCGTTGTTCACCATCCTAACATGCCATTCCTTTAAATGAATCTCATTTGCCTATAAAAGGAAGAGCGAACATTTCATTGTTACAGTTTGCAGTGCATTTTGAGTATATTCATTGCACGACACAGGGCACTATTTTAGTGATAGGAAGCAATTTCAAACACAGCCTTGCTTTTTCATTAGCTACACTGCACTCTCCACCAGTTGGACTGCTTCTTGCTGCCCAGAAGTGATGTCATTTTCTTAAGGGCAACAACCTTGGCATTAAGATCTAAAAGGAACGCCAGCTAGGGAAAACCGTATGTGCCAAACGCCACTGAAAACAGCAGACACTCTACTCTCTTACGGTGCCACGTTGTCTCTTCTTCAGCTTTATCGAGTCCTCTCTGGCCCTCTGTTGGAACATGGCGGCCCTCTTTTTGGGGATGCAGATCCGAGGCGAGTTCTGCAGCAGGGCATCGTCCATAATGTCCGGAAGTGGGTCGTGGACGCGGCCTGCCTCGAATCTCTGGACTTTAGGTTCCTCTGGGCTGAGGGAGGAGCCAGCAGTCGAGGGGGCAAGCGACACAGCGAACACATCCTGGGAAACCTCGCTGTCAGTCTTACCGCCACTCGTCATTGTTAAGCTTCGTGTTACGGATTCAAGAGCAGCCTCTGAAATCAGAGGAATAATGTTGGAAGCCTACTCATTGACAGCCAGAACATTCATGCTTAGCCAGATTAGATTCAAGATTCAAAGCGTTTATTGTCATATGTACAGTAGAAAAGTGCATTTCTCTGCGCAATGAAATTCTCACTTTGCTGTCCACACAAAAATGCCGAGGTACAATATAATAGAAAAGAGAAAAATAAATACTTTTAAGTGTAATGTGTAAAAGAGCTTAATGTGCAAAAAATTACAGTATGAGGTAGTATGGCATGGTATGGTAGTATGATGTCCATTATTCATACTCCTGTCGGCTGTTAAGTAGTCTGATGGCAGTGGGGGAAGAAGGAGTTGTTAAGTTGGGAGGTTCTAGATTTCACACTTCTGTACCTCCGTCCTGAGGGATCACGTTGATTAGCATACAAAATTTAAACCATCTCTGAATTATACTAGCATCATGTCACTCATGGCTGAATTTATCCACTTTGGGATGTGCATATATAAGACTTCAGCAATTGTTTTTACAAGCTGTATTTTGAAAGAAAAGATGTAGGATCCCAAGTGAGCTGGGAGGGAGCAAAAACATGGACTGTCTGGGGGTCCCCGAGGACCAAGCTGGGAAACACTGCACTAGGAGAAGCTAAAATGCACAATTCAAATACCCAATTCTGCAAATTCACTGGAAGCATTCACAGGTCCAGTAGCATAGTACCATCTGCTAACCTGCATGTATGGCATCTGCCATGCTATCCATTCGGTTCACATCCTGCTGACGCTTCCGGAGCTCCACCTTCTCCTTCATGAGGGTGAATATCTTGGCTGGAGAATTCTGCGACGGCTCTGGCCTCAGAGAAGACAGAAAAGGGGCCTTTTTCACTGGAACTTTGGGGACTGTGAAGGACAGAACAAAGAGAAGAATGAGAACTCAACCAACACTAGCAGAAGTTCCTAGGAAAGATTGCAAGATTTTTAGCAACCTACCAACAAAAGGCCCATCATGTGTATTCCCATCTGTGGACAAATCAGGGTCTGAAGGACAACTGGAAAGTGAACCATGCCATTTTATGGGTGTACATTCACTGACTGGCTTGAATGAAGGGCATGTGGATTTAGGGGTCACTTTGAGTCCCTTCTGCATGTCCAGACTTAATGTCTGATTACTTTGTAATCTGGGACCTTTCTCGGGAGCAGGCAGGGGTGACAAAGTAAGGGCCTCCACATCATACGTAGCCTGGTGGAGCTCCTTCTGTTCCTTCTCTTCTCCATTGACCCAGGGCTGTTCATATTCTCTTGGGGTGTTATTTTGTCCTCGATGTCCACTGGCTGCGTCACCTTGTTTCTGCTGAAGTTTGTTTTCACTCAACACTTTGGCTTTCAGCCTAGCAAAGATTTTGGCTGGGGATTCCAGGGATTTAGGTTGCATCACGTTTGAAATCATTTTCTGTCCTTTCTTTGAGAAAAATAGAGAGCTGTGGTCAGCGGAGATGGAGCTCAGCTCGAGCGCGATTTCACCGTGGCCGTTTGCGTCATCCGTAACAGTAGAGTTCGTCACTTTTATATGACGCTTTGACAGCCTCTTCTCATAATCTAGTGGGTTAGGAGGATTAATGAGTCGGTCTCGGTTACTTCCTGCCATCTTCAGCGAATCCTTGACAGGTGAGATGGTGTTTAATGGGATCTGATGTACAGGTATACATTTAAATCGTAAATCTCCATCTGTTTCGACCGATGGTATTTTAGACGGGGTAATCATGTTAAGCTAGTTGTTTTGGACAACTATAAAACAAGAACTTTAATACCAGGTCGCAATTTACTAACAGATGCTAAAAAAATCCGTGGGGGTCTTCAGACATAAAGCAGTGCATCCTTCTTTTATGAACGTGACAAATATACCAAAGGGACGGCATCAATCCCGAATACGGAAAACGAAAAATGATGGAATGGCGTCATGGATACTTAAGTTTCAGTATTTGAAACAGCTAACAGTACATTATGAGCAACTTCACTCGCGCAACTTTTCAACTCAAAGTAAATTAGTTATTAGAAATGAACACGAAAGTGTAGCACAAGTCATAACTAAACGGACACACTGGGAACTAATGGAAAAGGACAACAACCTACATAAAAACGACGCTTTCTCAAAAGTAATCTCGCGATATCATAAGGTTAATTAACTGTTATTCTAGATTGACTGCCACACAATTATGTTTTATTTAAAGCTTACTTACAGCGAGCCGCTATTAACAAACAAAAAGCTCACCGCGATATTTTGAATTTCCCATACAAGTGATTTCATTGGTTGTCGCTTACATATAACGTCACATCCGTCTTTGCGTCATAAAATATCAACAAACCAATGTCATTACAAAGCGACTTTCTAAAAGCTGAAACCTCTGGAGCGATAATGCGGAAGATAGGCCCCTACTGACTGACTGACAACAGGAACTCTATGGGAAATATTGACTGTTGGGCAAATGAACTGAAATCTCGAGTGTTGACATGAAAGATGATTATGCAAAAATCATTAGAATAACTTAGCTGGTGAATAATGGCTATTTCAGCATTTCAGCTCCCCATGGAGGTGTGGTTCCACGTGTTCCGATTTCTCCAGCCCGCCGAGAAAGGACACATTAGGAGTACTTGCAAGTTCTTCAAGGTGCTGATAGACCACCCGGCTCTCTGGAGGAACCACACGGTAGTCCTGAAGTATATCCGTTCGTATGATTCGCAGTTCTGGGCCACTCTGCGTCGGAGGAGGACTACCTCGGTGGTGGTGCACAAGGCCGGCGTGAAAGACTGGGAACGGCTTGCGACGGCGCTCCCTTTTTTGACATCGCTTACCATAGTGCAGTGCTCGGACCCGAAGACGCTGTGCACCATTGAGCGTTTTAAGGACTTGAGACGACTGGCGATACGCAGTTTTCAGTGCCCACCAGGACTAGCCGGTGTTCTAGCTTCACTGGGCCATTTAACGAATCTGTGTTTATGTGAGCTCAGCGGGGCTCCTGGAGCAGATCTGATTTGCGCCGTGTCAAAGCTCTCTAGCCTCACCACTTTGTTATATCATGAGAGTGATAAACCTATACCCAAGAAAGCCTTCCACACTATGCTGTCATGCCTGCCTCATCTGAAGCACTTGTCTTTAAAAATGGGAGTGTTATATGGAACTCTCCCCAACGACTATTTTATGTTACCCAAAGTAAATCGGGACCCCAATGGTGAGGAAAATCATTCCTTTATCCATTATTATTTGAATATGTGTTTTTTAAAAGTGACATCCATTCCTTTATCTTGAGTCTTTGAAGCAGTTAAGATAATGATCCCTTCCCAAATGTACAAGACAGATCTTTAGAGTAATTCTAATAAGCCTTTGATTTGATTTAATGTCTTTTTTCTGTGTGTAACAGGTGAGCCACGTGGTGCTGAATTCGGACTTGCCAAGCTCGAGCTTCTGAGCTACATGGACCCCATCCTGCCTCCCTCCGGCTTAGACGGTCTCCGGTGTCTGCAGCGTCTGACCATTGAATATAGAGACAGGGCTGTGGAATCAGACCGGTGTCACCTGAAAACCTGGCTGAGCAAACTCCCCTGCCTGACTGAGCTCACAGTCACAAGTAAATAGCAGTGTAAATGTCACACTCAAGTCAACCCATCCATAATGTTTTGTGCTAATTTGTGAAGCCCTGGTGTTTATTTTTTTGTCATTTTTATTAAAACTTCAATGACCATTCTCAGCAGAAATAAAGTATCTATACTTGGATTAGTCTTTTGGAAAAACACCAAATGAAATGAACTCATCATGTTAAGTGTATTTTTTGAGAAAACAACATGGTTGATTTTGCCATTAACTTCACTTTTGAAGTGCTAGGAGTTTTTAGGTTCAGTGTTAGATTTGAATCCTATAATATCAAGTGGAATCAATCATGCAATGCAGGCTTTGAAAATGCCATTTAAGAACTTGGTTAGAAATGCTCTGGGCTGGTGTGTCTTCACAGGAGGCTATCCCCTCAATGTGTATGCGCGTGTGATACCCAGGACGCTGACGAGCCTCTCCCTGCCGCTGGTGTTCCTGAGTCTGCGTGACATGCAGGTGGTGGCCAGACGGGCTCCTGGGCTGCAGCACCTGCACACGGACCTCTGGAGCAGCGATGGCCACACGTGCCTGCGGGAGCTGCCTCGACTCTTCTGTCAGCTACGCACTCTCAGTCTGCGGTGAGAGCCCCCTTATCGTTCGCCTTCTGTCCCCAGCCTCTCACAGAGTCGTGCTCAAGAACTCCTACTGCGACCGCTTAGAACAGCAAAATAAGAGGTGGCCCGCAGCAACAGCAATGTAGATGCTCATGGGCATTAAGGATCAATTGCGGCTTCACGGTCCGCTGGCAGGACACTATAATGATCCTGCAGTGACCGATTTAGGCTAATCGCTGTTTTATCATTAAGAGCAATGCATTGTGGTTTAACAAAACTGGTTAGAATACAGAAAACCAGCAATGGAAACCACAGAGGCTAATTTGCCCTATTATTTTTCCTTGAATAGGTTAGGCAGCATAATTTTTGACAGTGGTCATCTTATTTCATTGATTATATATGAATTTAGGTTCATCCATCATTCCTATTCATTCTGTCAACCTGTTCTGTCTATCCTATCTTATACCTGCTTATCCTGTGCAGTTTTGCAGGGTGAATTAGGGTTCAGAGTGTACGAGACAGTATGAAAATGTTATGTCAGACTGTCACATGACTTAAATCAGGGGTGTCAAACTGCAGGCCTGGAGGGCCGGAGCCCTGTGTAGCTTAGTTCTTTCCCTGTTCCACCACAAATGATTCAGCTCAACAGCTATGTAATAATTAGCACAGGAAGTTGAATCAGGTGTGTTAAACGAGGGGAAACCCAAAAATGTGCAGGGCTCTGGCCCCCCAGGACTGGAGTCTGACACCTGTGACTTAAATAGTGTGTTGCTGATAGCTGTAGAATTCCAGGCTCAGTATGTCAGGGCAGCTGTTGACTCTCTCTCCGCACCCAGGGACCTGAATATAACAGAGATGGACTTCCTGGGCCTGGCAAGATTGCGGTACCTGGAGAAGCTAGTGCTTCTCGACCCAAATCCCAGTCCCAGTCCTGAGCTTCTGGGCCTGATCCGTGAGTTCCGAGAACGGACCAACCACGGGGTTCAAGTCGTCCATTCTTTGCCCCGTGGAGACCCGACAGCCTGCTGCTGCTATTTGTACTAAGTGCTATGAAAGATCATAAACCGCTGAGGAAAAGCACTCTGTTATTGTCATTGTACTTGTTTTTGTTTATCCAGAGTTTTAAGGAGCGAGATTTCTGCTCGCTCCGTTAATAAAAACCTGCCATTTTTCATCTGGTTGTGCTCCCCTCATTAATGATTGTACTGCCGTAAGTCATTGTGTGTAGATAACAGGCGTTTTAAAATCGTGGCGCTAATGGATTTTCTGAAACGTGGCAGTGGCTAGGAACCCAATTATAGCCTGTGTGCTAAAAGGCCAGGATGAGGTTATTGAGACTACCGGGTGAATTTAAATCTCGGATGCGCCACCACTAGAGGGAGATAAGAGCTCACGAAAAAAAAGAGGGTCTTTCTCAAACGGGCTTATTTGTATGAGGCGCTCAGCAACGCAGCCCTTCCCACCTTCCAGAATGATTTGTAGAGATTTGTGCAGAATTCGTTCTGCCATGCTATACTTGCCATGTGGATATTACTAAACATGATTTACTATTAAAATGAAGGTACAGCCCGACTTCCCAGACCACATACTTAGGGTTGAGACTGTGTCACTTTCCACACCTGGCAGATAAAAGTGTAATGAGTATGTTAAGAGCTCATGTACAATTCAGGCTTAGTTCAAGTTAGTGCTTTGATTCTGGGAGCTGACCAATCAGCTTTGAGATTACAAGAGTTGGGTACAGTGTCTTGAGCCTGGATCCAAACCCTGGAGATACAGGGCACACCTAAACGCATGTCTTTAGACGGGGGGGGGGGGCAGGGAAACGCACAAATACAGAGGGCGAGCATGCAAACATGTACAGAGCCCGGGGTGGGACATGAACCCACAACCTGGAGGTATCAAA